>CAJQUW010010359.1:600000-874435 GCA_907163375.1 Prostheceraeus crozeri
AGAGCTTGTACTTCACTATTCGTTAAAGCAAAGCAATCATCACCATACCGTTTGAATAGAGGTAGTTGGCTTATGTTTTGAAGAGCGTTGTTTTCTATTGCTTCAACAAAAATAGATGCTAATAATCCTGATAGAGAGTTACCCATAGGCAGGTCTTTGATTCGCTGGTAGATAACACCATGGTAATGAAAAATGTATTATGTATTGTCTTTGAGATTGTTTATCATTGCTGATATAGCGTCGTCGATGGGTATTTAAGTGTACATTGACACGATGCCGTGGCTTTATGGCAGGGTTGGTCAAAAACCCACATCAGAGTCAAAAACCCACTGGGTAATGGGATTTTTGGGGCTTTTGAGGTGGGTTTTTGGGCTTTTTGGCTTGTTTGGGATATTTGGTCCATGACGGAACTAGATATCTGTGGATTTCTCGACACTAATTTTGAGGTATATTATTTTGCCATCAGAGTGCTCAAATGTCACTGGTTATTGATTAATAATGATATTATAATGTGAAAAAATGCATTGGTGTATTTGATGAACAGTAGTTTTCTCATACACATGAAATAAAGTATGGATCACTGAAATAAAGTATGTACCGGTAAGGGCGGCGACCTAATACGTTTCTGCTTCGCAATGTAGGATATTCCAGGGGACCAGGCGACCGGACCACACACTGCGTGAGAAAAAGTGTCAGGAGGCTTTGGTTTAAAGAATCAAACATATTAAGCCAGAATCATCATTGACTTGACATTTTCATGAAAATAAGATCAGAGTTATAAGGCTTAAGCGCAGTCCGAAGCCATAAATAGTATGTGAAGATAGGATGCTTCATTTTTTTTATTCGGTTTAAAATGCTTGATCAATACCTTATATTAGACCAGCTGTGTGAGACAATAACTAAATTCCCTGCGTAATAAGCATGGTAACAAGGCATATTCACGCTGAATTATTTAATCATATCATCATTCATGCCGATCATGCAGCAAAGTTGGGACCGCTCCGCTTCTGGAAGCAAATAAATGCTTATGGCAGCAGATTGGACCGAATTCCAGTCGGATTTGGAAAACTGATGGAGGCACTCCAAACCACTCCGTGCTCCTCTGCAGGAATCGAACGCATTTTCTCAACGTACTCTATTGTACATACTAAACTGCGAAACAGATTGTCAAACTCTAAGGTGGAAAAATTGGTCAAAGTATATAGAAGCCTCGACAAGAGCGATAATTTCGAGGAATTCGATTTTGACTCGATCGACGGCTGGTAATTCTACTTACCGGATGCCTTTTATTGTGATTTTGTGAACGTTTTAACCTGTAATTTGAGCGTGTGAGAAGTCAAGGGAACCAACCAGTCAGCGGAAACTTTTATGTTAGGGCTAATTCATGCATCTAGCCATGAAAAGTCACACCTCGAATGCGAATTTAAGCTACGTTTTTAGAACTTTCTTTCGATTTTCATTGTCAATCGACGTTAACAAAAAGGAATTCAAAGTCGGATTATTGATCAATTCATACACCCTTTAACCGACTTAAGATGGAAAATATGAACAGTGAGACATCTCACATCGGTTAGAATTAATTCTATCAAATAATGTTTTGAAACTGAAACTTAAAATAACATGGTTCCTCTGATTTCTCTCACATATAATCAGTCGAGACGTATGGGAATACGAGTTTCTTTTTTTCGTTTTGTTTTTTAGAAACCATTGTTTTTCAACAAAATAATCTTATCTTTTTACTTTCTACTCATGTACATGACATGTAGGCAATATATTATATGACGCAATGAGCACATAACAGCAGTTAAGCAACATGTAGCCACGTTGCACAACATTTACGCGAAATAGAAGGAATGTCGAGTGATGTGTATGATAAATAATCAGGCCCTCCTTTTAATAAACATTACTATGAATAATTACATGCATGATGATACAATAATTATAACTCATTATCTAAGCTCATATCTAAATAGATCTACAGAATGCCCTCTTTAATATATCTCCTACTTTTCCCTGAATATCGGGGTCATAAATTCTCAAATTGAAAGGTCGATTTGTAACATACCTCCTTTATAGACTTAACTTATTACAGTATTATGGGTCAGGAGATGCCTGACAAAGTGCCGCTCGCCCTTTCAGTAGTCTACCACGAAAAACACTCTCTAGTAGCAATGACCGGTTTCGTCGTTTATTGACTTTCTCAAATTACATATGAACAAGAACAGCACAAATCGCACCCTGGACATCAGGGTCATCAATTCTAAAATTGAAAGGTCAACTTATAATATATAATATATTAGTATATAATATATATATATCTGCCTCTTTATAGTGATAATATCAATAATAATAAAGATGATAATATTAATAACTACAATAGCAACAATTATGACAATTGAATGCACGTATTATTATATTGATAACAATAACTCATTATCTAACATCGTAGCAAAACATGGAATGTCAACTCCCTTTAAACACTTGCGTTTTCTTAAGTATCGGACCTCGGGGTCAAAAAATTCCCAAAAACACAAAATTGGGTTTTTGGGTTTTTGCCAACCCTGCTATATGGGTAGAGTTCTTGATCATGTTTCACATTTTTTATGGAATTAATTAGCTGAAGACTTGATTCAAGATGTGATGGGATGCGGTTAGTCATGGGTGATAATATATGTGTCAATAATCACGATAATTTCTCGGTCGGTCCTTTTTTTGTTCGAGGCAATGGGTCGTATTTTTAATTGTTCACTTTGCTTATGGGTTTTGATCAAATGATAAAATCGAGGCATTGTAGAATTAGTTGTGGTATAACTGATTGAGATGAAAGTTGAAAAATTTCCTTCGCAATGTTTTTCCAAACTAGATTTATTTTCTATTCAATAGATTTAGCACTTAAATGCGGAATTCCTTTGCATGTAGAAAGATTTGCCAAATGATTCGTTCCAGCTTCGTCGTAAATGTCACTATTTACAACAGATTTCGGATTCTTTATCCGAAGGTAAAAAAGTAAGATTTCTAGAATTTGCTTTTCAGATGATGAAAGATTCGAGTGTTTTGGTTGAAATTTCACATCTTCAACTATCTTCTTCAGTTCGTAATGAAGTTGATAGAGCTCGGCTTCTATTTCATTATTATCGGGTGGCATACTGAGATATGAGTGCCAGGGATATTATTTTAATTATCCACAAAATCAACTGCAACAAGTGTGATGAATTTTATATTGGCAGTACCATGCGACCTCTTCACGTTCGCTTCAAAGAACATACCACAAATCATTCATTAATTATTATCATCATTCATTATTATTCAAATCATCATTTAAGCATATTCGAACGTGTCAAGTACAACATTCCGACCTCAATATTGACATTCTGGCTCACGATCATGACAATACATATTTAAGACTACGTGAAGTATTCATTGTTAATAAGCATAAACCTAAAATAAATAGTAGAGCTGAACTTGACAGTTAACGTGATTTCCTTTTCTGCTAATGATAACTTCTCATTTTTTCACTACCTCATCTAACAGATTTCATCAATCCTGTCAGGTAAATTTTTGCTACTGGTAAAGATATGTAATCCAGTACAACCTGCTCATATCTGCATCCTATCATATCATATCATTGTAAATTACCATGTCTTTTCATATCATAGTAAATCATCATCATTTCATTGTAAATATCATTTTCAAATTCCTTATATTTCAAACTTCTACTAACCCTAGTCTTTTGTACCTGAAGATGATTACTGGATGGTAATCGAAAAATTTTGTAAATCATAACTTAAAATAAGTTTAATGTACATTTCGTTTTTCTAACAACAGAGTTAGAAATCAGGTTTGCCTTAGATATAAAAACTTTTCGCAACTGTTAAACTCTTGGGATATATGTTCCCATCAATTAAGATCAACCAGTACTACATGTTTTCTCTTAACTAAGTCAATGGAACATGAGATCATAGCAACAAATTTTCCAAATCTTTGATATATACTCGAGATGTCAGCTGTTTACTTTTAAACAGTCGAATGCGGTGATCTGGCACTCAGATAATCGGTGGATGTGACACTACATGTGTCTTAATTGTTAGCGTGTTGTTGTTAAACCGACGATGCAGTATAATCATTTCATGCAATCTGAACTAAGTAATACATATTTGCTCATTATTTATCACTAATAGCTACCCTATTATCTTACACACTCAGTAGAGCCCACCGCATGCTAGAGCCATGTATTATGCCCATGCTAGATTTGTGTTTCTTGAATAGGTCTGTACAGCAACGTGTTAAGAGCGCGCATCAATATTGTCAGTGGTCGGATTTGGGCACGAAATTGTCGAAAGTGGGCACGAAAATTGGACCTCATGAAATTCATGCACATCTTTTTCTGAGAATCACCTGAATTTTGGAACACAACCTGTATTAATAGCCGTGTGCTTCATGCATTAATTCATTGTATGTATTAAAACAATTTAATTCGTTGCTGATTCTGGAAATTAAATCAAAATTTTTCAAAAAAATGAAAAAAATAATACAGGTATATACTGTATACGTCATTCGATCGAGCTGTATTTACTCCTCACCGTCGTTCAGGGAACAACTTACAACTCTAACACAACCATTGTTTCATTTACGTACAGAAGAAAACCAATTAGAAAAATGATAGATTAGATGACTCGAGTAATTTGGCGGTAAACTCTAATTAAAGCTAATTCTATGGTACAGCATACTCTTCCAATTTGGTGGTAGTATTTGATTATATAGTGCAGACATGAAAGGAATTACCATGACATTGGTATTATAATTTTTTCCTTATTCATTCAACATATAAATGAGGCTACACCATTAATTTTTCTTGATAATTGATGCTGCCAATGAGTAGTAGGCCTTCGTCGATAATCTGAAGCTCAACTGAATATCCCATGACTTCAGAATAGAAATTATCAACACAATAATCCATGAGTGTAACTTATTTCCTATTGCCACCGGGCGGCCACGTCCTCACTCCATTTGAAGTCTGGTTCCATCCAAATTGTGTAGGACTATGAGATGAGACATATCTTCCAGATGCAGTTCGGCTCCCTAAGCTCCGTTCTTGTCGAAGAAGTCGTCCATTATAGCGCGTTTCGCAATCGTTTCTCGATAGTGGTCTACTGGCTCGAGCGCTCTCACTGAAATATTGTCCGTCTTTTGAAAGAGGATCGCCAGTTCCAACCAATTTCACTGTTATTTCCAGTCATTGTATTCGCAAAATGAATCATATCGATTGGCTCGAATCCGAACCCTAAGCGAACCATATCTGCGAATACTTCACAAACTCCCGCTCTTAGCTGTCGATTAGGGATCGTGGGTCACCAAGATTCGGATTGATAAAAGTTTTGACATGTCTTCTCAATGCAGTCTCGAGAAAGCCGTATTGCCTGGAGGCTTTATAGATTGATGTTCTGCTGACTGTTACTTCCTTCTTAGCAGCAATGTATGTTTACCGATCCATCCTTCAGCCTAGTAATGAAAAAAAATACTTGGTTTTCAATGAATTGGCTAAGTATCTTGCAGGTGTATTTTGATCTAGTTTGATTTGCATTGAGTTTCTAACTTGCAACAAATGTTCAGTCAATACATAGTTGTCTGTCGGCATTATATTACGAAATGTTGAGAAAATGTTGACTTCCCACGATGCGAATGCATGAACAGCGAATTTGTGTCACATCAATGGTTATCTATACATAGAATATCGTGTAATATCACTTCCGCTGTAGAATTTGATCATTTTAGCATGATTGACGTAGGCCTACATACTACCTACATACTACTCGTAGATATTAGATATCCATGCGTGAAGTGTAGAATATCAGGTTTCTTTAAGCAAGAAAATTATTTGATCAGATAAAATACCTCCAAAATAGAGGTACCTCCGAATTAGCCGAGTTTACCCTACAAAGATGCACGGGGAGTCTCATCAGCAAGCTCATCAATTGCCTACATTTCATTTCGGTTCCTTTAACATCTTGGGCGATCAGCAGCAGGCGAATCCACGACCAAAGGCACGCCCCACAAGGCTTACAAAAGGTTTGAAGTAGTACAAACCAACTTACAGGCGACCATTACAAAATGAACAAGCGATAAAACGAAAAGACTCACATCAGGATATGACGAGACTCTGAAAAGTTTGAAGGATGCAGATGAAAATCTGACGGTTCTTCTGAATGAAATGTCGAAATAAATGGATGAGAAAAATCTGGAATCAGACAGACTATTTTAAAAGTTTATGAAAAGAAGGATCACTGTTTACCTTGACAGTGGCAATGATAATGCTGTTACTAATAAAAAATGATTTTTATAAACTTTTCCACGTAATATGCGTGCTACGAATAATACTCGTACTTGTAGCTGAATGCAAAGTGCATTTCTAGGCATTTCGGCATATTTTCATAGTTGACTAGTTTCTATTGCATGTACATGCATATGCAACAAATGTGCATTTACGTGCTCAAAAACAATAAGAAGATTATGCAATAGATTACAATGCGATTTATAGTCATGCACATGAAGCAGTAAGTTCTTTGAACTGGTGGCATTGCATGGGCACCAATTTCGAGGGGTGGGCACGAAAATCCTGAAAATTCTGAATCTGACTACTGTACTTGTGGAGACGCAACGAGAAGGAGAGAGTGGAGACGTAAAACGAGAAGTAATTGCCTTCGCTCCCTGTTTTGTTTTTCATTTTTTCTAGATGCCTGAGGTCTGTAATTTTTCAAATCAATTTGATGAAAAGATTAATTTTTACTTAAAATTTGTTTTCTGTGCCTACACAGTTGCATATTGAAATTTTACGGAGTATATGTGAATCAGCAGACTAGATTTGCTAGGATTGTTTACATGCTTCAAGTTACTTGCGAAATAGTTCCGACCACGCAGGATGGCAAGAAGTCCTAATTATATGCTTATGTAGGCCTAGGCCCTTCATGTTAGGTCTACGTACATGTTTGTTATCATGAAATACATAGCCATCAGAACGTTGCATACATGTACTCTAATTCATTGAATTGTAGCATCGTAGCACTAGGAGTCAGGTTGCTGAGGCTAAATTAGGTAGTGCCATATCACCCCATCAATGGGGTGATATAGCACTTTTTGAAATTCAAATTTGAAGATGAAGGCCGAATCGAAAAAATTTGTAATACAAAAAAGTTAGGAAATACGTTGAATAATAAAGAAATTACATGTAAATTTTGCAAAAAAGTGTCAAATCACCCCATTCTCCACTACTCGCTTCGGCATGTAGGCTAGCCTATATGGTATGTATTGTACATGCCGCATGAAATCTCATGCTCCATACATTGTTATGGCACATATCTTAATTTCGGAAGTGGTCAGTTGTGGTCAGCAGGCTCACTAAAGGACGTGGAAAGATTTCTTTGCCGTAGGATTTCAACATGAAAATGACTGAATTTTCAAATTAAGATTTAATTTTCTGGCATGATTTATCCATTTGTTATCTCATGACGAGTGGAGTTCAAGATTGTGCAAATGTCAAAAAAATACACCACGAATGATTTATTACAACAATTGTTGCTAAAAAATCCGTCGACAATCGAAACTTCAGGCCGTGTTATACGTTTCATGCATTAGTTTGGCATACTAATTGTATGATTTCCGGTCAATTGTTGTCAGCAGTTTTAGGTGCACTGGATTTTTTACCATAGTGATATGATTGTGTTTTATGCATTGATGCCATTTATTGCTCTTCTATTGAGGATAGTAATGTTACTAACAGTGGGTTGAAGTCTCGCAGCTTCATTTTGTGACCACAAACGATGATCTCTACCAAATGCCAGTTATTTCCGATAGGCCCTTTGGCCATGAAGACGACCTTGAAGTTGCATAAAAAGTTAGACTGCTGTCTCAGGCGAACATAGGCAATGCCTTCGTTAACATCGCCGGCTCGTCAAAATTTTGGATAGTTATTGTACTAGGCCTTTGGACTACATATTTTCAGCGATATAATTTAAAATTCCATCACTAGATGATTTACAATACTTAATGCGCATAGATTTTACATGTATCGGAGATAGATGCTCAGATTTTATGTATAGGCCTACATGCGATGCAATCGTGAATTTCATTGAAGTGTTTTATAGGCATATAGTGAGATTCCTACCGTGTTTGTGAGTTGGAAGTAGGAGATTTTATGAGTATTTAGTCAATGAACTTCTTGTCATCAGTAAGTGAAAAGTTGTCACCATTTTCGATGCTTTTTGTCATCTTTGGATCTGTCATCTGATTGTCATTTTTAAAAAATTCTAGATAACACGCCATGTTTATTATCCTGATAATCGTCGCCTTCGTGCCATTAGGATGGTATCTGTCAGCTCACTTAAGGAAGTAAGTTTACTTCATTGATTAATTTCTTTCATATATAAACGGTTACTTCTATCGAAATTTCAGGTATATGGAATGTAATTGGCGACAGGCACATGAGTACATATTTGGACTGCCGAAAAATAGCCGAACGGCTTCAGCATCCAATAGTACTTGTTTTTGCAAGCAGCCTAATTGTCAACGATATGTGTAAGTTGATCCAATTTTTCTTAGAATATTTCAACTTACTATATTTTCACCCTATTTATGCTATGTATACAATCATGTACTGTAACTCATGAACATACAGCTCTCTAATTATATAGCTGTTGTAGATCTACTACATGCAATTTCTTTATTTTGTATTTCTCAATTTACCGGCACCATATTTATCGATGTGAGCAATAGAGTCGATTTGTCAATAATTCAAATTGAATGAAAAGTCATACATCAATTAATGTATTTAGTTTCCTCTTTTATGTATTGACTGAGGATATCTTATCATTCGTCAAAGCTATAGATAATATGGTTATCGGAAGTTGCTGTCGTAACCATATTTCACCATAAAAAGTTAAACTTTGTCTATATTATCTACCTTTGAGCTAATTGAATTGGTCATTTAAATCAATAAAAATGATAGCAGTGTAGTGTTTCAAAATGAAATTCTTCAGCATTTCTAAGACACTAGCAACAAGGTAAATTGCATGGATATTCTTTTCCATAATGATATACATTGTAAGAAGTATTTTGTTATTTTTCTGGGTTCCATTGAAAATGAATTACCAAGTGAACCACGATCACTCGTCTTATTTATATTTCATTCTAGCGCATAATGTAATTGTTCGAAATTCTTAGCTACTGAAAAAAGTTCTATATCTATATGCAAATCTAATGTCTTTCTAGATTTTGACGAAATAATAGGAAATAAATGTGAAGCGTGATATTGTGTTTTGATTTTCTTGAACACTGTCAGAAGCTTTTCTTACTGTGTGTGAGACGGGAAAATTCTTTTTGTGACAATGAGGCGGATTTGACATACTAGATGCTCTCGTTGTAATGGTATTAATACTTATGACACTGAAAATAATGTTGGCATGAAAGCATCAGAAAAAATCGGTGCAAGACTGAGAAATCGGAAATCATTTTCCCAAAAGTTGTAACGCAGGCTATCAGGGCTACCTTTAAGGTCCTCATCGGTTTGGATGATTTTTAGTATTAGTCTGTTTCATATTTTGGCTCTCAGGCGCTGAAGTCGATATATTGTGGCTTTCTTTCTGTCAAGCAACCTTTATAAATCAACACATGATGCAAATTCAGCACGTTTTTCAATAGCCTTCTAAGTTCTTATAATCACAGTTGTAGAAGCAACTTGTTTTAAAGAAGTTCTCCATTCACTTTCACCTGTTGACCCATGAAGATAACACCTCCACCTAAAAATGAATATAAAGATCAGGACTATCACGTGACCAGCAGAACATCTCCTAAATGGATAGGTTAGAAGCTCACATGTAAACTTCAGCATGGTGGCATATTATTCGGTTGAAAGATTGGAGAAGTCCTATACTTCCTTTTTCCGAAATCTAGAAATGAAGGAATTATTCAGTTAATAAAATTATTGGAAATCGACCATTTATTTTGATATGAAATATTAAAGCCACATGTTCAAATATTTATAATAATTTGTAGTAACATGTAGCCCTCACACAGACTGAGCAACCGAAAATTGGCTTAAAAGTTGTTTCGCAATCATTGTATAAGGACATTTAATGCATATGTAAACAGCTTAAGAATTCTAAAAAACAGCAAGGCATCCAGTAATCGCTTTATTTTTTACACGTATGGATGTCAGAGTAATCTTGCCAAGAACTTGAGGATTTTTAGATTTCCAAATTACGGCTAGTTGAAAGGATTAAATTATTGTTGAATTTCAAATACTTATGCAATTCATAGTCAAATTTTCAGTAGAGGCATTCCCTCTACTGTGTTAATTTGTATAGTCCTACTTATTCATGAAGATAGGACAATAATTGAGAAGAGTGAAAGCGAACTCCTGAAATTCAAGCAGTTTCTACTAATGTTATTATTATTAAAAACAAAACTTAAAAACGTGTGATATTTAGTTGATGGAAGGAAGGAATTTCCAAAACAATTTCAGTATTATGAGCTCAACTACTTATGCGCAAATCGGCTTAAAACGTGATAAAGACCTTTCTACCTAGATGCATTATACAGCATAATTTGTATAAATCAATAAAATCAAATGTATAATATGTCTGAAATGTCGAGTAATTCTAAAAGACTGCAATTACGAGTTTGTTTAATCAATTTTTTCACAATTATTACAGAGCCAGTAACGTGAAGTTTCACGACAGTGAACTTGTCACAGAGAAAATCAGCGATAGCTTGGAGAAAGTAAGTTCCGTGGAATTATGCTCCCTTATAATTTTTTGCACGATACTCCCATCTGTGTTCTGGTCTTTTCAAGTGCTGTCTCTTCGTTCTGTTCATTTCTAGCATCTCTCGGCTTATTGCGTTAAGGCAGAAACTACTTAACCTGTGTATGTTGAATTCTGAATTCGATATTCTTCTTTGAGCCGATGCCTTATCAAGACCTGCAGCATCTTCGTCATGCTATGAATGACCTGAATTTTTCAGTTTATCTACATTATTAATGAAATGAAAATTTAACTGCAATTCGCATGATAGCATTTATATACGTACAGCATTTCGCCAGAAGCATTACGACATGACATAACTTAATATTTCGATGAAACATCACAATTTTAGTCTAGATCGTGGTCAAAGTTCCATTGATACTGCACGCGCTCACCGTATATCTTTCATCTTTTTCGAAATGGCAATTTCATGGCAATTGATATTGACATCATAATATAATTTTATTTCTGACTTTCCACTGACTTTCCATTGTGTAACGAGATGCCAAAGCAAGGTATTAAAAGTCTCCACCAAGTAAAGTATGATGAAATTATTAGGGCCCTGCGAGTCGGGCTTTTGTCAACCTCGAGTCGAGTCGGGCAAAATTTTCATAGATATTAAGAGGCAAAAATGTGTTTAGGCCTACTTAGGCTAATAAAAGCAATAAAGAGAATAAGAAAATATGGTATATGGCGTACATTTTCATTATACAAATTTAAAAGATTCCATACATGCAATCATTTGTTTTTGCAATCAATTTTTTTAAATTCGTTTAAGCATTGTATATATTTTGTCTTGTAGGCATGTTATGCAACAACTATTAAGCAAGTGTGCCACTATTCTGAATACCTGGCAGGGATTACTAGTAGAGCGCATGGGCTAAGTAACAACGTCTGCACTACCTCACTCTTACTTCTCGTTTGTCCTTTCTTCCTCTGGTTTGAAGGTTGGACCCTAAGTCACCAGGGCATGTGCTCTCATTTTTACAAATCATGAGGACTTCAATAAAAAATAAAGTATGATTTCATGAAAAAAAGTCACCAGGAGGATCCATTGATTCGAATAGTAACAGATGAGATGACTGATGAGTCACTTTAGTCAACAACGTGCTAAGACAATGAATCCGCTGCAGGAATTTCTACCGACAAATGAACCGGATAATGTTATACCTTATCTGCAACAGCGATATCTACATGCAACACTCATATGTCTGAGGCCTTCCGGGTATAATACTAAGAGATTTTTGATATTGGGTACGTTTTTTCTAACATGAAGCGGGTCCTACTGATGAATGTCCGCCAAAGAAAGCATGTAAGAGAGTGGCATACAAAAATCAGCGAAAAAGAGGAATGGACGAATTACGACCTTTTTCCTTATGAAATCTGCAAAATAGTTAGTCGTTTTTCAATTAGCTTTAGACGGATCATATTCACCACGTCACCAAGCTTATCCCTTCAAAAGTCGGGAAATTCGAGAAATTTATTGTAGTACACTACTATGACGGCATTATGATATGACCTACTATGATTTTCAATGAGAGTTGAAGTCAAGGACTGACGGCGATGCTACTGACTAATAGATACATGAAGTCGAAGATGTATGTTATATCGAACGGTTATGAAGTCGAAGATGCATGTAGGCGAATGCCAGTGGCAAAGTGATTCTTCCTGAGGTTTAGTCAGTTAGTCATGTGGCCCAATGAAAAATATGAAGGTACAGAAATTAAGTACATAACATCGGGATTTACAAGTTGAACAGCCTCGCCTGGTAATTCGGGAACTCAGGCTAGCCGTGGAGAAAATCCTGCATTGGTCTGACATGTCTAAGTGGCTCTGAAATTCATCACCGTGGAGGTAAAATGAGAGGAAGTCATTCCCGCGAGACATGGTGCACCCACGGAGAGAGATTGAGATGGAATAATTAATCGTCTCCTTTTAATGTGATTGGTCGTCGTTAAATGTGACTGAACATTTCATTGCAACTTCAACAATATTGGTGTGACTTGGGTGTGACCAAAACATAATGCTGAATAAAGGCGCTAAAGTAGCAAGTCGTCAAACAAATTCATTGTAATCGAAATAAGAAAGCTGTGCAAACATGGTATATTTTTACGCATATTCGCCAACTCGATTCGAATACTCATCATCGTTCAAGTATTCGTCGAATCGTTCGAGTACCCGGACGGTATAGCAAAATGTCGAGTCGAGTACTCGAGCGGTCAAACTCGAAATTCGAGTTGAGTGTAGAATCGAGTCGACTCGACTCAACATTTTCTAGTACTCGCAGGCCCTAGAAATTATAGTCTACAAACATTCGCTGATTCTTATTTAATCTGATAGGTGTATTGATGTACTTCTACTGCCAGGGTGTCCGCGCTCCCTGGAAATCCTGGAAAACACCTGAAAATTTTCATTCAAATTTGCGCGGACACCCTGTTTACTGAACATCACATTACAATGCTAAACCATGATATCTTGGTGAATCATGTGTATTTTCAGTTGTTCGACTGTGTCATTGAGCGTTATATCGATGTTTGGTACAGGTAAGTACATTTTCATCGTTCTCACTATTTCATTTATGCTTTATAAACTGTTTCGGTTCAATGTTTATGCAGGGGGCAGAAACAGGCCATGCGGGACTAAGTGACACTCCAGGATGGTCTAGTACTCTCGTTTCAGTGCTGCAATGTTTTTTGAAGACGAACTCTCGTCATCACGTTTTTCTGATTATACTATAGCTGATCATAAAAAACGGAAACCACCTAAATTATGTGGAAATTCAAACGATTCTCATTTTGTTGAAGTTCTATTTCATACAGGTACATACATACACATGTATAGAAGCCAACAATTGGCTACAAAAAGTATTACTGTTGAATCATCATGCAACTGACTTTCAGTACTAACAATATTGTGTTTCTGAGTCAAATTGAAACAAATGAGAAGCATACATAGATGATCATAAAAAACGGAAACCACCTAAATTATGTGGAAATTCAGATGATTCTCATGCCTTCCAATCGCGTCGCACGAATAGAATTCCTTTCATCGAATAGAATTTAGTGATCATGCAAAAGATGTTGAAAGAAGTTTGAAAGAAAACAATTGAGTTGAATTGAATAAAGCTTACATGATCGTACTCCTTGCATCGCAATGATTCTAAAGATACCAAACATCAACATTTTTGATGAAGAAGTGACAAAATCACATTTTCAGCCATTGAAGTAACGATATTGTCATAACTTCACGATAGCACTATATCTATTCCAGTCGACCGATTTCGATGTGCTATATATCGAAAAATGCTATATATAGAAAATGCTCGTTCGCTTCGTGCCTGAATAATTATCATGCTTATTTGTTTTCTTGTTGAGAAATTGCGATTGGTAAATTGTGCGATTTTCATATTTTGACCACTGTCCGGCAAGCAAAATAGCGGATGCAATTCTATCATAGCTCATTTGAAGCCTGAGAATGTAAGCTTTCCGATGATGTACGGCACGTTAACGTGCGACGCGATTGGAAGGCATGAGAATCATCTGAATTTCCACATAATTTAGGTGGTTTCCGTTGTTTATGATCATCTATGTATGCTTCTCATTTGTTTCAATTTGACTCAGAAACACAATATTGTTAGTACTGAAAGTCAGTTGCATGATGATTCAACAGTAATACTTTTTGTAGCCAATTGTTGGCTTCTATGTACCTGTATGAAATAGAACGTCAAGAAAATATGCGAACAAAGAACAATTCCAAAATATTGAATATTTAGATCCTTGAATATTGGTTTCAGCTTGATGAGTAGATATATTGTTTATTGTGATGATGAATGCTCAAAGTTCTAAACTCAAAAGACTTGTTGTCAAAACGGTAATGTGAATATTATATATACCGTCCTTGATACATATACTTGGAGTCAGGTTTTTATGTAAACAAAATTTCTGGCAGTGATTAACTTCTTACTCAGTCAATGACACAGCCAAGACTGAAGTTGCCTCTAATGTACCGTATTTCTTTGAATATGAGACGCCCTTGAATAAGGGACGCCCTCGAATAAGAAGCATCCGTGAGAGGAAAAAATTTAATAAGAGACGCCCTTGAATAAGAGACGCATGTACAAAAATAGACATATTACATGCAGGCTATTGTAATGTGGTAGCTACATCCGCCTGAGCGATTATTAGGCCTACTTATCTTAGTAAAATAAGTCAATCTACTAGTAAATACCGGGTATCATGACCAATATTGTATAATATATAAGGCTTCTTGTTGTTGTACATGCAGTACATGCATATTGTACATACGTACATGCAGGCCTACTTAAGGTTACTTCATCTACCATTTAAGGAGGCATTGTACGGTAGCTTCCTTTGCATTTGGAGTCATGTACCGGTCGGTAATTTTTGCTGTAAATACTACTTGATTATCGGTATTTTCTTTTCGGTAAATTCAGATCTAGTCTACATGTATAGTGGCCAACATGTACTGGTATATGAATGTATTAGATGAGTCTACAAGATATGCTACTACAAACCATAAAACTCCTTTCATTTCCAAAATATCTGAATTATGATAAAGCGTATATATGTAAGAAAAATTACTGGCGAAATTTTCCCATGACAGGAATGCAAAGGTTACTTAAGAGAATAGTAGCAAAAAACTAAGACATCTTTTTCTAATGAAAGAATGAAAACTTGAACATTTGATAAATAAGAGACGCCCTTGAATAAGAGACGCCCCTGAATAAGAGACGCATCAATCAGGGATCTGAAAAAAATAAGAGACGCGTCTCTTATTCAATGAAATACGGTACTTGTACATGTACTTATGTGTCTATCAACAGTTAGACATGCTTTAACTTTCTTTTAGAAAGCCATTTTGTACATATGGATTGCCTCCACATTGGTTACCATCACTTTTAGTGAAGAACCACGATGACCATTTATTTCAGGCATCGTTGATCTAGCTAGTTAGCAGAAATCAAACATTGTAATATCCATGTCTTCTGAATGGCATGAGTTCTAATTTTTCCACAAGGTGCACTGGATATGTGAACTCGATTTGATTAGATTTTTAAAATTGTTTTAATTGTGGTTCATGTAATTCTAGAATTCCTGATATTGATTACTTTTATTCTCCGAATGATTGGTAGCTGCATGTGAATATCCTGAAAATTGAACAGCAAAGTCGAAATACTTGAGTTCCAGTCTGCGTTAGATAAGAAATGTCTTATTGTTTTCTGTTTTGGCTTCATGTTAATTTTTTAATTGCATTCGATTTGGGGTGCTTGGGACTATATGTAAATCGGAACTCTTATTTCGGCAGTATGGGATATGAATCATTAAAATGTTATTCTTATTGCCTCGTATTGATTATAATTTTCATGAATTTTCAGTGACGTGTCGGATAATGAAGATTTCGTGAATGACATAAAAATGACGCTACATTTCGTATGTGACAATGCGCTGCATCGTCTGAAGCAAGTAAGCATCTGAATTCGAAGAGTTTGTAGTGAAAGTCATGCTGACTACTTTCTCATAGTATAGATTAAAAAAATTGATAACTAGATACAGACTGTCATTCCGTTTCTACTTCAGAGAAATGGTAAGAGTAACGCCGTTTTCAGCAGACATAACATTTATGCCTTCTGTGTATTCATGCATCCAAACATAAACCTGGAATGACCGGTGGAAATCTGCCTTCGCTAAATCCACAATTTCAAATCTGCATCTGCTAAATCTTATAACTAAAATATTTGGAACTTTGAACTTCAAATTTTCGCGACTAATTGTATGCGCCATTCAAAAACATGGCTTTAATAAATGAATTTGCATTGTTCGCCCTGGAAATTATATAAGTATTTACTGTTATTCCTATAAGCAATATTTTATAACAAGGAATTCATCTCTTATCAAGCATTTGCTCATTTTCTTTAAAAAACATTTCGGATTTTTAGTGCACTGACGTGGAATTTAATTGTTCAATGTTAAACGCTTGTTTTACAGCAGCCAAATCGTGATCATATCAATATATGTGAATACAAGGTCAAAAAATATCATCAGAAATCATTTTTGACCTGTCTGTCTAAATAGTTCAGGCTTGCTCATGAGTCATGAACCACCAACAATTGTACCATGTATGTATGCTGTCTTTTTTAGCTTGTAATTTCCACGCCACTCAAGTTATTCAAGGAAGCTGAAATCTATCAATCATTTTAGTAGTCAGCATTTTTGATTAAATTCATTTAATTTTTCTCTATCACAAGGGCACGTGCCGGATGACATTTGATCCAGTTTTTCTCTAAAGACGAAATAACAATGTTTTGGTGTGGGTTTATGCAAAATACTACTTCGCATCATTACGTCAAATTATGAGTATAGACTTCTAGATATTGATTTGTTTCAATAAAAAATTTATGAGACCATTTTAGTTTCTATCGAAATATATATATTTACAGAAAATAAATATCAATATTCAAAGTGGAACGTAACTTTGTGTTCATTTTTTCCTGAGATTACTTCCACCGATTTCATATTTGACAAATGTTGGAACAAAATAGGCTTGATTTCAAAGTTCTTGTGTCGTTTTTGTAGAACAGACGGTTTTCATATTTGTTGCCATCATTGAAACATAAATGCATATGAACCAACGTGCTCGATTATGACTGTAAATTTAATTACATTCTACGTGACTTAAAGGCTGATATCGATAATCTTTTAATTTGAAACTCCAATGTCGAATACAGCTGAAATTTTGCATAACAGAGAATTCACATAGTTATGCTTCAATAAACTATTCAATGCTACTTTACTTGTCTGAAAAGGCACAGCTACAATATCGAGTTCAAGTCCGGCAAATTGTTTTTCAATCTACCTCGACTGGAGCTCAGTAACGATTTTTCAGTAAAATTATTCAAGGCTTAATACTATTGTAATCCCTATTGGTCTTCAAACTCAAAAGACAGGAACTGTGTTGAAAATTTTGCATTTAAATAGAGAATGCAAAGTAGTAATGATGTAAACTGTAAATACGTGCAACTTCGTATTTAATAGCCGACATTAAATTGATGCTGTCTAGAAATCGTTTTCCATATTAATTTCTAATCGGAAAGGATATTCAAATTGTCAGCCTTTTTTGGTTTGTTATATAGTTTTATTTATTGCGTAATTGTTCCACGATAAGAAATATAGAGGCCTGCAACAAATTTGTAGAGCATGTAGGCCACATATAATATTGCACATTTTCAATGCGTCATTGAATTAGGGCAAAGGTTAAATATACGGAATACATATTGCTGTGATATTTTATTTTAACATGATTTCATATCAAGAGGATATAATGCTCCCGTACCTAAAAGAAAAATCATACTTCGTAAATTTTGGTGAACATTTTCAGAACAAAGAATTCGATAAAAAAAATGAATCTATGGACTCTGCAGAAATTTCAAAATTACATATATATATATATATATATATATATATATATATATTTCAAAACCATCGTACTCAGCAGTGAGATTTTATTCCGGACATGTTTCGGTATTTGAGGTCATACCATCATCAGCGTTACAATCAAATGGTAAAAGCAGATACGAAATGGCTTATATACAAAAATGAAAAACTATGGTGAAATTTACAAATGAAGTCTGATTGGGTGAGATCCACTCCTCTCGTTAGCAAGTGTGTCAAAGTTGCTTTTGATCAATATCGTTTCTAGAATTTTAGGAAACTTAGTTCTACCGACGATGCTGAAATTCTCACGTGACGGATTGTGCACGTGCATAGATATCTCTGTAGGGGTCGGTTTACCAGAAATGTGCTCGTTTATCCGAGTGGCTAAATGGCGTGTTGTAACGCCAACGTATCGCATTTGGCAGCGATCACAGTTGTAAAGGTACACAATATTAGATTTAAGCTCACTCGAAATAGCATCAACGTTCTGACAAAAATCAAGGGTTTTCAGAGTTTTGAAAATCAATCTAATTTTCAAGTTTTCAGGTAACGATTTATTGACAGTATAAATGCGTTTCTTTAGCTCTTCGACACGCTTGCTAAGAAAAGGGACATTCCAGTGAATTTTAGATCATTCTCATGCTCGGTGTGTCTATTATTCGGCTTGCGTTCAACCTCATCTTTGATTTTCAGCATTAACTTATCAGAGTAGCCATTCAACCGACTGAATTTCAAAATTTCATCAATGACGTTATTTTTAATGAATTCGTGAGAGCAAATACGGAAAGCTCGATAGAATAAAGAGCGGAAAGCCGCTACTTTATAAGAAAAAGGAGCCATTGCAGACGAAGGAATATACATTCCGGTATTTGTATCTTTAAATGCAAAAGAGACAAATAAATCGCCATGATCAATGGTTACTTTTGTATCTAAAAACCTCAAGGAATCGTCTGACTGATAATCAACAGTAAATTTGATGCTGTTGCTCAACGAATTGATAAACTCAAGAAAATTCTCAATTTCTTTTCTATTACGAAAAATGCAAAAACAGTCGTCGACATATCTTTTGTAAAACAACGGCTGGTTGCCTGAAAAATTTTTGAATTTGCGCTCCATACTGTCCATGGCGAAAGCAGCCATGGTAGGACCCAGCTTCGAGCCCATAGCCATACCGTCAAACTGAGTATAGAGATTGCCATTAAAAGAAAAAATAATGTTGGTGCACGCTAAACTTAGCAACTCTTTCAAAGCTGTTCGAGAAAGGTCAAAGTTATCAAAATCAATTAACGTCATTATGATCAATGGTTTTGGACACGGGAACGTTACCAAATAAGTTCGTCACATCAAAACTGCACATTTCTGCAGTTTCGAATTGAGTAAGATCAAACTTTTTGATCTCATCAACGAACTCAAACGTGTCTTTAATGACAAAAGTTTTTGGTAAGTATGGCTTCAATAGATGACAAAGATACTCCGACAAATTGCTCTTATATGAATCTTTCATGTTTAGAATCGGCCGGTAGGGCGGGTCAGTATTACTTTTATGAACTTTCGGCAATCCATAAAGACGCGCTGGCTGAGATCCAGACGATTTAATTTTTGACAAAATGGCTCTGCTAATGTACTTTTTCTTTTCAAATTCAACCAATTTTCTGTTGAATTTATCCTCTTCAAAAATGAAGGGATTTTTCTTACAGCGCTTGTCAACGACGTACAATTTAAACTTGGTGGAATCAGATAGGATGGAACCCATCTTTTTCAAATAGGTATCTTTATCATCTATGAGAATGCCATTTCCTTTGTCAAATTTTGAAATCACAATGTCTTTCTTACGGCATAAATCACGAAGACGTTTGATTTTGTTCAACCAAATCTTAGGAACAGCATTCCTAGAAAAATAACTTTTGAAAGCATTACGTATTTTGCTCAGAAAATCATCTGTGATCAATTTGGAATCAATTAGATTGAGCTGGTGCTTCAGCTTTCTGAATGTTCATATTAACTTTAGTTCTATCGTTTGATCTCTTTTGCATTTAAAGATACAAATACCGGAATGTATATTCCTTCGTCTGCAATGGCTCCTTTTTCTTATAAAGTAGCGGCTTTCCGCTCTTTATTCTATCGAGCTTTCCGTATTTGCTCTCACGAATTCATTAAAAATAACGTCATTGATGAAATTTTGAAATTCAGTCGGTTGAATGGCTACTCTGATAAGTTAATGCTGAAAATCAAAGATGAGGTTGAACGCAAGCCGAATAATAGACACACCGAGCATGAGAATGATCTAAAATTCACTGGAATGTCCCTTTTCTTAGCAAGCGTGTCGAAGAGCTAAAGAAACGCATTTATACTGTCAATAAATCGTTACCTGAAAACTTGAAAATTAGATTGATTTTCAAAACTCTGAAAACCCTTGATTTTTGTCAGAACGTTGATGCTATTTCGAGTGAGCTTAAATCTAATATTGTGTACCTTTACAACTGTGATCGCTGCCAAATGCGATACGTTGGCGTTACAACACGCCATTTAGCCACTCGGATAAACGAGCACATTTCTGGTAAACCGACCCCTACAGAGATATCTATGCACGTGCACAATCCGTCACGTGAGAATTTCAGCATCGTCGGTAGAACTAAGTTTCCTAAAATTCTAGAAACGATATTGATCAAAAGCAACTTTGACACACTTGCTAACGAGAGGAGTGGATCTCACCCAATCAGACTTCATTTGTAAATTTCACCATAGTTTTTCATTTTTGTATATAAGCCATTTCGTATCTGCTTTTACCATTTGGTTGTAACGCTGATGATGGTATGACCTCAAATACCGAAACATGTCCGGAATAAAATCTCACTGCTGAGTACGATGGTTTTGAAAAATATTACCCTGGGCGATATATATATATATACAGTATTGGCCAGAATGGATGACTCAGTTAATCAATTTGTATTGTATTCTGTTGTGGTTGAATCTGCAGACACCCTGACCTCTCTGCGGAAATGTTTTTGTAACAACTGTCTTGTAGGACTATCTGCATGATAACTGAGCTGTCATGACTTAGCATTACATGTTGTTGTCTACTTGAAGTCACGCAGACCACGAAAATTCGGGCTATCCAAAAAAGATAAATGCTGAAAAGATTTTTGCCATTCTGCCGATGGAAATTGGAATACTACGAACGGGTTCCGGTTACGATCTTGTAGAAAACCAAAGGACGCAGCCTAACCCATTTTATGTGACACGCTTGAAAACCACCAAGATAAAGAAGTGTAGGCCCTATCTTGATACATGGTCTCAACTGTGAAAAAAACCTGTGGAAATTTTTTGCTGTAGAAAAACTATGGATTATGGTTTTGACCGAAGGTACAAGCATGGAAGCTGCTTGCCAATAAATTCTGAAAATGAAAGTACTGCCATTCATAGCTATCTAAGCAGTGCTTTTCACTCACAACAGGATGTTGCCCTTGAAATTGGAAGCAATATGGCTCTGGAATTCGAGGGTTGAGGCATTGAATCCATTATCAAACATTCACCAGAACTCAATCCTATTGAAAATTGATGGGTCTTGCTGAAACAAAACTACGAAGCCTGACATCTTTACATACGAAACCAGGCATCTTTAATAGAATTGAAGAAAGCTATCATTGCAGTGTGGACGAAGTTGATAAATGGAATTTTATACAAAAAGTTGAACTTCTCGATGCCTGATAGCATTTGCACGGTAATTCAGAAAAAGCGATACACTCAAAGTACTGACCGGTGGTCACTCATGTAATATTTAGATAAATAGATTACTTGGATTATTATTTGACTTTCATTTATAATTCACTTAATACAAAATTATGCACACTTACAAGAATCACAGTAAATTTATCAACAAAAACATAAAACACACATCTGAGTCATCCATTCTGGCCAATACTGTATATATATTATTAATGTTATTGCAAAAAACTAGAAAAAATCAGATATAAAATTCCATTACTAACGGTACAATTAGTTTCACGGCTGACAGTAAATATAGAAGGAAGTTCACTACATACTGTAGTAGAGAAGAGATAGAATTTGTTTTGAAATTTAAAGTCCATGATTGGCGTGATATTAGACATGAACCACCTTGTGAATGCTATATATATGTATATATAATACACAACTCAGGACTCACTATATATAATACACCTCTCATGACTAGCCTCAGAGGTGAAATCGGTCTGGAATCTAGATCTTAAGTTTTTCCTGAGTTGTGTATTATTATTTGACAACTATTTTATCTTCATTTTTATCTGTATGTATATATCAAATATATAATATCAAAATGTATAGAATATACACATGCATATCAATTCTCAAATTAACATTGACTGATATGTGAGGGAGTTTGCTTTTTCTTATCACAAATAATTCTATGGTGATTGCTTGTAGGTTGATCTATCAAAATTCATCTGTTCACGAATCGTTCCTATCTCGGCGCGTCATTTGCAAATGTGTCTGGAAGCCTCAGAACCAAATAGGCAGTCATCATCTGGATATCAAAATCAGAATGACAGACTATTTGCCAAATTCAGTGGTCATTTACATATTGCAATGCAATCTCGTGCTACTGAGTTGCTGTATATTCGGAGTCTCGTAAATGCAATCTTGCCGCATCTAGTGCACAATACTGTTCATAATCTTTCGAGGTGAGTATCCTAAGATATGATATCGACGTTGTAATCACTTCTCTGCTGCAATAATCGGTGTCGTTTCTTAGTCAACTTCAGCTGTTAAATAACTGCATGATTTAATCATCTATCTGAGCACCCATTTTCAATCTTAATTTGTGCATCTATGTAGAATGTGACCCATACACAGCATCAAAGACCGAGTAAAATCGCACGTAATGATATTTTCACTCATTGAATCAGCATTTAGATATCAGAAAATAGCAAGGTGGAACTTGCTAATACTACGCACACACCTCAACCATTTTCAGTGCACAAATGACTTCCACTGCCCGGAACATCAAATCGAGGCATCACACTCAACCTGCATACCCCAAATTGACCCTCATTCTCGCCCTGATTACGTATTTCATAATGTGATCCCCCTCCTCCACTTCCTCGTACATTTCCTTTTTCAGCACCCATCCAGTTCCTGGGAATGTCAGGTTCTCATCACTGACGTATGTTGACCATGTCCTCCCTGGATCACTGGGCCTCCACCACTCCGTTTATCCCACACCTCTTGTGCACCCACTAGCTGTCCCTTTCTCTCCGCCTACCTTTGCCACTTCATCTACCCACTCATTTTCCACGAGCGCGCAATATCACAGGACCCGCACGAGTCACAGACGCTTCCCACTCCATCCCAAGTTCCTCCCTTCCTCTCTTCCTCGATGACCCCTCGTCGCTTACCCGCTACCACGACGTCACCGACCGTCACGAAGCTCCGACCCCAAGACCAGCGTCACACTTTCTCCTGAAGGGAGGACGACACCATCCCAGTGGCCTGATGTCCTTGTTAGGCGATGCTGGATGCCTTCTGCTGACAACCGTCGGCGTCGCCGCACCATCTTTCCTCAACCCATACCCTACCGACCCATCAGTGTCGTCTTCAACCTTTCAACGGACTTCTCATTGCCCTTCGATTTTCCACCCTCGAAAACCCACTCACCCACCACCACAGTGGCAGTGGACACCCTCCCATCCCACCATGAAGCCTCTCCCAAAATCGTTGGTACTCCCGCCATCCCTTCCGGTACCACTCGCTCTCACAACCTCCAGTCGAGCCACCACATCAGGCGTCAAGGCATAACTTTCCCAGTCACACTCCCCCATCCATCTCCCAAGCCCTTTTCCACCTCCTCAAGCGCACATCAACCATCACTCTTCTTCCATCTCCTTTTCACCTCATCTGATCTTTATTGTTCATCCAATTGACTGCATCATCTACCCAATCGTTGCTCACCAAGCCACATAGACCAAGAATCCACACGAACACCAGTTTTTTCGAAATCACGATTTTGTTAATTTAATTAAAACCCTTAATATTATTAGGAAGTCAAAGCAACCACTTTTCCGACAACGTTCATTTATCGATGCGGCATATTTACAATGGCAAACACTTTGAGGCCTGCCACTGCATCTGAAAGTTATGCAAAGCTTAAAACTTAAAAATCTTCCAACCATTTGTAGCTGCCGTAATCTTTTATGGTGCTGAAGATCAACGTATTTGCAATTTTGGATCTTGCGCTTCAGAACATGAATGTTTTTGTTTTAATACTCGTACGTTTGAAATTTCTTTTCGACGCATAAATATTAACATGGATATGTAAAGGGATAGGTTGTCTGCTACATGTAAATTGGGGCGATTAATTACCAGTGTCTTGGGTGACTGTATTCAATGTTTACATAACATTAACATCAACGTTTCTGATGTTACGCAGTACTTTGATATGTTAAGTTGATTAGCATCCGATAGAGACCAACTAGGTATCTGTATTTTATTCGTTTACTGATTTCAACAGCATGAATCAATTCAATCTGCAAGTAATTCAAACACTGATCAATTTTTGATGCTTTCCTTTTTGCATGTGCTATGGAAAACCGCAACATATTCAATATACAAGCGCGTCTCACATTGTTGTCAGTTTGCAAGCTATAATAGAATTGAGTCAAATCATTACTAATTCAGGAGTCTTATTGACCGAAAAGGGAGATAAATTATGTATTGTAACGGCTGCATTATCGTGTTAACCGCAATTCAAATCGCTACTTCAGTTTTTTTTGAAGAGTTTAATGCTGAAATATAGTATTACTTAAAGTTGTTAATGGAGAATTTCTGAGACTTCCTAGAATTACTACAGAAGTAATTATGACAAATTGCATGAACGTTTTGATTTACCCCAGCATCCTGACGAAAACGAGTGAGATTGGCATTGTACAATCCATTCAGTTTAGAAATTATATGAGAACTCTCTTTCTTTTCAGAGCTTCCATTCTTATTCTGGAAGAAATCCTTTCGGTTGCCGTATTACTTCCTGCTTTAGATGTCCTCGCCACACCAGTAAGTATTGAATGATTAATGACGGTGGTTGTAGTCGATCATTCTGACTTCATATACCATTTCAGGATATTCTGAATAAACTGATCATAATTGGATTAAACAATGATCCGGTGAGTCAGTGAACTTATTTCAGTCATGCCTCAGTTGAACGAATGTTACCAACTTTTTTCAATATGAAAAGAAGTATTATAAGTTAATGTAACTTTAGTTGATATTAACAGCCTTAGAAACAGATGAAGGTACACGGGTTGCAGAATTTTATATGATCGCTCAAGGCGCTATGACAATCACTAAAGGCAACTTTAGTGTACATTTCCAACTTATTGATTTTGTATTATTTTTGCTATCATCTGATTTGTGTTTATTTTTAGTTTTGTTGCTCTTCCTTATATACTAACAATGACATAAGGAAGTGCAACAAAACTAAAAATGAACACAAATCAAATGATAGCAAAAATAATACAAAATCAATAAGTAGGAAATGTACACTAAAGTTGCCTTTTGCCAGCGATAGTTTAATAAGAAAAATTAATTACAACATTCGTAAATACAAATTAGAAATCAACTTTGTAACTACCGGAAATAAGACACTGCGCCAGGCTTTGAAAAGAAAGAGTCCGTGTAAAAAACATAGCAATTGTGAAATCTGTGTAGTACCTCCTGATAAGTATAATTGTGATAAATCATGCGTTGTTTATGAAATTGAGTGTAAATTTTGTAATTCTAAATATATAGGAAAAACTGCTCGGCCGTTCCGTTTGCGGTATAACGAACATAAAAATAGCATCATCAAACGTGATTGTCACAGCGCCTTGAGCGATCATATAAAATTCTGCAACCCGTGTACCAACATAGATATCTTCAATATCAATTTCTTAAAGTGTGTGCATGATCCGATTGAGACAAGTTTGATGGAATCTCGTTTGATCGATTTTCGTAAGCCAGAATTGAACAGGCGTCACGAGGGTGTTGTTGCACCTACTGTTAGAATCATCTAGCAAGGCAGTGACCAAGCGTCTGGACACGAAACGTTTGCCGATTTTACCTTTATTTTATTTTACTTAAACCTTTGTGTGTATTCGATTCGGCATTATATATATTTCAGGAGAGATTTGTGACGTTTTCCTGGTAATCATTATGCGCCTCTCGCCTCAAGCCATTACAAATATGAATGCGTTTTAAGCCAGGGTAGTATTCAAGTTTATCTAGCTTGCTGCACTTTGATATCTTGGTTTGATTGAGTGGTGAGAGGAATCGGGTCAGCGACGCCCTAAAACTGTATGAATGATTAGCGACTTCGCTCATTGTTATCTGATCTATTGAATCTTTCACTTTGTTTCATGAAATTGATTATTCTCACCCTGATTTCATACTCATTTGATTAGACTTACAGCCTCCATCAACATATGAAAAGCAAGAATTCTTGGAGCCATAGCTAATGTTCCGGCCACCGACCTACATGTAAATAACCCATCGCTTCACATACATGTACTTAGAAGCGATCTAAATATGTCAGAAAAATGTCGTGCTAGCAATAGAATCAGCCTATTGAAAGACAGCAGATTCTGCTGCTGAAGTCTTTCTCATTCTAGAAAAAAAATTTTAATTTCTTAATTTTCTAAAAAATTTTATCAGAAAAAAGGACGTCATGATGTATTTTAAAATATTCAGCATTGGTTTTCCAGCATTAACCATAATCTATTCCATGCTCTTGTATAGATCTCAAAGATTGTCGGAGCGGGAGGTTCATGTTCACTCGAAAAACAGAAAAAGCAATCTCTCCCTTTTTTGCTACGATTCTTTATTCTTTAGTAACTGCTATTTACTAAAGAATACAGAATCGTCGTAGAAAAAGGGAGAGGTTGCTTTTTCTGTTTTTCGAATGTCCTTGTATGTTTTACGTACTTAAACAGTTCGGCTTGAACATATATTTTGTGGCAGTTTTTTTGGAGTTGAGCTATCATTGACCATCTCTCGTATTTGGCAAAATGTGAGCGTCGCTCTTTTCGAACCACCCGAGTTATCGTAATACTTCTAATGGTAAGTTGCCCAATATAAATAATCAATATCCTTTTGATGTGAGTTATATGTTGATATTGCACAAGTTCTAAGACTACTGACTTAATGTTCACCATGTATTTTTTGTGCCATTTGATTATCCAATAATACAACACATGCAAACTCGACTACATTTATACAGCTTCCATCACGAAATGAATGTTGGAATGCATTTTTTGAACAATCCAGCATTGGTTATCTAACAATAGCCGTGATCTATTCTTTCGGGTGTGACTGCAATGCTCACTTAACAACTCATTTTCACTTTCTAGTTGGAACAATTTTATAACTCATGATTTCCCTTGAAATTACTGATCTTGATTAAATTAAGAGACAAGTCATTTCTGACTTTCACTCAGTGATGCCGTTGTTAAGCTTTCACTTTTATGAATATTTTAGCATATTTGATGCAGGTTTGGACAAATTGTTGACTATTCAAAGACTGATGCTTTCATTCAACTTCCACCTACGTCGCTGAAGAAGTACAAGCGGATTAAGAACGACTTGGGTTTGAAAGCAACGGTCAGCTTGAAAGAATTCAAACTATCTTTATTGTTGGAAAAATAACTCACAATATAACTGCATCCGCTGGTGACGAGTCTCAAATTTCCCATGCGACTATCGAGCCAACCTGTTAGTGTAGACAATTGAAATGCTTCAAGATGCCTTGACCAGCTTCCGACCATTAAATAGTTCAGTAAGCTAGAATCTTGATAATTATGACTGTTGATGCATTTTCCATGTCTTCTTTTTTAATTGATAGGCCCTTAAGGTTAAGCATGTAATTCCTTAAATTCACATGCATGGGAATCACTATCCCCACGGCAGCTCTGCGATTTTTAGATCATGCTTGCTGATAGATTCCACAATTTTCAAATAATTAAATTTCTAATTACTCTAATTCTCATTCATTATTGCTCATTGTAAAATTATAAGCCAGACGGCAAGCCTAAAATTCCACCTAATATCGACGGCACTTGTAATCAAGGAGGATAGTGTGAGACAGGGATGGAACCGGGTTGCGTATGCGTGACTCTGTAAATCGAAATCTTCATTTTCTTATATTCGAGTTCTCAGTTTCATTTCTAGTGTATCTCCTGAATAATGAAGGTAGAGCATATATGGCCATGTAACAGGTACATAGGCATCGTAAAAGTCACAGGCAATTTTCACACCCAACTGAAAGCCGTCACGTGTAGCCATTTTGGCAGATCACGCAACTGCAAAAAGGAATATCTCTTTAAGGAAGTGGTTTTAGGACAGCTTCCAATATTGGCCATTTTCTTCGGGTCGAATCGCAGTTAAAGTGTCAAAAAGAAAACAATTTTGAACATGAAATGATAGCACTTCCAATAGATAGCAAAACAACAGATTTTACATATTCTAGTTTATTTTTATAATTTTATCGGACTGGAACTAAAAATCGTGAAATTCTTGGTTTCATCTTATTTCAATTACGGTCATCAGACTCGCATAACATCCAAGCGACTTAATTGAAGCAGTAGAGCTTGACAACTTCACAATGACCCTGAGTCAAGAGTTCAGAGAAAGTGCCATTATTTTCATGATAAAAAGCGCTTTCCTTTTGCCAATTTTGCTTCGATTTGTCGCAAAGAAAGGGGCCTCTGATGCAAACAAGCTCAAAGAATCGACAGCAACCGCTCGTCGCATTGGTCTGCAGAATTCAATGCAATGATCCCTCCATCAACGAGAAGTTACTTCCCGATTTTCGATCTAGGCGTCATATTTAAGCTGAAGTGTAAAAAAAGTAATTCTCTTTGACTGATGATGAGATTCTCGTACATTTCACAGAAATAACAGAAAATATCTTTGCCGACTAATGTCTTGTTTGATATGAATGAACAGATATCTACTCTATTTTGTCCTCTCTCAGACTCAGTGACTGCCCTGGGACTGCACAAAGGGCTTTGTGAATTACGCACCCTCATGGCTCATTATTCGTGATCGCACCGACAAGTGAAAAATCAGATTTGACCTCCTTTTCATCGAACTGATCAAATGCACTGAAGCATCACTTATCATTCGCCGTTGAACAATAATTAGTCGCTTTTCCAATTACCTTGTGATTTACATGTTTAAATTTAATATAACGGATAATTCATTTCAGCTTCGTAATTCACGTGTAACTACAACTGCAGTAAACCCAAAAATGGAAAAGTCAGGTCACTGACTGGTTTACCGAATGATGCTCTTGATCCGATGACCGGTTCCACCGCCGGTCAGAGTTGATAAATCAGCAAATGTAATACTGTGACTGGAGCCACTGATTTATGTCCAGTTCAAATTCATTGCACGGTCCATATTACACGGTTTTTTCAGCATCACTGAATGTTGTAGTGATTGTATAGTACAGCTTGAATCGCTGAAAATTTAGAAGTTATCAGATTTAGTATGTACTAAAACCTAAAGTAAAAAAAATGTATGTGTGTTTTAAGAAAAGTGGTATTCAGTTTGTGACAGCTTAATAAATTTCCGCGATATCATAAATTCGAAGCTATGTATTCTAGTCTAAGCATTATAGTCTATCTGATACCTCCGGCATGAAGTTATTAACATCAATTTGAAATTTTGAAATTTGTTTTCAGGCCCCCAAACCCACTCATCCTCAGTCCAAAGATGTAATTATTCTACACAATTATCATAAAGCGTTTCGATCTCGTTTTGACAGACCAGTAAGTTGTTCAATGAATTTCGTGAAATTAGAGTTCACTTACTGAATTGTTGTATCTTTATCTAGATTCCAGTCAATAGCATACAAAACTTGTACCGAAATCCTGCTCTATTTCACCAATTTATGCAGTATCTCAAATCTATTCGACTGGTAGATCTGCTCAACGTATTCGGACAATTAGGTAAGATGAAACATTGACTGATTGATATTTATAGCTAACAATAGACTAGAATGTGATCTGCACGAGTATGGAAGAAGCGGTACTGGAAGTCACCCTATTTGCCAGATATGCAAGCGGAGATAGAAATATTTTCGAGTCGAATGTCAAGCTTTTAGTAGGTGTTGCCATTTTCTGTTTAGTAGGTGTGCAATTCTGGTTCAAGTGTGATAATTTTATTTACCGGATTTAGTGTATCTTGTTTGGCACATTTGTGTATGTGTGTCTTGAATCGAAAGTCCGTTAAGTTTGAATACTATCAATATGTTAAGACTTACTTGATTGAAATTTATATCGACTTGGTTTCATATTGCAACCTTACAATATACATGTACATGTGCACTAGCAGATTTAATCTTTCTACTTTTACTGCCTATCTCTAAGCTGATCAATATGACATTTCTATTTCGATCCTTCACATTTTTTTCAGATGAAATCAATGCAAAAGTTCTTCAACCAGAAATTCCAGAGGCAGTGAAGGTTACCATCCATCGCGACTTATCCTTGCTGCACGACTCATTGGCTCATGAAGCTTTTCTTCCGCTTTTAAATTTGCCAGACACATTTTTATCTGACATCATGGGTTGTAAGTGCTACTCACTTCCGCTGATTGAATGCATATGTTTTTGTGGACCAATTCATTCTCTGGTATTTATGCATCATGGAGCATGTTTACTATGTACATGTACTTCTCATTTTTTTCAGTTGATGAGCACTCTACAGAGCACCTGAAATAAGTTCAACTGTAGGCATAATGTGATGTTGATGCCTCTTCAAGTGCAACATGTAAAATGTGTTTTATGAACAATGATAAAACATGAGATGTGCTTCACTTAAATCATCCATTTATTCAATTATAATAATTGCACATCAACTTTAATGCTATCAAGCAAGCGCGGTGGGACGATTTTTGATTGTGGGGGGGGGAAGAAGGGCAAATGTGACGCAACACCACAGGAGATTTGATCTCGAGTCAATTGGTTAAATCTTCGATTTTTAGCGATGTATATATGTTGATGTTATCTTAATGCAATAAATTATAGGGCCTATTACTTGTATATATGTATACAATTTATAAATTAATATATTATTGAAAAAAGTCAAACGCATTGGTTGCTAATTTTTGGATGCTAGGTATTAATGTTATAATTTAGCTTATTTGACAAATTCACTGGCTATGCAAGTCAATCGAATTATAATTAATAGTCATCATAAAAATCATTGAAAGATTGCAGATTCAATCGAGGAATAAATCAGCTTGGGTGTACATACTACATTACATACAATATGTGATGGATGACTTCGCCAAAATCTAAGTGATGAATTCACGCAACCGCTTTTTCATTTGATCATGTGTTGATCTGCAAGTACAGAATCTGCAGATCTATGCGACTTTTTGACTTCTGCCTGCTCCCATGGTCATTTCAATCGAAAATTATGGAACTCAAAAATACAATGTTGCACTTCCATTCTCCATGGGGTGCACTGCCCCTGCTATCAAGAAGTACCATGTTTCACCGCTTCTCAAATAGAGGTACTGTGATGCAACCCGAGGGTCATGAATTATTTTGCAGTTTAAGTTCAAGAAAATATAAAGGGTTGTAAAATTTGAGGGCGGTTTGTATGAATATCTTTATAGCTTGTAATCTAAGCCTGGATTTTTTAGTGATGTATTGCAGACATTGTATTCATTGATGATGAGGTGGCATATGAAAGAGGAGAAATCGAAGGGGAAGATTATTGCGACAATGTCGACGAACTCGAGACGGATGATTTGCAAGAAGTAGACTAGAAGGTTATGTTGAGTAGCGATGTGTTATTGACAATTTCGTTTTTATTGATCGCTTTATATCGACTTTTAAGAGCATTAGTTGAGCGATTAGCATCGATTCTATTGTTGTCATGTAATTTTGATAATGACAGCAATCCCTGCTGAAGATAGCAATGAAAACAGAATTTATAAACAGGCTATCATATTTTATGATGTTTGTATAAAACAGCGGGGACAACGAAATAATTATGATCCATACTATACTGATTATCAAGAAATCAAGAGCCTTTGAATAGGCCAAGTATTGAACAATATTGATTATTTGCAGCCATTTTAAGGCAATATGATATTTATTCAGGTATTCATTTTTATATTTAACAGGATAAAGATGGCTGTGAATGTGCTCCAAGTTGTACATACATGTAATCCATGTTTGTAGTGCTATGAGAGAATTAAGTATTGGTTGGGGAATGTGGAGGCCGGAGGGTGTAGCCGAAGTAGGCTATTTTGACATTTAGGGGCGGGAAGGCCAGTTTGATGTTCAAATACCTGGAAGACATGCTCCAAATTAATAGTTCGAATTGAATTTCACTTGTCAACTAAAATTTTTCAATTCCCTCTACATTTATAACATTTAGAAGGTGTCGTTCTATATTTTGCGACTTTTATTTGCTGACATACGTTTGATGTAGCATATTTTTTATCATGGTTTGTCCGGTTTTCGACTTTAATTTACAAAGCGTGAACAGGAAAAATGATATCCTAGGATTAGTTCTAGTTTCAAACATCATTGTTCCAAGGTATCATCTATTGATCGCAACCACAGAATTATATATTTTGTTTATCTGCTTCGGTTTGCTAGAAGTGTGATTATTACGAAATTGACGGCACATCGAGGAACCTTTTAAGTGGGCAAAAAGGAAATCCTTATACCTTACAGAGATAGGAAAAAAGTCGTGCGTCGCTTGTGGAGTAATGTGAGTTCCAGCAAAGTACTTCGATTTCCAAAATTCCTTCAGATTCGAAGAATTCAGATCATTGCGCACAAGTTTTATCCATAATGCCGGCCCTTCCGATCATTATGAAAAAAAGTAGCAGGCGTACGAAAATTAGTTAACTTGATGTTTTCACATCCTCTCCTCGGCATTGCTCACTGTATAGTGCATACGCTGAATCGAAGCCAGGCATCGATGTGTGTTTTGGTGTGTGCGAAGTGATATCACATCACGCACGCATCTCTCACTGGCTCTGGTGTACTCTGCTGACAGCTTATTGTTTGCCATTTCCAATAGCAAGCGATACACGAATTATCCATTCGAGAAGGAGCAAGTTGTCTAATTCTGTGATGTGCCATTTCGATATTAAGGCTACATACAACTCTTCCTTTCTAGGAAACCGAAGCGCGCGCAGATGAATCTAATTCTGTGATCGCAACACTGAGAGAGTGACAATCATCTCTGTGAACCACGCACCTTCGTGACCTTGAAATTCAAATTGTTGGTCTAATTTTGTGTATTAAAACAAGAGATGAGTATAAATGTTTTCGGGGATCTGATTTTGTGAATTATATTGCATTACAAAGCTGTTGATCAAACAGGGTTGTTAGTTGCGGAACGGTAAAATGAAGAGAATCAGTCTTTTCCGGATTTTCTCTACATTAACATAGTGCCCTGCGATAAAATTATGACCCAATGAGTGAAGGAGACAATGAAATGTTTTGCTCTCTAGTTTCATGTAACAATCTGCTTGTTTATCTGTGATGTTTGTTGTTAATTTAGTACACTGTTTACGTTCATTCTCATATCTCGCAACATATCATTTCAGTTGCTAATGGTCCTCCTTCAGAAGTGGATCGCTTGCAAACCTGCGACAGTTGGTTCAAGTAGGTTTCTTACTTAAAAATTTCACAGCGATGATTATGCTCCTTACGTTAAGTTTTCTTGTTTTCAGAACATATGACAGTGTGTGCAGCCTGCTTGAAACTATCCTCCTCCCTCAGTTTTTCGACTCTGATTGCTATTTTGATGCACAATTTAGTAATTCACCAGGTCATGCCACTCCTAGATCGAGTTCGAGGTGAGCAAATTCTTAACATAGCCGAAATGAGATATTTTTGTTTGAGATTATTTCGAAGCGTTTTCAAAAATAACTATGACTTTTTCTTTTTGAATGGCCGAAGTCAAAGACACATTATTTTGCAAGTGTGTAATTTACCCACATTTATGCAGATCTTGTGAATAGGAGCTAACTTACACGAAGTGTTGTAGATTTATCTGATCACAATTATTCGTAAAGATGATCGCAGCATTCTGAACAAACTATCAAAATCGATCTTTGTCAAAGACTCGGTCAGTCCTTTGAATAATAGGAAACTTTCTATGTATAACGGATCGTGTAAAGTACATCGACAGCTCTAAATGATTTGGCTTTACGGAGAGACTTATATCACCACATCGCTATGCTTACGATACAAGCCAGAGCTGGGCCGGTAGCCGTTTCTGGTAGGTTTATTGCAAAAGGCCATTGAAACTAAAAGAAAAATAATCATTGAACTCATTATGATGAAACATGCATATTCTTATTCCTTTCCCTAGTAAGGACTCTTCCAAGACCAGACAGTTTGATCGTTTCATAAGAGGCAAAGGTTTTCAGCTGATCATGATACCACTTGTTGCCATAAAAATTGTGATACCTGGCGATAAATGGCACGATATTACAAGTAATGGGCAAAAGACCGTTCCAGGACACCATAAAATTCAAAAAATAGTATCTTTAAAAACGACATAAATTGATGAATTTGAACCCTTTTTCAGGTTTTTAAGACCTAAATACATGAATTTAGTCCATTCAAAAAGTACCATTTTTGAAAAAATGGTACTTTTTAAAAACGACATAAATTCATGAATTTGAACCCTTTTTCAGGTTATGAAGACCTAAATTCACAAATTTAGGCGTTTTTAAAAATACCCAATTTTCAAATTTTTCAAAATCTCAAATTTGAGAATTACAATTTTCACCGCTTAAATCATGACCGTTCCAGGACACCGAAAAAATCATAAAAGTTAAGAATCTCAAAATTTGAGAATTACAATTTTCACCCCCGCCAAAATCATGACCATTCCAGGACACCGAAAATTAGTATTTTTAAAAACGTCTTTTAAATCCATTTTTCAGGTTTTTAAAATATATCATGTGACTAAAAATATTTCTTTAAAAATGGAAGAAACAAAAGTGGAAGGAACTTCAGAAATGGAAGGAACCTCAAGAATATATCCTTCGTTATCATATGAACGTAGTTCTACTTTAATGGACATTGAAAAGATTAACATTGAAAAAATGAATAAAGAAAAACACAAAGATAGAGTTAGGTATATGAAAGATAAGGAATCTCAATTATTCTTAAGATTAGAGCATTATAAAAAATTAAGAAAGAGATGGACTAAAGTTAAGAATGTAACACAAGGAATTGGCATATTCTTAACAATAAGTTTAGGTGCTTTAACAATTGTTATATCTTCAGGTGTTTTAGTAATTCCAGTAGTTGCTACAGCTTTAACAGGTACGGGTGTTTTTGCAACTTCACTTGTTACAATGTTAGATAAATCTTTAATAACTAAGAAACGAAAATCATTAAAAACTAAGCATTTACATATTAAAGAAGTCTATGATAAACTACATTACTACTTTCAAAGAGTATGTGATGATAATGTTATTACGTTAGATGAGATTGAAAAATTTGATCAAATAGCTAATGAAGTAAATCAAATATCATTTCAATCACAGACAGAAAAAGTTGATGATAAAAATAAAAAGGATGGCAAAATTTCTAGTGATGCTAAAATTTCTAATGAAGAAAATGACAAATTTTTTTTAGAAGAGCTAAAAACTTTAAGCGAAAATTTAAGCAAAACTTTATTGAACAAAACTTTATTAAACAAAACTTAAAACGAGAAAACTTTAAACGAAAAGATGTCAAACAACAAAGCAATAAAAAAATAATTTGTTCAGTAAAATGTTTTTGTTGTATTCCAATGTTACCACAAAATTCAAATATTATATTTTAAAAATGGATAAAATTAGAGCTGATAATCAAAAAGGAATTAAACAATTAGAAGAGTTAATAAAACAAAGAAATATTATGAAAGAAAATCATCTTCAACATAGAATGATAAAAGCTGGTATTCAATCTGATATGTTTGAAAAAATGCAGCAAACCGAGCAAGTAAAAACTGATTTTGAAAAAACTATGAAACCATTTAAAACTCTTGAAAAAGAAAGTACAAATAATGATAAACAAATTGATATAACAGATCCAGAGCACAAAACTATATTAGATGACTATGGATTACTAGAATCAAACATTAATAAGAAATTACCAAAATCTATGCAATTTGAACATTCTATTTCATTTATAGATGGAAAAACAATACCTAGATTTTATCTCGGACAAAAAGAAAATATTTCCACAACCTTTTCGAGGTATAATTTTTTCACCAGATAAATCTCCTTTTAATTTAGATAGAAATTTTGTTAATCTTTTAAGAGGAGCAGATTTAAATAATTATGCTGTAGAAGATCTCATAAAATATAAAGCTATGTTAGACAGAGTTGGTGCAGTAAAATCTCTTAGACGTTATAAACAATTAGAAAATTTATTATCAACGGGAGTTAAAGTAGGGAAAGGTTTATCTGAAAAACAGAAAACTGAAACAACTGTATTTTTACCAGATGATCCACAAGAATTACTAAATAGATTAAATATTTTAATATCTGCAATAAAAGAAGGACATAATTCTAGTTTCAATGAAATTCATGCTATATTGAAAAGACTGTTAGAAAAGAAGATTCTAAATGAAGAGGATTATAAAAGTATAACGAACCGAATGTTCTAGGGCTTCGCCCGTAGCTGAAATATGTTGTTGTTTTTAATTTTTTATAAAAAAATATTTCATAAAAAAATATTTATTTAATTTTTTTAGTTTAAAAATGTGTTCAGCAGATTTAGACAAAATTAATAATCATTTAGAAAATCTAACAGAGATTTTGGGTTCATCAAAATTTAGTACGACGTTAAAAATTATAACAACTACTTCATCACACACTTGTAATTTAGAACCCATTCTACATTTGGAACAAAATAAAAATTATCAAATTGCATTGACTAGTTTCTCTACATTTAACACTATTCAAAACGTTATCAAAGATGTGAATGATCAATTTAGATATTCTACTGATAAAGGCAAAACATGGAAAATACTAACTTTTCTTCCTGGTTCTTACGAAGTTGAAACAATATCAAATGAAATTAAGAGACATTTAGGTATATCATTTAAAGATAAGAAACAATTACATTTTGCAGTTGAACCGGCAGTTAATAAATTTTCTCTTACTTTAGACGAAAATCATCAAGTTGATTTTAATCATGATAGATCATTGTCAAAGCTATTAGGATTTAATAAACAAACCTATAGTCAAGGTTATCATTTAGGTGAGAAGATTCCAAAAATAACTGAAATAAATTCAATTGTTGTACATTGTGACATTATTGAAGGAGGATATATAAATGGTAAATTATCAAATTTAATATTCAGTTTTCCAGCTTTTACTGTACCCATTGGTTATAGATTAAATGTAATTCCACAAACATTAATATATTTTCCTATTACAAGAAAAACTATTAACCCTCCAGGCGGTGGGGGGGCATATTTATGCCCCCCCCTTTGTATTTTTCAATCTAATTCATGAAATATGAAACGTATGATTATGAAATTTTCAGTAGCTTATTTTTTGCGTATTTTTGACAATTTGCTGTAAAATTATTAAAATTGGATCACAGGAACGACCTTTACATGACCTTTATTGAAAAGTACTTTCGAAATTTTATCAAATCAGTGAAATTCTTCAGAAATTTTGTCTATGAATGAATTGCTATTGCTTGGAATCACTCATTACGTATAGAATAACTTATTTGACTATAAATAACTTTATGCTTATCACGATTTACCAATTCAAATTTGAAAATAAGCTGCATATACTACTTACAATGATATTGTAAGTACTTTATAGAGTAATATTAGTTTTTACATCTTTTTATTACTGTTATGTATTGAAAATATATTCACATGTATATGTTATGTATTTTCTACATGTAGGCAATGTATTTTCTACATGTAGGCATGTATGTACATGTACTATTTGAACATAAATATATGGAATACTGTTTTCAAAATTTGTAGAAAAAATGCGTTCTAAACACTATAAAAGATTTATTTTTGACAATGTTCACATACACGCATGTTCAAGCAATGTTTTTGGCATACATAATCATTGCAGATGCTACATGGCCCATATTTGGCCATCTTGTTCTTTTCTGTTCTGTGACCGGAAGAGCGTCCACTTTGCAGATCCTGCAGACACATAACGCACCTTCCTCGTGCAGTCGATGAATGTGCTGTTGGTGATGCACGAATCAGACTTTCACCGCTTACCATGGCCAGCGCCTTCAGGGTATCGCCATTCAATCCGATGGGGTTGGTCAGCCGTTCTTGAATGCGAGGTTGCATTAGTTGTGCAGCTAAGGCTAGCCGCATCTGCCTACGATCAATATGTGCTCCTTGATTGAGCCCCAGTATCGTAAATCCATTGATTTGCGAAATGGCGATCATGAAATATAAGACTGCCGTCGGCCAACGTTTGAGGGAAGGCTTTCCAATACATGTCTCTACCATAGAATCCACGACATCAACACCACCTTTCGTAGAATTATAGTATAAAACAATTTCTGGCTTCTTGGAGTTCGAATCAACTTTCGGCGTGTCATGTTGCGTTGATAATGCGAGTACGATCTTTTTGGGCTTCGGACAGTGTGAAACCAACATGATGTTTTCGTGAAATGCAAATATTGAGCTGCCCGGTTCGCGAGTTGACTGTTCTTTCATTTCTGCTGGAATGAACCTTCCGTTTTTGTTCAATGTCCCAACACATGTCAGCCTCTCCGCTGATAACTCTTCGGCAAGAGGTACTGAGGTGTAAAATCTATCCATAGTCACATTTCGACCGGTTCCTTTTACCTCGTTTATCAGGAAATGCACTGTCTCTGAAACCCCGTCAAGCTGTACTCCAGTTTGCGATTCTTGCGGTGATTCAGGCCTCCCAGAGTAGGGCCAGACTTTCCAAAAGTAGCGGTGGTTCGCATCAGCGACTGTTCGAAATAGTATTCCATATCTTCCTGGCTTGCTGGGGAGGTACATTTTGAAGGGACAGCGTCCTCTAAACTTCAACAGACTCTCGTCAATCGTAACACACTCTGATGGTGAGAAGTGAAGTCGAAGATTGTTCTCAAACTTATCGAAGAGCTCACGAATCAAGCAAAACTTGTCCCTTTTTCTTCTTTCTTCTCTGGTATCTGGGTCGTCGAATGTGATGTACCTCAATATTGAGCCATAACGGGCTCCTCCCATGGCAGCCTTGAATGCAGGTGGTCCAAGCTTGGCGTCGTAAATCTGTTTCAAAGTCAGGTCAGTGAAGAAAGATCTCAAAACACATATGCCTATAAAAGCACGCATTTCAGTTAGTGTCACAGGTTGATAGCGATGTGCATGTTTTTTGAAAGTTGTCTCGGCTACTTTCTCTGCCTTCGTTCGTCTCACGTGTTCCAGCTTTTTGTTTGTTCGCTCAGTAATTTCATTGATGATGTCATCCGTTAGAAACAGTTGAAATGCTTCCAGCTCAGTCTCAACATTTCTTGCGTCGCCAAGAACCCCAACAGCTTCGGTCAAGATATTCTCGGGTCTTCTCCTCCGTCGCGTCGTGTCTGGATTGCTGGTAGTCCAACGGATTGTGGTGTTATTATGCTTGACCTCATAAGGTCCAACGTCAGATGGTGTATAAGCGTCACTGAAATTAGCCATCGTCAAGACTTTCTGTGATTGTGTTAGACGATTGAGACTCTCTCTAGTCGGATGCTGCGGCTCAATATCGATTTCTTCTTCTTCAATTGCTTGATAGATAATATCTTCTTCCAATTCAGATACTTCATCTTCGTCACTTTCATCTTCTGAGTCTGTGTCTTCGATCAATTCGGCAATTTGAGATGCAGTCAATCTTGTGAAGCGTCGAGTCATGTCTCTGAATGAATGATAAGTGTGGAAAGGCAGTGTGGATAGTCTACTGTAGGTCAAAGCAAGTACGCAATTGTTTCACTCTTTTTTCAGACACAGGGAAGCCAGCTCGGAAGAACTGTGATAGGAGGAATATCTATTGTTTCTTGTTGCGCGCGGATTTCGTGATCAGCAAGCAAAATTACGTCAGAGTGTAACAATACAGGTTTTGGCCGTCATCCTAATTTAGGATGTCCAAATGGAAACGAAGCATTGTAGGACATTTCAGATTTCCCTTTTCAACTTACATAATCAGTTGACCGAATAGTCTACAGAATCCTTGTCTGCCTTGGCAGTAGAGGCAATAAGTCTGCGTATCACGTTCAATCGCCTTCCCACTGCATCCTTTCATCACTTACAAACACGCCGAAGGCGCTATTGCGTGACTAATTTGACTGCATTGGAATCGGTAACAGATATCTTCATAATCAGCTCTAACCAAATTTGATCAACTTGAGTTGTATTATACAATGAAAAACATTTGTTTGAATCAAATATGCTTCTATGACATTAACAAAAAGCTCTTTTGATAAGAGTGATAAATGTTTCAATATTTTTAGAGTCCTCTCTGTTGATTATCTAAAAAAAACTATATATATAATTTTATTTGATAATAACTAAACAAATAAATTTTCAAAATTTAAAATGCTATTTTTGCATATATTCAAATTTTAAAGCAATGCGAACACCACCATTGTATTCAGAGAACTTGAAACATGTTTGAGTCAATTTTTGCGATAATCTGATGATAAAATTTCCCTAAAAACATAAAAAATACATTTTTCTGAAAAAAAACATATTTTCAAATTTTGAAATGCTATTTATAGCATGAAGACAGTCAAATTAAGTAATGCAAATGGCACCACTGAATTCAGCATGTCCGAAATGTGTAAGGGCCAGCATTTCATAAAATTCGCACACTTAGTTTAGGATATCCTGAGGGGGGGGGGCATAAATATGCCCCCCCCCCACCGCCTGGAAGGTGGCTGAAGGGCCCACCGCCTGGAGGGTTAACAACATTGGCATTAGAATCACTGATGAAAAAGGACAAGAAATTTTTTTTCGAGGTGAAGAGATTATGATAGATCTTTTGGTTCGGGAGGTATAAACTCCCACGCGAAGCTAGAGAAGTTTAATTTTCTTCTTCTTTAGAAACAAAAAATAAAAAAAATAAAAATAAATTTTTTTATTAAAAAATGAGTGAACTACCTCCATTAAATAAAAAAAAACTTAAATTTAATCATCATCCAAATTTATCTAATAAAGTTTTGTCAGTTATTTGTGGAAGATCAGGATGTGGAAAAACATATCTATTATTTAAAATTTTAACGACTCCAAATTTTTTGGATTATAACAATCTTATAATTTATACAACAACGGCAGAACAACCCGTCTATCAATTTTTAAAATATGGATTTGAAAATAATCTTAAAAAACAGCAATTGCTTCATTATTCAAAGAATATGAAAAATCTTAAGATGAAGAAGAAATAAGTTCGTGGTGTGAAGAAGCAGCAAAAAATAATCAGTTAGTAGAATCTAATAAAAATAACCATATAAAGATACAATTAATAGATGATAGTGGTAATATGCAAGATCCTAGTAAACTAGATAAAACAATGAAACATTGTGTAATTTTTGATGATTGTGTTAATGATAGAAATCAGTCAGTTCAGAGAAATTATTTCACAAGAGGTAGACATAATAACTGTAGTGTATTTTATTTAACACAAAGTATGTATTCATTAGACGGAAGTGTTATTAGAAAGAATGCAAATATATATATACTATTTGAAATAAATGCAAGAAACTTAAGTGATTTGTTAAGAGATTTATGCGTAAGAAATAAAGATGAATTTAAACAATCGTGTAATAATGCTTGGTCAAAAGATTATGGCTTCATTACAATTAATATTGATAAAAAAATTCATGAAAGAGTTATCGAACAATTGTTCTCCGACTAGCCTTTGGCTCGAGGGGCTTTGCCCCGACTGAAAGTCGATAGAAAATATTTTCGCGGAGTGATAAAAATATACAAATATAGTGTTATAATATTTTTTTATTTTATGTATATATGAAATTTGTCTATCTTAGAAATTAGAAAATTAAAAAGGTTCAGTAGTTATTCCATCAGGTAAAATTTTTCTTTTATCATCAAATGGATCTAATGCTAATTTATGTTCTTCTTTTAAATACATGTTATGTTTTTTTGAATTAAGTCTATAATTACATGCTGTTTTTATTTCATTATTAAATAATGCATTTTTATAATCTTGAAATGTTATTTGATTAGCCACTGATGCCTTTGAAATTCCTTTTAATGTTTTATGTGTTTTAATATTATTAGTTGTATCATAACAGTAACATTTAGATTTTAAAAATATAGCTTCTGTTATGAAATCTTCATTTCCTTCTAATTCATCTTTTACTACATAAATCAGAAGGATGAATGATATCTTTTATTTTATTAATTTCTTCAAGTGTAGAATTATACGGTATTGTTAATTCTAAGAAAACAGAATCGGTATCTGTAAAGTGTAATTTATAGTTTTTGCCATAAGCAGTTGCTAAATAATCATATATAAATCTATACATAAATAGTTGAGCTAATTCTAATATAGTGAAACCAATGAAATTAAACTTATCATGTTTTACGCTGATTCGACGTAAATGTACAGCACATAGTTCATCACTAAATCTAGTAGTTCTTTTATATGTAGGTTTCGTTGTTAAATTTTGAAATCTATCTTTATCATAAACTATTTCAATATTTTGTCTATTACGCACATTTTCTAAAGTCTTACCATAAAATGCATTATTCATTAATTTGAAGAACACGTTTCCAAAATCATCTTTATTTCTTTTAGCTATTTTGCGTTTTTCAATATTGAACTCTATATAATTTTTTAACCACCTAGATTTTTGATAAAATAGTTTTCGATGTATTTTGGTGAGAATCATTCCATGATCTAAATACCAATCTAGCATTCTTCCTTCAACAACATACTTTCCTTTATTGCTTTGTGTTAACATAAGTTTTTTTGTTGGTCTGTATTTTTTAGGAATTAAAGATTTTTGATAATCTGAAAAATCTTCTATATTAGGAATTTTGTTTTCGGGACAGAAAGGAAAATATTTTGTTTTATCTTTTATTTCATCAGGGTATACTAAATCAACTTCATATATATAACCATGATTATAATTTCCATCATATGTTTTTTGATAATCTAGAATATTACACCATGACATTTCACCTGTTGGTAATTCTTGTATCATGCAAGAAGAATATAAGCTATTAAAATCATAATATAACAAATAGTTTTCTCTCATGAATTCATCAATTGCTTTTTCACGTTCTACTCCTTCTCGTTTCGTTCGAAAAATTTCTAATATTTTTTCTTTTTCTTCTGGAGATAAAGGTTTCATTATTCCATATTCTTGTGGATTTACTTTCTTATTATAACATTTAACATATCTATTACCTAAAACTGATGAAACTCCACCTCTAATTCCAGATTCAAAAAATAATAATTTATCATATGTATTTTCTTTATAATGTTTAAGTTTAACATTTGTATGTTTTAATCCTGCTAACCATGTTAAACCTGGTGTAGAATAACAATAACATGGATCTATTCCGTAATATTCTAAATACATATCATGAAAGTTTTCAAAAAGATCAGCTAGTATTAATACATCTATCTGTAGATATTTCATTGTATAATCATACATTGTTTTACAATTTAACTCTCTCCAATTCTTTTCAGCTTCTGCATAGTCTTCGTCAGATAATTTTGATTGTTTTAATGTTGATTTAAATTTATTTATTGGAGGAAGTTGTTTTTCTTCCATAATTTTATTCACAGAATTAAAATCAGTCTTCGACTGTGAACCACAGGTTTTATCTCCAGTTATATCAGTCTTCGACTGTGAGCCACAGGTTAAATATTCATACGGAAATATTCCTTTTAAAGGTTTTAAATTATATTTATTTAATATTTTACATTGTTCAGATTTCAAAGTTTTTCCCATAACATCTAATGAATAAGGATTAAAAAATCTAAATGCATCTAAAATTCTAATGCAACCTAATTGCATTGAAAAATATTCTTCTTCTGTTTTACATAGTACATTTATTTGTTGTTGTTGTAATTTTTCAGATGAAAATAAATCTTTCATTACTAGATGGAAATCATATTTAGAACCATTATAGAAATATAAAGGAACAAAGTTATATTTAAATTTATTAGCATTAAGATTACAAGAATTATGTGCTGCACCTCTATATAATCCATTTAGATGATCATGATCTTTTACCTTATCAAGATATCTACCTTTGCCATTTTTATAATTTTTTGTAAATTCTCTTCCACAGTAATAACATTTTGTTTCATTAATAAAATTTAATTTTTCTTTTTCTGTTAATGGCATCATCGGTATATTTGTTTCAAGCAATTCTGAAAAATAATTTTGTAATTCTTCTACTTTCTTTGTAAACATTTCTGAACTATCTTCACCATAGTATTGAAAATATTCTGATTTAAATAATTCAGGATAATTTGAATGAATGTACATTCCCCAACATAATGGTTTTTGTTCAAATAAATATTTTTCTTTACTTTGTTCAGATGCACTTTTTTCATAATTAAAAACCGAAGGTTCTAGGGCTTGGCCGTACCATTTTCAGAATTATAATTTTCAGAATCGGGTGAAGCCCTGGAACTTTCCGTTCGATTTTGTGTCATATTAACATTATAAGCTTCAAAATCACAATAAATAGTAAAGGGTACTTTATTTTTAAAATACCATTTATTATATTCTAAATAATCATCTTTTGGAAATGTGTTTCTGACTGCTTCATTTTGTTGACAATTCTCCAAATGTCTATTCATTTCTTCTTTAGTTCTAAAACTTGTCATACATTGAAGACAAGGAAAATTTGTATTATCTGAAGTTTTTGTGAATATAGAAACATCTTTACACAATATAAAATGACCCTGATAATATAATATATTCGCTTGTGCTGGTTGTTTTGTCTGTTCTAGTTTTTCAAATTTATCTTGATATATTTCATGTGTTTCATTAATTTCTTTTGCAAGATTAAATGTATTTCGATGAAAATTTTGATTTAATATTTGTAGCTGATAACTATATTCTTTATCATATTGTTCTTTATATTGTTGTAGACATTTTTTTAAAGATTCATTTATTTTTTGATTGGTTTCATTTTCTTCATTATTTAATTCTTTATTGTCATCATTTAATTTTTGAATCGTTTCTATCTTATTTTCATATTTATGGCCATTTTCTTGTACTAATATTTTTGTTTGTTGTTGATAATCTGTTTTACATTTTTGTAAACTTTCATTTAAATTTTGTAATTTTTGTTGATATTCTAAAGATAAAGATGAATAATCGGAATCATAATCATAATTATAATTACGTCCTTTATAATTATTATGACTAATCATTATTGGTGATAGTGTTTTAACAAGTTCAAATTTTTCAGTACATATTATATTTCCTTGGTAAAAAATATTATGATGCATGTAATTTCCTCTATCATTATATACTATTTCTGATTGACATAAATTTTTATTATTCAAATAAAATTTTTTTGAATCTGAGTAAAGTGGAGTAATTTTACCAATAGAAACATAATTCACATTTAATTCAAAAACATTTACTTCTATTAAATTTTTATTCTTTTTATGAAACTTTTTTAACCTATTATAATCATATGGAAATTCATCTAAGCCATCAGAAAGATCAAATTCATTTATGTATTCTTCTTTATTATAATGACTTAGTCTTTCTTTATGATATTCTGCAGGATGTAAATGTGCTATAATACTCCACAGAAAACAATAATCATCTTCATTTTTTATGTTGATTATTTGTGGTGAACTGAAAGGTAAAGGAACATAACTACCACCAGTATTATTTTTATATTTATCAATTACTATTTTCTTAGATAGTATTTTAACAAATCTCCAACCAGATTCACGTAACTGGGCTTCAATTATACAATTTTCTAATTTAAGTATCATCGATTCAAATATGGGTTGTATATCATTTACATTATGAATTTCTTGTGAATTTGTAAAATGTCCTTGTATTATTTCTTCAGGAATTCCATCAGGTCCATTTTTTGTATAAAGTACTTCTACATTCATATAACATTTGAAAGATTTCTTAAATATATTATAAAAGTTGGTTAGAATATCAGAAAAAGTTTTATCGGTTTCATTATATTCAACGGGCGAAGCCCTGGAAGACATCTCCGATGTCCCGCGAAAAGACTGATTAAATAAATATTTTATATTTGCTAAGGCTTCATCGTTTCGTTCAGCTTCATCAAATTCATCAGTATCGCTAAATAAATATCTTCCATCTGGTACGGGCGAAGCCCTAGAACCTTCGGTTTGTATGGTCTCATCTTCACTATTAAAAACTTTTTTATATTCCGAATGTGAATAATCATCAAACATTTTTTTAACTTTTATATCAGTAGGCAATGTTTCTAGATAGTTTTTATAACTATTTAATTTTAATATATTTCCTTCATCAACTCGTTCTACATTTTGTAAATGCAATTTACTATTTAAATGAGATTGATAACTTCTTTTTGTTTGCAACTTTTTTTTACATAAGACACAATAAAACTTGGTATTTTCCATTTTTTTTATTTTTTAGAGAAAATTTAAGGAAAAATTTGTGTTTTAATTTTAGATATAAACATTCTAATATTTAGGACTTGAGTGTTATTTTATATTATTATATATTTCACGTTCTTTAGTTATTTTTTTCTTTATCATATTAAGTTTTATCACATTAAGTTTTATCATATTAAGTTTTATCATATAATGTTTTATCAAAAGATAATTTAAATTTTTTTTCACTAACTATTGATTCTTCATCATCATCATCAATTGATTCTTCATCATCATCATAAATTGTTTTCTTCATCATCATAAATTACACTTTTTGGTATAGGATGCCCTTCCATGATAGGATACCATTCTCTTATTGGAATATCTAATTCTAAATTACATCTTTTATCTGATAATAATATAATAGAGAAAAATATTGGTCTTTGATCTCTTTTGGAAAATTTAATAACACCACCATAATCTGAATCACTTTTAGTTTTTATTAAAGATGATAAAATTTTAAATTGATTAGATGTAAATCCTAATTTAAATTTTGTAGACCCGACACATAGTTGTCTAACAGTATCTTCAACTATACCATCATTATTATTTTCAATTGTAAGAAAATGAAATTTAGATAAATTTTTATAATTACTAATATTTTTATAATCTTTTTTACCATTTACACCTTTTTCAGATGTTACAGAATCATCATTATTATCATAAGATTCTTTAAGATCGGGCAAAGCCCTAGAACCTTCGGTTCGTTTATTATGATTATGGTCATTGTTAATAGTATAAGGTGTTGTCCACATATAAATTTTTTCTTGTTGAGCTAAGCCATTTATGTAAGATTTTAACAAATTAATATTTAAGTTTGAATGTAATCCTATATACGTATCATCATCATATCTTTGCGGCATTTCTAATGTTTCTTGTTTATAAATTGTGTCTCTATAATAAACTTGACATAATAATTCTTCATTATGTTTTTTACTCTCTATGTGAATGTTATATTGATTTTGATCGTCAACAAATAATCTAATTTTTTCTTTCGAAAAAGATTTTAATTTTTTAACTAATTCTTTAATATTGATATAATTAATAATTTTAGTTTCTATCCAATCAGTATTACTAATTGGTAACACTGCTCTAATAAATCCATAAACATTATTATGACCTATTATAACCATATTTTCTTTATTTAATTCCACATAAGCTACATCATTATATTTACTAACAATATCCATAAATTTAATAAATGGATCACCCGGAAATAAACAATAATTAGTTTCTATAGAAGGTAAACCTTTAGTCTGTTCTCTAAATATTTCGGCTTGTAATTGAAATAAAATATTAACATCTATACATGGATTATTATTATTATTATTATCAAAACATTTATTTTCAAATCCCGTTGATCTCGTCGAATAAGAAGAACAGGATGATGCGGGCGAATATAATTTTTTTAAATTTGGATTTTCCATTTTTTTATTTTTATTAGAAAAAATTTTATTTTTTTATTTTTATTAGAAAAAATTTTATTTTTTTTTCTCATTACTTTTTTATTGTTTTAAAAATGATGTTACCAAATGTTGGTGGAGGTGCATATATCCCGAATAATCGTGAATTAGAAATAGAGATAGAAAATTATATCATGAAAACTGGAGACGTTTTATCTGGTCCATTGCATCTTTCTATTCTTCCGCAACAAAATACAGAGTTAACAAATAAACAATATGTTGATACACAAATCAATGACTTAAAGAAAAATATATAAACGATGTTTTGGTTCCACTGATGAATGAATTAAAGTTGCTAAAACTTAATGACAAATCATTAAACGAAAAATTATTAAAACTTGATAAAAAGGATAGAGAGCTAGAAGCAGATATAGCAAAACTTTTTAAAAAGATTTCTGAACAATCAAAAATTTTAATATTACTTTCTATAAAGTTAAAATCTGCAGTCATTAAAAATAAACATCAGATAAAAATGTTAAAAGAACAATTAGAAGATGAAATAGAAAAACTTCCTGAAAGAATTAAAAAAAATTTAAAGCAGTTACAAACTACATTCCAAAAAAGTGTTGATGAATTAAGTTCTAAAATTACTCAACAAATGAAAAAGATGAATAGAATAATAAATGAAGTAAACTCACTTAATGAAAAAGTTGATAAAATGAAAAATCTGAAAATCAATTTAGAAAATGAATTAAAGAAAAATTTACAAGAAAACTCTAAAGAAAATAAAGAACAGTTAGATTCTGTTAAAAGACAATTAGATGTTCTTAAAATTAAGTTAAATGCACTTAAAACGGCGTTGAAGATGAATCAGGAGAAAATGCAAGTTAATAGAAAAGAAATTAAAGTACATCACACGCTGCTTGACGCAATAGATAAAGTGCAACAGTCAATTAATAAAGTTATCTCGAAGTTGTTGTCCATTCACAAACGTAAATCTTAGCGTAAATATTAAACGGACCAAAGGTCCTCTGGTTACTAACCAATCGGAGCGAAGCTCCTCGAGGCTTTAGCCGAACGTAGATATTTTTCCCAAAAGTCAAATTTAATCCTAAAAAAATGCCTATAATTTATAAACACAATCTTAAACATTTTGCATCAAATAATAAAATTGCTCATGAACCATCTCAGAAACCTGTGTACCATTATGATAGTGTAGAAACTGTCGGAACACAAAAGTTCCTAGGCACCGCAGGTGCCGTCCAAAAAGAAGGGGCTGGCATCTTTTCTGGTATTGGAAGTATCGTTAACTTAATTAAAAATAATAAAGATTTGATTACATCTGCTGCAAAAGGAGCAGCTGCTATAGGTAGTACAGCTAGTGCAATATCAAATGCTGTTAAGTCTCAAAACGAATTAAAACAACTAGAAGCTATTCGTAAACTTAGGAATGATTCTGAAGAACTAAAAAATTTAAAAAAACTTTCAGAGGAAACAAAAAACAAAATTGCTAACATAGCTGCGGGGGAAACCTTGAGGAGCGGAGCTCCGTCTAATAGTAAACATAATGAAAATAAAAATAATAAAACGTTCAATTGAACTACAATTGAAGAAATAAGAGGAAATGGCGTGAGTAGCAACCTTCGGTTTAACCAGCAAAGCTGTAGCGGAACTGGTCTAGCAAAATTCTAAAATATATTTTTTAGTAAAATTTTTTTAGTAAAATTTTTTTTAGTAAAATTATTTTAGCAGAATTTTTTCTGTCTGTGAGAAAAAACAAAAAGTCAAATTATTTTTTATAAAAATGTCTTCGCTTATCGAAAATAAATTTAGATTAGACGATCCTCCGTTCGTCAGTTACAATCAAAAAAAGAATGACTATATAAGAATTGCTATGAATCCCGGATCTTCCAGTAGAGTAAATACTGGAGGTGATTTAATTTTTGAAGTTGATAATCAGCAGAGTTATTTATATCTACCTGATTCATTTTTACACTGTGAATAAATATTCTTTGTATAGTGATGCCAATTTTACAACACCATTACCAGAAACCGATAATATTGCACTAGAGAATAATTTCTTTCCAAGATTATTTACACAAATGCGTTTAGATGTTGCAACTCAAAATATAGAAACAATAAGTGATTCTCCAGGTGTAATTGATACAATGCTTAGATTTGTAACAATTGGTGAAAATAATAAAAAGTATGAAATCGAAGGTTGGTTTCCTGATACTAATGATGGTATAATTGTTGATGACTTAACTCACGCTGGAACAGATGCAGCAGGAATTGCGAAAGATGTAGAAAATATTGCAAAACATTTAAATAAAACAAATAATGATGCATATAAAGAAAGACGTGAATTTAACAAAAAAAGTAAACAGACAGTAAATTGGTCATTGTCTCCATTATTCGGATATTTAGATTATGATAAAATATCATATCAATTAAAGTTTAAATTAATAATTCATCGTACAGCAAATAATGAATTAATCTTTTTTGGTAAGACTGGAAAAAAAGCATATTTAAAAATTGATAGACTTGAATGGTGGATTAAGCATATTACTCCTAGTTTAGAGATTGAAACAGCTATTGCAAAAAGATTAAATACTAACAAACCAATTCCAGTAAATTTTCTAAAGCGTACTGCTAGTTCAGTAACTTTTTCCGAACAAAGATTTAACTGGCATTTTACTAGAACTGCGAATACTCCAAGATATTTATTACTAACTTTTCAAAGAAATAATTCTCCAAGTTTTGATAAGAACAATAATCTCTTCCATATTAATACAATTCGAAGTTTACAAGTTTCATTAAATCAAACCCGTTATCCAATTGATCCATTAAGATTTGACGATAGCAATAATCAATTTATGGAAGGATATGATTCTTATCGAAATCTTTGTATAGAATTTGGAGTTGAACCACAATTAACTCCTGGAGATTGGAGACATTTATATCCTGTTTTCTGTTTCGATTTAAGTGCACAATCTGAAGATATTATCAAGACTGGTTGTGATGTAACAATTAATATTGAAAAGAAAGATTCCACAACTTCATTGATGGCTTATGGTTTATTGCTAGAAGATGTAAAATATTCTATTGAAGTTCTTAATGGGAAGATGGCTAGGATAGGCTAAAGCCAGAGGAGCTTCGCTCCGATCGGTTAGTAACCTTAGGACCTTTGGTCCGATAGGCTAAAGCCAGAGGAGCTTCGCTCCGATAAATTAATTTAATTTTTTTGATAACTTAAAATTTATTCATAACTAGAATAGATAAAAATTTATTCATAACTAGAATAGATTAAAATTTTGATATCTTAAAAATTTTTCGTAACTAGAATAGATTAAAATTTTTCGTAACTTAAAATTTTTTTATTAAAAATGTCGCAAGCGAAAAGTAATAATAATAATAAAACTGTTGAATTAAAATTACGTAATATTGTTGACAAAAATACCCCTAAAACTATTACTATTAATAAAAAAAAGTATTACATAAGTAAACCAATGATAGAGAATATTCAATTACAAGAAGAAAAGAATGGCGGGATTCTCCCATTAATTCCACTAATAATAGGTGGCATAGCAGCTGCAGGAAGTGTTGCAGGTGGGACAGCTGGTATTGTTCAAGCAGTAAATAAAAATAAATCAGAGAAGGCAGCATTAGAAGAACAAAAACGTCATAACAGAGAGTTAGAGAAAGTTGCTAGGGGTGAAGGAATAGTAGATAATTTTATTAGTAAATTAAAATTAGTTGATGAAGGAAAACGAGTTCTTAAAAATATTCTCCACAATGTTGATGATTTAATTGAAATTAAAGAAACTAAAGATGGTTCTGGAATATATCTAAGTCCTAGTATGATAAGGTAAAACAATTATTTTATTTTATCTTTTAAATTTTTTTTTATCTTTTAAAATGAATTCTAAAAATTCCGAAAATTTAATTAAATTAAAAATTTCTAATTTAGATTTATTGAATTATCTATTAAACAAAAATAAAAACTTAAATTGTAAAATTTATGAAGGTAACGACATACAAAAAACATTAGAAAACTTTCCTGGATTTATTTGGAGTAAATATTCGAAAGAAAAACATCTTCCTGGTCATTCATATACCGGTCCAGGAACTCGATTAGATATAAGACTAGATGAGAATAATAATCCGAAACCAGGTGAAGAACCGATAAATAGAGTAGATGCCGCAGCTTACAGGCATGATTTAGCTTATCGAAATCATGATCTAAGTTCTCGACATGCAGCTGATAAGAAGATGATTCAAGAATTAGATAGTATTCAGAATCCTACATTTAGAGAAAAAATTGAAAGAATGTTTGTTAAGAAAGCTTTACAAGCTAAAATATTATTCGGCCAGGGTTTAAATGAAACGACAGCTAAGCTGTCTGAGAGCAACGCTCGAACTAATAACTCTGAGAGCAACGCTCGAACCTACGCGTCTGAAATTCATAAAGAATACAGAAGGCCTAAATATTTATTGAAAGTAAAAGTATTTAATAAAGATGATATTTGGAGTGCTGATCTTATTCATATGCCGAATGAAAGGGACTACAAATACGCATTGACCGTTATAGATTTATATACACGATACGCTTGGGTAAAGCCTTTAAAAAACAAAAGTGGTCTATCAGTTAAATATGCGTTTGAAGAAATCTTTAAAGAAAGTAAGAGAAAGCCAAGGAAATTGTTTGTTGATAAAGGATCGGAATTTTATAACAAAAACGTTCAGCCACTATTTGAAACAGACGAAAGTCATCGCCAAGGCTCAGTTTATTCAACTGAAAATGCAGGGAAGGCCGTAGTGATAGAAAGATTCAATCGGACGTTAAAAAATAAATTATTCAAGAAATTTACTGAGCAAAGAAATCAGAAATGGTTGAAGATATTACCAGGAATTGTGGAAGAGTACAATAATAAAGTTCATTCTGGTATTGAAGAAACTCCAAAGAATGCTTCTGACGACCCTGATCTAGTACGAAAGAAAATATTCGAGAATAATAATTTGAATGAGAGTAATCCGAATTTGCAGAAACTTAAGCCGAAATTTAAAATTGGAGATAGAGTTAGAATATTTAAATGTAAGAATAAATTTGAAAAAGGCTTTGTTGGCTATTGGACTAAGGAAATATTTGAAGTTTCTAAAATAAATCAAAGTTATCCGATTACTTATGAAATTAAAGATTTAGATAATGAGGATATCAGAGGCCGTTTTTATCAAAATGAATTACAGAAAACAGAGCTTTAACCTTTAGGTGGCGCTTTAGCTAGCTTCGCTTGAGTTATAGATTGTTTAACTCTAACATAATATCTAGAAATGGTACTCCTTTTTGTAATTTGTACAAAACGCATAAACATAATTGTCCACAATAGGTAGTGCCTGGTGTTTGAATTTGAAACGTATTGTATGTTCCCGTTCCAAGTAATTCTTTTACTTCATTTGTTGGGGGCAAACCGTATGAGTCGAACCAATAGTTCTCAGCCTCCGGGCGGTCAAAATAATAGTTCTGCTGATGATTTTTAACGCCTGCTGACCAATGTACACCTTTTTCATCTGACGTATGAAGATTTGTTATGAAATTTACAGTTATTGATGGAACTTTGTTCCGGGAACTGAAGGTTCCTGTTGGCCTATTTTTTAGGAGTTGTAATTCATCCCTCATCAATATGTGAAAATTCTTTATTCCCAATTGATTAGCAATCTTATTTAAATCGAAATTCGTTGTTGTCTGTGTTCCATATAATTTCAAAAACTCATTTATGTTGCTCATTTTATAATAAAAAAATTTCTTATGGGACCCCTAGAAGTCAGAGGGGGGGTATTGATTTAAAACTGTTCTCTAATGATGTCTTTCCTTACTACTTAGTCAGAAGGGGGTATTGATTTAAAACATTTTTATAATGATGACTTTCCTTACTACTGGGGGGGGTATTGATTTAAAACTGGTCTCTAATGATGTCTTTCTTTACTACTTATTCAATTTTGAAATGATTTAATTTAATCTAAATTTAAACGTTACATTGTTGCATTGTATGAGTAGAGTTAGTGTTTCGTACATCTTTTATCAATAGTAATTCATTACACATCAATATATGAAAATTCTTTATTCCCAATTGCTTAGCAATCTCATTTAAATCGAAATTTAATGTGGTTTTGTTTGCTGTATATTTTTTGGAAGTCCCTGATGTTTCTCATTTTTATAGAAGATACAATGTTTCTATTATATTCCCGTAAATGAGAAATTAAAAACAACACATGGATATTTCAATATGTATATTTACAAAAATGCAACCACACAAGTCTACAAATATTGATGTCCACACTGTGGACAAGGAATTTTCGTTCTCCAGTAAAAGAAAATAAAATCAGCTACTACTATTCAACTTCCTTAAAACAATCGGTTATTAACTATAATATTACAAATTGCATAACAAAATGTCCACACCGTGGACAAGGAATTTTCGTTCTCCAGTAAAAGAAAATAAAATCAGCTACTACTATTCAACTTCCTTAAAACAATCGGTTATTAACTATAATATTACAAATTGCATTAACAAAATGTCCACACCGTGGACAAGGAATTTTCGTTCTCCAGTAAAAGAAAATAAAATCAGCTACTACTATTCAACTTCCTTAAAACAATCGGTTATTAACTATAATATTACAAATTGCATTAACAAAATGTCCACACAGTGGACAAGGAATTTTCGTTCTCCAGTAAAAGAAAATAAAATCAGCTACTACTACTTTTAAGCTTCTTTCCAAAAGCTTTCATATTTCCGAAGACAATCTTCTAACAATGATAAATTCGATTTCAAAAAACGTAAGAGTACATTTAGTCTACAAATCTTTGGAAAAATAGATGCCATCTTACCTAATTTAATTGCAAATGCAATTTCAGTCCTTGAATAAGAAATGTTATTAGTTTGCAATAAATGTTGAAAGTATGCCTTATCCTTTTCACACAGTTCCAGTAAATAATTCGCGTGTTTTCCCAGGTAGATTTTCATCATTATGTTAATAACGTTATTTTTCTTCTCCATCACATAAAGAGTATTTAAATTTGCAATGGCTTTATCAGTATCTCCTGAAGGCTCAACAAAGTCTTTTAAGGAATCCACAAATTCATATCGGGTAGATAAAGACGTCGTTAATTGATGATGAAGGTCGTCAATCTTTCCTTCCCTTTCTCTTTCTTTCTTTTCTTTCACGAGTAAGCGTTTTGCTTTTCTTCTCCGTTTTCTTTCCTTATCAAAAAATGTAGGGTCAAAAATAATAGGAAATTTCTCCATTTGTTCAATAATGAAAGTGTTATATTCTTCCTTCTTATCATTGGAAATATATCGTTTTGAAATTTCTGTAAATAACTCCGGAAACGTAGCAATAATGTTTGACTGCTCTTCGATAACTTCTTGTGTTGACATGACTGATCACAGCGCAGCACACGATACAATGACAGACGAGAGAGATAAATGAAAACAGTACAGCTGGCAGATATCTTAACGTCATACGGGTGTGCTGACGCACTAACAAGAAGTAAAACAACTTGCCTAACGTACAATTAAAATCTCATTGTTTCACAGAGTAGTAGCAGCTGTTTGTTCTTTCATACATTGTTTCCTTTCAAATGTTTGAGTTGGAGGACACAGCTCTTTACACTGAAATGCCTTTTATTCATAAATGCGAGAAGCAGATGTTCTCTACAATTGAGTGTTTATCTGAGTGCAAATTGTAAGAACGCCAGGAGCGGTCATGATTTGAGCAAGAAAATGATCATAATCACAAATTTGAGATCCTTAACTTTTATGATTTTACAGTGTCCTGGAACGGTCATGATTTTAAGGGCGGGTGAAAATTATAATTCTCAAATTTGAGATTTTGAAAAATTTGAAAAATTGGGTATTTTTAAAAACGCCCAAATTTGTGAATTTAGGTCTTCATAACCTGAAAAATGACCAAAATTCATGAATTTAGACCATTTAAAAAGTACCATTTTTTGAAAAATCGGTATCTTTAAAAACGACTAAATTCATGAATTTAGGTCTTAAAAACCTGAAAAAGGGACTAAATTCATGAATTTATGTCGTTTTTAAAGATACTATTTTTTTGAATTTTATGGTGTCCTGGAACGGTCTTTTGCCCATTACTGCTTTCTTTGATCTTGTCTGACAAGAAGAGGTACCAAGTGGACCTCGACAGATGTACAATGTCGTAGTAGATCTACATCGTTATAGTCTAATTTTCGGTCATGCGTTGTCGGCTCGACTCCAGACAAATTCAAATCAACAAAAAAAAGGTGACTGACTAAGAGCAAGGTCGCCTAGATTCATGCTTGGACTACTCCACGTCAGCGGGTCACTTCAGTAGGAATTTCAAATTCATCAAAATTTATTGAAACTCATTACGCGTATACGGGCATAATACCCCAAATGGCTTGGAACAAACTTAAATTAATCAGTGGCGCCGACAGTTTTGTTCTGGAGTAGAGGTGTGCATTCTGCAAATCCGAATCTGAATCCTGCTGTTCAAAATTGTATTCGTTCGGATACGGAGTCATATTCTTCTCTTCGGATTGGACTATTTTAAGCTTGATTGATTTAAATCGCATCGGATCGGATTCATTATTATTATTCATTTAAATAAATCCGAATTTGTTCTGAATATTTTTTTCATATCCGTGCTACACTATCATGTAAAAATGATATCGCATTTGCTTTTTGCATAAATCAGGCATATATGACAAGCGAGCTCCCGACTTATCAAATAATCTAATATATAAGCAACATAATGACAGCAGTATAGGATAACGGATGGTTTGTAACGCAGTATGCTAATTAATTACGCATCTCACCTTACTTTATTTACTTGGCTATAATCGCTATAGTTTTCTCTTCACAAAAAATAGTAGAAAAACAAAATGGAAAAGACATTTGCTTTTTCATTTTCAGAATATTTTCTCACCATCTGGTAGACACTCATTAATTACTTAAGGCTTCTGTTAAAAGCTATACAGTAAGTACGTGAGAAACTTATGATGTCAAGGCTGTCTCTTCGATCGATTCCAATGGTGTTTCTTCCTTTTCCTCATCAGCTTCCTTTGGAAGAATCATTACCATGACTGTGCAAACCAAAGAAAATCCGCAGAAAACAGCCATTGGCAAAGGAAGCCATATCCATTCATCGAGTCTCTCAACGAACATGGAAGACACCGCGCCAATGTTTAACATTCCCGAAAAGTAACCAGAGGCAAATGTGCGACATTCAGTCCCAAAGAGTTCAGGAGTTGCTGTTTGAACCATTTGGAACGAACATTGAGTCACGAAGATTGCCATGGTCGCTAGTATGACATGTATCACGTGATTTTCATCCATCAGTATCTTTGCCGTAATCCCACATGCACATAAAAAGGATGACAAAAGTAAGAGGGCTATTACAGGCCGACGACGATCAAAAAAATGATAAATCATGAGTTTGAACAACCCTGCAGGCAACCCTATCAATCCTGTCAATGAGGCAATTACGTAAGGGTTTCCCGTTAAACGAACAGCAAAGAAATTTAATCCATAGTAGTTAAGAAGACTTAAGAACCAAAGAACTGATAGCGGAAATGTAAAGCGGCGAATCCTTGGATCAGTAAAGACGACATGCCATTGAGAAGTTGACTTGCCTTTCTTCGTATCTATCATCAATGGCAACATGTGAGTTTGAATGTTCACATTTGACTTTCTGCATTTATTGAAGCGAGCTCCGAACCGCAAAATTCGAAGAGCTTGTCTCAATTTTCCCTTGTAAAGAAGCCATTGAGTACTCAGGAATTAGACAAAGTCTCAAAATAACAAGCGACGCAAGCATTGATACCCCCTACGTGATAGACACGCCAGCTTTGACTCATAAAAAGCCACACCGGCTGCAGAAGCTAATTCAAAGTCATGTAACGCAAAGCAAATGACGTTTAGTGTATTACGATGACGAGCATTTTGTTAATTCTGAACACAGGACGTATGAAGAAACAGCCGACATGCTCACCAAAGTGCCTAACACAATGCGAAGAACAAAGAACATCCATGGAGAAACGGAGAACGAAATGATAACACTACAAATTAGACCCAGTGTTGCAGACATAGCCCAAGTATTAGCACGACCAAGCCGATCTCCAACATAACCTCCCAAGGGAGAGCCTACAATCAACCGATCCAATGATATATCCTGTAGACATCAAGGGCAACAGATATCTCCTTTCACAGACCAGTGAAAATTCTTCGGTGAATGACTGTTGAAAAGTTACATTTTCCTTATCGAATGTCCATCCATTTTGGCATGGTATCACAGCAGTTGTGTTCTCTGGAATCGTCAGGGAAGTGTTGCCAATTTGAAGTAATAAATCTGCAGACACGTTATATTGATGACAGCTTTCATATTTACCGTCATTTCTGGGGATCGTCGCTTGCTTTATCTTCTGCGCTGTCCATCCATTTATTTCCAATAGCGACTGTGAGCAGTGATGCTCCGGTGCAAGAAATACTAGCTTCGTATAAAAAACTTGAGGTAGTCGAAAAGACAATGATGTAACAACGAGGATCAAGAGTTGCCAAGGTCCTAGAGCTCCGACATGATCCTCCAGAAACCGATCAAACTTGAGAAGAGAATCATCCATCACAATATCACTTTGACTACAAGTAAGCCGTTCTGAATATGTAATAGCAAAACTATTCAGCGCTTTGATGTATGCAATCAACGTTCGCGTTATGTTCAGTCCGGTCAATGACGAGCACTTTGTGTAGCTGTGATTTATACATGCATGCTGATAACGATGTAAGTAATTTGAATACTCTTTTTGTTATTCAAGCTTCAGTCAAGCTTTATGAGCATGTGAATTTTGAAAAGTCAAGAAATTAAGTGTAAAAAAAATTGGACGATATAGGAAAAATCAATGCAATTATTCAGATCAGTGGTTGGAAAAAAATAATTGCAATTTGATTGGCATCATTTTTTTGTTGACAATCAATTAATTTGATTGGATCACATTGGCAGTCAATTAATTGTAGTTACTTTTACCTGTGTGAAGACTGATTCATAGAGTAAGTATATTAGGTAAAGTGGTAACTCCGCATTTATTAAATCCCCAATGTGTATACACTTTCGATTTTATTAAATGAACTCGAAGGAGATACAGTCGGAACTGTCTCCAAATGTGAGATTATGCACATTTATGCAGTTTTGAAGAAATTACAACGGAATTGACTGATCATGATAAAAGCAGAAGGAAGTGATATTATTTTACAGATCGTCCGTGTCATGACAGCCTTGGTGAGGTAATGTTTGTTAGACTGTCAATTCTCCATGACCTGCTATTGCTTTCCTGCTGAACCTCAAGACAATCTTCTCAAGCGTGATCAGGCAACAGCTGCCACTGGCATGGCAAAATCACAGAATCAAAGACAATGATTTAAATTAACTTTGAAAGATGTAAATGGGTCCACATCACCAGTCAGATTCTAGAAATGAAACATTAATTCAGTAAATCATAAATTCATGACGGTGAAAATTGAATCAAAAACTTGAAATTTCAGCCATGAAAGCATGAATAATAAATCGACATTTTCATGAAAACTTTCATTAGAATACAATTCATGAAATTCCCTTGATAATCAGCCTAATTTCCTCTTACTTGGGATGCTTATTAGCAAATATTCATTCCTTTTGATATCCAACTTGGTTCATGCTACTTATGTATATATGGGAGAGTCACCTCAGTAGTATATATAAATTGGCAAGTTTTGACTTTTTTCAAAAGTGTTCAAATAATTTTTTGGACCACGGGAACTTAATCTCTGCAAAAAACTGAATCTTTTGATATAAAAATTCTCACTGTATACAGATACTTGTTTGAGTCGACACTCTACCTATATATCCCTACTCTATGGACTGATTCTTTGTTTACAGCGTGCCAACGCCCGTGCTTTGCCTCTGCATGTGTGGCCAATCACGGTGGGTTTGAACTTTGAATTCGATTATCACCGAAAAATTCTCCAGTAAAACTGCTTGCAGTTTCTGGACATACTTAGTCCATGCAGTCGAGAAATGTTAATTTTCAAAAAAATCATCGAGCTTTTTTGAGAAAACTCAAATTTTTGAATTTTTGAGTAGTATGAAAAAGAACAGTTTTTAAATTTTTTCATAAAAAATTCTCCAAAGAAGCTGCTTGCATTTTTTGAACATCTCATGTAAGCACACCTGAGAAATATCAATCTTAAAAATTTTCATCGAGCTATTCCCGAGAAAATTCAAATTCTGATTCCATTACACGAGAAATTCTATTAATTTTTGAATTTCTAACCAAGAATATTTTCTAATCATCTTATTTCTCTAGTTGCAGATGATTGCAATTGTCATAACTTGACTTGCTTGATATTTTAAGCTACTGGTTTGATTATTTTATGATTTTTTAAAGCAAGTTAAAGTGCATTGTACATGCATATGCCGAGGTACGGATTCTCAAATTATTATGATTTCTGAGGTGGATAGGTTTCTTTCACGCCTTGTATTTTTGCGTACAGCAATTCGGTACTGAAACATTATCCTCCTTGCGCGTAAAGATCTAAGAAAGTTACAATATCCGGTACATTTCTTAGTTCCTTTGTCGCACTAATTAAGTCTCTTTTACTATATCAATAAATAATCGAAATAGCAGTCATTTTCTGACTTGATCATCAGCGAACGTTATTCATCATCATTTCCACGTGTCGCCGTTTTCCGAATTGAAAGGAACCGGGCTGGGGCCGTGGATTGAGCAATCCGTCGAGTCATGTCATCATGACTTTTCTGAAACATGAAAAACTACAAAATCACAGACACCACCCACCCCAGTAACGGGAAGAAACTATACTTTCGGCAATTATTGCCTACAACAGTCGACATGCATAGCGTCCTAATCAATAAAATGCATCATTAAAATAAAGGTTCGTTCTTCAACTGCAAAAACGGGATTTGCCATTCATTTCTGCTTGAATAGCTGCTATTTGATATGAGATAATTCAAATTGAGATAATTCAAAATGATATAATTCAAGAAACATCCATCAATTAAACTAGTCTCCGTGCCTAGACAATAGATCTAATTAGAAATTTAAAATTTGAATTTTCTCCTGGAGAGTTTGATAGAAAATATTTAAGAAAGTTCGACCTTTTTCAACTGTACTTACATCATAGACTCCTAATGTTGCAGAGTGCATTCAAAGATATAAACAGGTTTTCCAAAGATATTTTTATCAAAGTAAAAAATAATGAATAGGCTATTTATAGTACTCAACAACTCAAAATTTTAATTTTCTCGGGAATAGCTAGATGAAAATTTGTAAGATTGATATTTCTCAGGTGTGCTTACATGGTATGTTCAAAAAATGCAAGCAGCTTCTTTAGAGAATTTTTTGTGAAACATTTTTATAAATGCTCTTTTTCATACTACACTTCAAAAAATTTAAAATTTGAATTTTCTCGAAAATAGCTCGATGTATTTTTTGAAAATTGACATTTCGCAACAACACGGACTAAGTATGTCCAGAAACTGTAATCAGTTTTACTGGAGAATTTTTTAGGTGATAATCGAATTCAAACCCACCGTGCAATGTAGGTGGCCAAGATCTTTGCGATTCCGGACTCCCACCTTAATTTCTTTCCGCTTTCTTTCACTGATTTTCCCCAATATCGTTTCATTCACAATATTAAGGTCATTTTGTAAATAGTTATAGTCGATCAGGCAATTTTGCATCATTAGTTTATGTATAATTCGCATTCATTTTTTGAATTGTTTCCCTACAATGAAAGGTTGGAATAATGATTACAATGACTAGAAAAGAGCCCAAGCATTTTTGGGCCGATTATTGATGTTAAATATCAATTGATGTTATTTCATCATATAGTATAACATTATAGTTATTGCTTCTTCACATACGAAAAATTATTTGAAAAAGGAAAATGTTAACAGAAATAAAAACGCTTTGAGTAAATTTCGTTTCGCAAGAATAACTCATTGACTTGTAAAATTTGCGGCCCTCCTAATCCTGGAAATGCTAATGCTTCTGTGTCGGTGTACCGTACAACAAGGAATTTCCTGTCGATAGTAATATGTATAAGGACACACAATGTGAAGCTATCGTGACGTTTCAATTGTTTGATGACACAACCAGTCATGGCAGCAACCACGTCTCGTCGTGGTGTATACTCCACTGAATTCATTGTCATGAATCAGCGCATAAAACACCAGTGCAGATTTAGTCAACTGTGTCACTCATGATACATGAACAGTGAAAATTATTTCTTGCCATACAAGCTGTTTAGGAGTCACGCAGACCCTAGCCTTTCATTCTACATGCCCAAGAATATCGTCGATATCACGTCGAGGTTAATCTATGCTGTGATTCTTTTATTCAATGCAGTTGCTCTTGCTGCAAATTATGACTGGTCTCAGTTTCATAAAAAATCCAAATGCAAATTGTATTTTGACTCGTGCTACAAGCACGACTTCGGCACAGTTCTATACACATTCGGAGATTGCATGGTCAGATATGTAAACAAAACAGAAGGTGGCAAACTGTGTGATTATAAAAAACATGACAGATATGCCCATTATTCGAGATTGGACAGTGATGTTGACACAACTGGATTTTGTAGTTATAAGTGTGAAATTAAACCAACATGGTGTTCATGGTCAGATTGGATTAAACCCATTGACTCACCACCATGTGGTCCTGAGTCAGGAAAGCTGAAAAGTATAAGACTACTTTGTTGCCATCCTACATCTTTTTCAAGAGATTCGCGCATTACATGTGATTCTTCTGCCAAAGAAGAAACAAGGTTCAAATACGAGACGTGGACAACGTGTCCGCAAGAAAAGCCTATCGAAGCCAAAAATGAATCAGACATTAATTCTTTTGTGTGGATTTCAGCGTTGGTTGTTTCTTCAATTATTGTCGTTGCAACGATCATCTCATTGATATGCTGCATCAGATTTCGCCGTACAAGGCATCAGCGAAGAGTCAGGAGGAATCGAAGGATTCCTAACCATCCTCCCCAGGGTGAATCTGCTGGAATGAATCTCACAATACCTTCTGCGCCTCCACTCCCTAATCACCTATCACTAAGTACTTCCGTCCAATTACCAAGTGACCCTCAAGTTAGAAGATCTAGAGAACTACTCAGTGATCCTTCCAATGATTCCCCACCGTCCTATAATGAAATTCAAATGAATACGCCTGAATCGCCACCGCCGCAATATGACGCAGCAATACAGTTCACTCAGTGATGTGGACCATTATTTCTATTGTTTTTAAAATTATGTCAAGAAGTGATCACAATTTGTAAGAATTATTGTTTATTAAACAGCATGAACATTTATATAATAGCACCATTGTGTTGAAGCATGCCTACATCTATAGGTAGCTCCGCAGGATGCGCCTAAGCGGTGAGAGGCGTACGTGTCCCATTCATGATTTATGAAATGCATGCTTAGTTGCATCGATGACACTTAACTTTATAATTGATTAAAAATTAAGTTAGTCTAGTTCAAAGATATTTAGTATTATAAAGGGATAGATAGGAAATGTACGTGTTTTTACCTTGTGTGCAACGAAGCCAGTAAAAAAAATATTGTACGAATTGGAAAATATTTGCAAGCGAGCAACAAAAATTCTTTTTCATTGCCTCTTTTTAGTAATTACATAACCAAAACGCATTTTAATAATAAATCAATTAAGACATTCTTATATATGTCTAAAAACAGCGTCCAAATTGCAACAAATAATATAGTCTAACATTCTACTTTTTCAGATATTTTGCAAAACGCAGATGTAAATAAGAGTACTGCTGACACAATTCTTTCAATTAGACTTTATTGCATTATATTTTATGTCAGTTGATTATTGGATCTGAAGAGCGCATGTTATATAGGAATAATACAAATGAAAATCAATTGTTTCATTTTTTGATGAAAGCAGAGTAAATTAGTTCACTTACAATTAACCAAAAACATGACTAGATGACTTTTCTGAACATAAAAATGAACCGTGTCTTTACTTGTGATCAATGATCATGCAGTTAGATTGCTTCTTTGTTATAAGTACGGGGCCTGGCTATGGCTGTAGGCTACATGTATATCGTTGCTGTGCTCACCGGTGCTCGGCCACGCCAGACGCGTGTATATGTATTTTGATCTAACGTGTACATGCAATTGTGCGGTAAGAAATTACATGACACAACAGAAGAAATAAATATTAGCTATCAGAAAATTTGATATAAAATTGGCTTAAGCAATTAAAAACAAACAACATATGCTATGTATGTTATATAATGCACGTTGACAACATCTTTGACATTGATAGACATGCGTTGATCGATTCCAGTTGGCCCTATAATGCCCTCTGTTAATTATTTGCAATGCATAGATCGATTGTAGTTTCAGCCTGGTGAATAACTCGAAGAGCGTTGTTGACATGGGCGAGTCTTATTAATAGCCAATTCCTCAGTGTAATATTCGGATTCTCACTGACATTGTTCATAGTCATGAATTCTATAGAGGGAGTTGAGTGTTAATCAATTGATACCCCATCAGTCTTCATGTGAATATTTTTTCTTCCACTTCGATTAATCGTACTGCGTTAAATTGCTGTATTACCGCTGTCATCTTCAACAATTTTTTTCAGAGAAACTGCTGAATGAATATTCTTGAAACTTACCATATAATATCAGTGAATAATGCTTTATATCATATGCCATTTCTAATGCTTTTTGTCGCATCGTACATCGCACCATTATCGTAATGCCTTTTTTGCCACAATAAAGACCGTACGAAAATGGGTTCAAATTTAGGCATCTATTTCTCATCTAACCCTTTTAAACAATAAAATATTTTTGGTCTAGTTATAAGTTAGTTGCTAAGGTAATTTAAGAATCTATTTTATTGAACTTCAGATAACTCTTGCCACCAGAGATTACAAAAAATTAATAAAATTTCAATTAATTGATTGCTCAGAAATTCCAATTTCAATTAATTGGTTAGTCAATAAGAGAATTTCAATTAATTGATTGAAAAGAGCATTAAATTGCTAGCAAGTTTCGCTAATCTCTGTTCTGCACCCGTAAGCAACCATTTACTGTCTACATCGTGTATTACAGCTGGCTGTAAACATATTGATGTCATAAATTATACCTCACTTTCACTATCACTTTTCGAATATCAAAGTTAGGAACCCAAGTAGGCCCATCTGTAAAATGTTGTGTTTTTGTTGTAAACCTTTTTATATTTCAACCAGTTCTTAGGCCATCGCCAGAAGGAAGGATTTTACAGGAGACAAATTACAGATACCTGTGATCCTAACTTTGATAAAGGTACATGCATAATCAGTTGTTTGTTTTGACTTCAGTTTCAATTATAATGATTGCTATTGTTTTCAATGTCAATTAATTGATTGATATGTTTTCAATGTCAATTAATTGATTGCTGTTGTTTTCATTTTTAATTGATTGATTGCCATTGTTTTCAATTTCAAAGGATTGATTGCTCTGAAATATCAGTTGCAATTAATTGATTGCTCACGAATGCCAACTTCAGTTAATTGAGTGAAAAGAGGAATTAAATTGCAATCAATATTTGATAATCCCTCTGCTTAACACCCAACCGGAATATGATTGAGTGTCAACGGCATTCACGCTTTCGGTGATGAACGGTTATTGAATGCCGCGATCATTACATTGATTCATCATCTATCAAAATTCTAAAAGCGTGCAGTCCTATATTTGAGTGAAATTTCAGCGGAGATTGTGAAAGATAGTGCACCAGTGAGTTGGCCAATTTTATGTACGACGTCATGTCATCAGATTTATTTTTTATTGGCTACCGCAGCAACGATGGATGCTCTATTCCCTCTGTATCACTATGGAATTTTGCAAATACAGGAATGGACATAGGCCTAATAATATGGAATGGACGTTGTTGAATTCTACTTAGTCATTGACAACTGAAGGCAGTCTTCTGCGGTAAAGACTGCTTTTCCGTGACACGTTAAGTCATGCAACGTCAGCAGACGTCCCGGTTTGTCCCAGAGTCCCGACAATTGTCTTTCGTCATATGCATGTACCGGCTATTTTCCTTATCTCAGTACTAAAATTCAGCTTTGTTTAATAAATAATCATTGCATGTAGGCCCTATACATGCAGTTCTCTCCGAAAGGACAGTTATATAGTCGGAAAGCCAACACAACTCGGCAAAGGTTCATGAGCACGGGTACACATATTTCCATTTTGTCATTGTAAGCCATTTGCTGTCTATTTGCTCTTTTAGAAAAGTAAATACCCACTAAAAGAATAGAAATAGACTACATTGCAAGAGCATAAAAAAACTAATTACTATATAGTTCAGGGAATAGGAAAAGGCTACACCCAAAAATAAAGTAGTTTAAAATGAATGATTAGACAACAATTGTTACTAGAAAAAATGACTGCTGTAATTTCACTTTTGACGTCGGTCAACCCTTAAAGAAGTCAAAATTCTGACTATTTTACGTAGATGAACCGCACATCAAGATTTTCAAAATTTACATCAAAATTTTGATGTTGTTATGATGAACGTTTATAGGCCTACATTATGCATGGTAGCTGCAGATTTCGCTTCATATAATGAGAAAACGTCTTTTCAAATCAGATTAATGAATATTGTTCTCAGAATTGTTCCAAATTGTTCCAATCCATAAGAAAGGTGATAAATCTCGTCTGGAAAATTGAAGAGTTATTGCTCTTTTAAGTTGAATCGCCAAGATCATGGAAAAGATTATTGCATCTGTGATTCGCAACCCTGAACGAAGCTGGCATCCTCTCCAATGCACAGTTTGGAATTCGTAGACGTCATTCTTGTGCCCATCCAATATCAATTTTCGTACAAGACAGCTTACTTTTTCTTGAGCAAAAGCAGTCGCTGCATGTCATCTCGCTTGATATGGTGTCAGCGTTTCTGAGAGTTTGGCACAAGGGTCTCATTGCAAAATGTCACCATTATGGGTTGCATGGCGAACTTCTCAGATGGCTTGAGGCATACATGTATGTGTATCGTCGACATCAGTTTGTGGTTGTGAATGGTTTCTCATCATCTACTATTGAGCTGAGTGCGGGGGTTCCCCAAGACAGTGTATTGGGACCTCTACTCTTTTTGGTATTTATCAACGACTTTCCTGCCTTTGTCAACAACTGCAAGGTGCTTATTTTCGCCGATGATGTTTCAATCTATTCCAACTCCCGCGAAGCCATCACCTTCTGCCTAGAGATGGTCAGTGACTGGGGAAATACTTGGCAAGAGGAATTCTCCTCTCCAAAGACTCAATATACCGTGATTAGTCGCAAAAGGCAGATCTTGGATTTAGACCAATCTATTTCATTTCAAGGCTCACAGGTTTCAGCAACCGACTCCATCAAAATTTTGGGTCACATCATAACCAACAACTTATCATGGACACTATATATGTTGCAAAGATTGAAAGTTGCTTCAATGAAACTCGGCATGATTCGACGGACAGGTTACAAACTTTCTAGGTCAGGTAAACTTCATGTCTACAAAGTGGTGATTCGCTCAGTCTTGTAATATGGAACATCAATAATGACAAACATCCCACTGGTGACTATTGAGAAAGTTGAAAGGTTCCAAAGAAAATTCCTTCGTTCCATTGCTTATGATCCTAACACTGGACACTTTCATGTTGAGGAGAAATTTGTTGTCCATGTGCAAATTGCATCAAATTATTTATGCCAAGTCCCCGGATCTTGTTCTTAGTAGCTTCCAACTCTCACGAAGATCCTTCACACGGGATACGCGAGCGGCTACCAGTGGTCACAAGCTGCAGTTTGCCATACCGGGTGATACCCAATTCACGTGCCATTTCACGAATTCGTTTTTGCCATTTACGCTTACTACTGTGGAACCTCCTATTGCGGACCACGGCTCCACGGAACTAACATTCAGAAGAAAAAAATGCGACCCCTTAAGTGAATATATATTCTAGAAGTACTTTACATGTGTAACACGGCTATATGTGTCACTGAAATCATGACCTAGCTTTTCCATAGATATATCGATTTTGAAAAATGTACTACTTACTACTATTACTAAAAAGTAGTCAATCATAATTTTCTTTGATATTATGAAATATTTGACATTTATTAGTTGATTATTGAGCTAATAATGCAAAAAGCATGCTAAAAGTAGAGAAACAATACAATTGTGCATCAATTCATGGACAATTTCTGAAAAAATAGACTAATCATTTCTATAGATAAGATTATCAAGTATTGATGTTAAGTTCTATACTCACATCATTCTTACTACTTTCATATTGATTTATTAATTTGAATAAGCTGTATCAGACATATGCCATTTTTTCATTTTTGTAATGATTTACACTTAACTTGTTTTATGAAAATTTAGTAAAACATTTATCGATAGGCCTACCAGCGATTCAAAAAGTATTGATCTATAATGCTACGATTGTATGTATGATGTACACACAATTATTTGATTCTTTTATGTTTATTAAGCTTCAATGTAAATATTTTGTAATTGATAAGATGCCAAATAGTAGCTTAACTAGCATTAATACTTTTAAATGAATATGTACCTTTTACTGGTACCTACTATCTATCTTGAATTCTTTTGTTTTATACATGCACATTGAATTGAATTGTTATCAAACGAGTTTCACGATAATTATGTTTTATAACATTTATGCTCTAGTTAAAAGATATCATTCTATCATTAACGCTTTAGCTTCATTATTATCATGAGTGGTAAGATTTCTGGCTTGATACCATCTAAATGATAATATCACGATTTCTTATAAATTAAAAACAATTAATGTATTCCAGCGTCACTGTATTAGTGAAAAGTCAACATCTGAAATTATGATGATGAATTTATTCTTTTAAATGACGTCCATTGTACCTGATCACCGTAAGACTCCTATCGTGCTTCGAATGCTTTGGATCCACTTTTCTTGATGACTCCCATAGACTCGATGCACTGATTCTGATGCCTGTTCACTAAAATATCCCAATGGCAATTTATGATATTTGCAAAACTGCACAACATGATTGAAAACTGCAGCAGTTGAAAGCTGCAGTTGTTACACTGATTTTCAGACGCATGTATGAGTTTTCAAAATCTCGAATTCTTTCCTCGAAATTGCCATAGAGCGTTAAAGAGCCGAAACATGAAATGCAAACTTCGTTGATCTTCTTCAGGCAAAATACAAACGGTATTGCGTCATACTCTTCACCGTGTTCCAGAAGTGACTGCAACAAGTCCAATTGTTTCAAGAGACGTTGACACATGTTGCCATTAAACTCGCCCGAATGCAGTTGTGGGTGTGTGATTCCCACTATTTCATAGAACTCCATAGAAATGGAATTCGACTTAGAGGAGAATTTTTCCAACTCGCTGAACAATTTGTTCGTCAAACGAAGTAGAAGATGTAGCTCTGGGGGAGGTACGTGATTCATAAAAATGTCAGAATTATTGCCGTTGATTAGAGGCTCGTGAACACAGTTCTTGAAATCTTTAGCTGCAACCCTTCTTGAAATTTCACGCGGTGAGTTAAAACGAAAAGCAGCTTCTCGAACTGAACCCAAAGAGCGTACAGGGTGTCTTTTAAAAGATCGACTGGAGAATTCGGACTTAGGACATTCACACCACAGGCAGGGATGAGATGAAGTGTGTGCCTGTATTCCGGAAATTATGTTTCCCAATTTCAAATCAACAGCGAATGTGTATCCAATCTCCAATTTCTCAATATTCAGCAGCTCGAGTATTTGCTTTATGTTCTGATACGTCTCCTTTACATCAGGAACAATAGCTACGATTATGATCTTTTTCACACTTTTGTCAGAAAACTTGACATCTGCGTTTGTGTCATCTTGAAATATACTGAGGCAAAATTTCAAAAAACCACCACCTCCATCGATTCCAAATTTGATAGAAGTTTCATCGATATCAAAACTTCTTTCGATGCATACCACTTGTACATGCAGTGCTGTTCAATATCACAACAGTAGATCACACACTTGGTGACAATTTGAGAACCATCCTCAAACTGCAAGTATGAGAAAGAGAAATAGTCACTGAGTTTCCGGTCTCTTGCTCGCAAATGTACAATAGTGTTTGCCTCGACAGATGACTTTTTCTTCAAGACTTTTCGAATAAATGGCATTACTTTTCTCACCATGGTGTTGTTCGAGGCCCCAAGCTGAAGTTGTAGAGAATTAATGTTAGAGGAAGAAAACTCGTTAAATTACACTTCTCCAATAAAGATATTGGTAAGAGATATTTCGTGTGTTCATTTGGACGCATTTTTCTCGGACAACCTTACTGGCAATGACTTCCTTGGTGCGACTATCAGTAGAATTGCACAATTCAATGATGTTCGAGCGTAAAGTTGATACATTGCACTTATGAGAGATTCCACGGCGTATAATTCCTTTACATGCAGTACAGAGTTTGACAACAGATTTCTCAAACCGCGGAAAATCACCAGTGTCATTTAGCGAAGATCGGGGATGGCCTTTGTGACGAACATTTACAGTTTTAGCTTTGGCTCTAGCCGTTTCACAAATACGACAGTCACAAAGTGGATGAGGGATGGATCGTAGGACACGAACATGTGGTTGAATCAAGCTGAAGTCGAATACCTCTGGTAAGATGTCGATAGATTTTGCCTTCGTCGAAATGTTGAGTAGATCTGATCGGCACTTCGCACAAATTGCAGATGGACAACAGTTGTCGTTTGGGTCGTAATTTTCAATGAAATATGCTCGTATTCGATCAACAACTATCTGTGTGATATTGTAGTTGCCCTTGTCCATGCACACAATACAGACTTTCCTTCGATTTTCGGAATGATTCAATGCTCGCACATTATGTCCTGCTGCTGCAGCCATGATGTTGATGACAAGATTTCAAAAATAAATGATTGCAACTTCTTAAATCAATCGACAAATTCAAATTCTTTCGTTCTGAAAAACATCATAGAGCTATGAAATTCAATTCAATTCAAACGTCACTAAATAAACCATAGACATCTACTGTACAACATTTTCAGTGATGAACATGGTAATATGCTGTTGTTCCTTTGATTTTCGACAAGTGTACTACCGTAGATATCAAAGATACATTGCAATGTTTCATTTTGTATGTAGACTAAATCTACATGTATACGTTGCAGAGTTTTTTGATTAAATCAGTTTTAGGTTACTTCATCATACATGTATAATATCAAACTGATAAATTCTATCTCAACGACTCTTGACTGATTGGCCTATCAACTTTTACTACTTACTAATTTTTACAAGATAAGTTAAATGCAAGCTCATCTCTTGACTGACTGGCCTATCAACTTTTACTACTTACTAATTTTTACAAGATAAGTTAAATGCAAGGTCATCATTTTCTCAATGACATAGTAGGCCTAAATGTTTCCAGTATCTAACATCGACCCTGTGACGATTATACATTTACAAATAAGTATTTATAAAGCTTAGTTCATAGTCTTACGCGTGTCTGTACGCGTTACGCTTACCTTCAGCAGTCACGAAATAAAGAATCAATAGCCTACTTGATAATCTTATCTATAGAAATGATTAGTCTATTTTTTCAGAAATTGTCCATGAATTGATGCACAGTTGTATTGTTTCTCTACTTTTAGCATGCTTTTTGCATTATTAGCTCAATAATCAACTAATAAATGTCAATATTTCATAATATCAAAGAAAATTATGATTGACTACTTTTTAATAATAGTAGTAAGTAGTACATTTTTCAAAATCGATATATCTATGGAAAAGCTAGGTCATGATTTCAGTGACACATATAGCCGTGTTACACATGTAAAGTACTTCTAGAATATATATTCACTTAAGGGGTCGCATTTTTTTCTTCTGAATGTTAGTTCCGTGGAGGCGTGGGACATTCTATACAGCGGACACCTCCGTATTACGGACAGTTAAGCTCAGTCCCGAATAATGTTCGTATCATCACCGGTAACTCCATATTGCGGACACCTCTAAAATGCGGACACTAAGGCGCAGTCCCGCCGGTGTCCGTAATATGGAGGTTCTACTGTATATGGAACAATTTACCGAAGAGTATTTGCAATTGAGAACAATCCCTTTTTTCAAGGAATTGTTTTTTTTAATTGGAATTTTTTTGCCCTCCTTACTTAATATTACCTTCGCTCAACTTCATAATCTTGTAAATGCCTTTTGTGTTACTATTTGTATCAGCAGTTCTGTTGTCTTTATTTTCAATAAATAAATAAAAAGAAGAACAAAATGTACTGTACAGCATCCATTTCAATTGTGTGGCAGTCAGACAGGCTACTGGTCCCAATATAGAAAATCATCTACACTTAAACATTAATGAGCAATTTTAAAAGTTTGGAATTATCACATAGAACATGCAAAAAATTGATGTTTGTGATATAGGAAAATTCATGGAGTTAATCTATGTATGTATCACTCATTGCAAAAGGAGATTTTGGCTGAATAACAGGAGACCGTTGGAAAACATGCTGCATGTTGATCCCGTGTGTCCAATCTGTCATCAATGGGTGATGAATCTAAGCTCTTTGCTTTTCATTTCCACTCAATTCTTTTAATATGGATACTTTCATTTCAGATTCATTGTGGTTGTGTTATATGCAATGAAACAACCTTTTCAGCATTCTTGTGAGCAATATCGTATCGATGTTCATTCATGCGTTCTCTTAAAGCTCCGTCAGATTCACCAATGAAGTCACAATCATCGAAGTGAATAGAATAGATGATGTTTTTCGTGATGCATGTCATGTTATTTGCTGTAATTATGTATGATAATTTTGATGCTGCAGATTTTATAGATTTATCTGTTGAAAGAATATAAGTTTTGCACCGTGCGCAGCTGCAAGTTGACGCTATTCGGCACTTTTCGGGTTTCCCCCCCCCCCACATTTTCTTGTAGAATAAAAACAAGACTTTCCAAGTTCAACTTTTGATTAAAGGTTACAGAGGATAAAAATATGAAATATCACTCAAGATCCGGTCAAAAAAGTTAAGGACTTTGTAGGAATGCAATATTGCAGACGGCTTGTCGTGAAGTTCGTGCTCTAAGCGGAAGAGATTCATCCCGACTGACCCGAGTTACTATGCATGCAGTCAGCAATGATGGCAATGAGCGAGCACAATAGTACTAAGCGACAGCGAATAGCGAATAGGGAATAGCACGGCTGAGATCAGGAATGAGTCAGCACAATAGCACTGAAGCCCATCTTGTCAGTAGCTTCCTGTTTTGATTACCGGCTTGTTTTCATTCAAGAAAAAATGTGGGGGGGGGAAACCCGAAAAGTGCCCGCTATTCTGTATTCAGCTGATCTTTGAGGTGGTGTATCATATGTAATTTCGATGAAACTAGAAGTTGTTTGATTCATGTTGTACGTTTCCACAATAACTCAACGGCTGATTGAATTTCATTGAGAAAATGTTGGTGTTTCGCGAGAACGAGTTTAATCCGGTCGTATCACTAGGTGACCTGCCACGCTCAATTACGCGTAATTACACATGACCCTAAACATCCATGGCTATGCGTGACATTGCTGCAACATCTGTCGGCAGTCCTATTACAAAGACTTTGCGTCTCATGTGTCTGCATGTATCAGAGCGGTTAGACAATGTGATAGTACCTGAATTTCATGCTAATGGAAGACAGAACATGCTTAGCGGTTCATCCGTGGTTCAAGCGGCAGTGCAGACAACCGTAGACGACGCGCAAACTATAAACGCTCGCCCGCGCGTATTCATAAGCATTCCCCATGTTTTAACAGCATCAGATCAAGTGATTTCTGACTCTTAGTGCGCGCGTGTGTATGCGCGTAGAAGAATAGGATGTCTTTAACCACGGATGTTTGGGGTGCTCCGCAATTACGCGTCGACGTGGCATGTCACCTACTGGAGTGAGCCCCCTGTTTGTCGAACCTATACTCAAGATGACGGGAGGCCATGATGATAAAAAAGCTGAAGCCAAAACTTAATTACAAGATTCGGTACTTCTATTCTTCCCCCCCCCCCACGTTTCTGTTGTTGACACCCGGAAGTGTTGCATCGTCAACTATCTTCTCTTGGTCCTACCTGCTCTCACTGACGTGGCATAGCTTTGAGTGTGTAAAACTCCGGTACTTCTATTCTTCCCCCCCCCACATTTTCCAAGTTTTCCAAAATCATTAAATTTCGCCAAAGTTAATCACATTGGGTTTAGAATAGACTTGATCTGTCACTGAGTGACACTACGAGAAGTCTTACTTGAACAGTTGAACCCTGGGATGAAGGATGGTCCCTTCGATACTCAGTTAAGAATACAAGGTACAACTGTGATCATGAACTTCGTGTGATTGCTGCCTACAGACAAATGACGAGCAGTTGTCTTATTCTGAGGTTGTAAATGTTCTACAGGTCAGATAAGAGGAGTTCTACACACTCAACACTATGCTACGTTAGTGAGAACAAGTAGGAGCAAGAGAAGATCGTTGACGATGCAACACTTCCGGGTGTCAACAACAGAAATGTGGGGGGGGAAGAATAGAAGTACTCAGATGCGTCTTATTCGCAAAACTTGGGAATACGCTATTGGAAGTTTATGCTCTGGAGGGTGACATGATTTAGGCCCCTATGTTGCAAATATTTTCTCGCATGTCGGTGGGTTTGATATACTGCTTGAATGGACAACCCGTTCTTTATAATTGCATGGTGTCAAGAAAGTTTATACTTGTATCACGTTTCTCAAAAGTAAATCTTATTGAAGGATAAAAATCATTCGCATGTTTTTCAAATTCGAGATGTGATTCAAGGCCATGCGTCCAAATCATACGAGTACCGTCAATGTAACGCCACCATACCAAGGGTTTCAACAACGCACTTGACAAAATTTGCTTGTCAAGCCAATTCATGAAAATTAGAGCTAAGTTAGGTGCCATTTTGTACCCATGGTGCACCCAATGGAAACCGGTTGATGCCGTACATTTTGTTCTCTTCAGCATAATATTCATTAATTTGATGAAAAGATGTTTTCTCTTTATATAAAACGATCTTCCTGCATTGTCGAACGATCCGTCTTTCGAGCTATTCTAACTTTCTCTTGAAACTGCAGATTTCTTGGCATAGGCCTAGATGTTTTCGAATATCGGCGGCTTCGAAAGAACACTTAAATGGAACTTCCTCTATATAAAAGCAGAAAACATTCTTCATGGAGTGAATTATGTTGAATGCGGAAGACATACAGATCGTGAAAGTCGAAGTTGCTTCTTCTTCCTAATTAAAATGTGTATATAAGCTGCTTAAAGTTGGCTACATGCGGTTTTTTTTACTAAGACTTTAAATAAACAGGCCAAGATTTCGCGAGCCTGCTCGCAAAACAAGGATCGACACTCCTGTCGATTTGTGACATTTTTTTGCTCTCTTGATACTAGCAATCAAGCTAATAGACCACAGGAATTATGCAGTATACACGTGTCATTCGTTATCACGAATTCTTGACCTTAATGCTTTTGATTCATTGAACAGTAGAGCTTATTGAGAGATATCATACTTAGCATTTTGTTCTATTTTTGAACACTTTTGGAAATATGGCTAACTTCTCTCGCCGTTTGGTCAGTTGCGCTTAAGCCAGTAGCATTAAATATTTTTAAAACACAAGACATTGTCAATCCACTTTAATATATTATAAGACAATATATTTACAAAACATCAGTAAATCATTAAAATTCATTTCGCAACCACAACAGAAGAAATGCGTCTGATTTTAAAAGAGCAATCACTATCTGATGAAGATTTTTCACAATCGATGTATTGTTCACGTGAGGACGGAGCTTTGTTAACCATTTTTTCTTTATTGTCATTATCTCTCTTCCGTTTACGACTCGGTTTCGGAGGTGGTTGAGAAGTTGATGAACTTGAAGATGATGATGATGATGATGACGACGACGACGACGATGATGATGATGATGATGATGAGCTATCCGATGAGTCCGAAGAAGAGTTATCCGTGGACGATGAGTCATCTGAAGAGCTTGAGGAGGACGAATTGGACGATGAAGAGGACGATGAAGATGACGACGATGGGTCTCTTTTCCGGCTTCGTTTTCGTTTATTCTTCTTGGATAATCTAAAAAATGAAAATAGTAAGAGAGTATGTTATACTTGCATAATACAGGATGACCTTGAGAGATACCTGATGGGTTTCTGCTAGGGCTGTGCGCGGTACACCGGTTTTTCAGATTACCCCGGTTCTCGGGCCGGTGCACCGAACTGTGTGAACTTTGATCAAATTGATGCTTTACTGTGTACTTTCAATCATGACTAATTCATTTTATCTGTTATCTCTTGCTCATATATATTCATTTTAAGTATACAGGATAATTAACCCCACTAGGAGAATATTGTTAAATTCTATTTAACACTTCAATTGAAAATAAAATTTTGATCAATTCATCTAGCTTCAAAAAATTCCATTTGACCTATTAAAGAGACACACGGGTTAAGTGCAATGAGAGTCACTTGTAAGGATTGGCAAAAGGTAATTAAAGGATGCCTATTTAAGTCTGTTTCTAAGTCATTGGCACTTGTTGAATTTTCCTAATGCTCTATAAAATTTACGCTGAACTCTATATCTTTTCAACATCAAAATGAGACTTATCAATGTCAAATCAACATCAAAATGAGACTTGTCAATGTCAAATCAACATCAAAATGAGACTTATCAATGTCAAATCAGCATCAAAATGAGACTTATCAATGTCAAATCAAAATCAAAATGAGACTTATCAATCATTCACAGAAAATATGAACATTTATCATGAAAAATTCAGACCCTGTCTTCAAGAATTCGAATTTTTAATTGACTAAAAGAAAAAAAGGAAAGGAAGCGTATATTTTAAATGAATATAAATCGAAATAGTACAAAGAATTTCAAGTAAACAAGATACATAATAATATCAGTCGTCTCAACGTGCATACATCATCTGCAATGTAGAAAATGCACTGTAAAACTCACAGGCGTATCTAACACAATATTAGCCCTTACTACAGGTATTAAGTAAGTAACATGTTCACGGGAAGAATGACCGCAAGCGTCTTGAAGTCCTGGCCTCTGGCCAGATCTAGGCAAGCGTGGGGGAACCAAAGCATGTAATGGATGATGTTGAGTACATTCATACTTCAGGAGAAAAGAGCAGGCTTTTGACTCACGAACACTAGAGACTTTGCGGAAATGGTTACAATCACATTGTTTTCCGCATATTAAGCGATGCACACGTCTCTGGAATTTCTCAATCTTCTCCTCCGTCCTTTTGGGAAGCCAGGCAAAAAGAGGCGCTGCATACAAAATTAGCGACAACACAATTGACTTGTACACTATAATGAGTCTTTCTTTGGACATAAGCGGTTTCAAAGTTCGGATAACATATAGTCGTTGTGATGAAAATCGGAGAACCTTCGAAAAGTGACTGTTCCACGTTAATGATGAATTCCAGGTAAGTGACTATTACACGTTAATCTAGAACACCAAACAAATTATACCTCGCCTATGCTATAGTAAGTGCTACAGGGCAAAAAATAAAAGTTGTCTAGAACAAAAAGAGACCGATTGAGAAATTGCCATGGTTACTGACAAATACATGATTATCCTCACGATTAACTGCATCCCATCACATCTTGAATCAAGTCTTCAATTGATTGATTCCATAAAAAGAATCAGAAAGAATCAGAGTGAATCAGAATGAGAATGTACACCCATATACTTGTCGATGGACATCGTATCGATGTATACTTCAATACCTATCGACGACCCTTTATCACTAAGCTCAAGGACAGGAGTATTTTTCATATCAATGGTTTATCTTTAAAAAAATCAATATCTTCTCAATATTTCTATATATTACTTATTTAATTTGCCCTCAAATCGAAGGTTTACCTGTGGGTAGCTCCCTATCAGGATCACTATCATCTATTTTCATTGAAATAATAGAACAAAATGCAGTTCAAAACATAAGCCAACTACATTTGTTCAAGCTGTTTGTTCATGAGTTGATGACTGCCTCATTTTAATAAATAGTAAAGAATTGGTCTCAACAAATAGTAATTGAAACATCACAAACAGTAGTAATGAATGAATATTTACCATAACAAATGATGTAGAATTACAATTGGCTATACGTACTTGAGCTTTTTAGCTGATGGTTCCTCTTTAGAAGACTCCACCGATTTCAGTTCAGCTATTCGTTTCTCCATTTCACGAGTTCGAGAGACTCTCTCCAAATACTTGCGCTTCCCAGTACATTCATAAGTCCAATGACCCTTTTGAAGACATTTTTGGCATTTTGATTCACCTACGTTTGCCGATCTGTTGCAAAAGATAACAAAAAGGTAAAAAAGGCATAGTGACTAACTTCATTTTGTTGCTACATTACTAACATCATGTTAAGAAGGATATCAGATTAGGCAAATTAGCGAAATTAGAGCTCATAATCTTATGTTACGAAAATGCATTTCAATTGCAATTCTAGATAAAGCACAAATTTAGAAATGCGGCTAATAGCATATTCAAATTTCTGAAATACGTTAACTTCACAACAATTTTATCGATCTTACTTGTATGATGGTACTTATATAAGAAGTAATAACTTAGCTGCTTATTGGAAAAATAGCTACAAACCAGCGGCGATTATTGTCTTGCATTGCCAGGTAAACACCTAAAACTATTGAACATAGAATTAATAGGAAAACGGCATGTTCAACTATTATGTAATTGTTCGTCTTTTATCATATCATTTTAACCCATTAGTAGCGAGCGCATCATTCCAAAATGAGTGTTTATTGAACGATGGTTGGGTCCTTTCTCGCAAAATACCTTCCTTTTCGTAGTTTACACAAATACAGGAGTCAATCGATGAACTTGCATCGTTCATGCTGAAGAGATAAGACAGAGAGCATTCCCGTAACACAGGGTAATGTTTGAGAGGAGTAATTACCCTAACGACTGCCAACTCAAGATATTGTTGGATGACGTTTATCAACAAACGATCGTTTCCAGCTTATACACAATCACCTCACAGATCAGTGAAATTGAATCTTCTTTCATCATGTGGATTTCACCATTTTGTGATGCTTTAGCTTCAAATATAGTAGCACAAATATTAATTATCATCTATAATAAGAATTAAATTTCTGAAATTTACTATAAAGACGAAAGTAAGGATGAATTGCTCTATCATTAGGAATGAAAGGGTAAAGGTTGGTTAAACATGATAATTTGGCAGTAAACGCTGTTTACCTTAATTACCCTGCGAAATCGCCACTGGTACAAACATGCTTTGTAAAATATTGATGCTGGGCTTTATTGAAACAGGGAACTTGTTTACAACCAAGCATATCATACGAACATCAACTTCTTTCGAAACGCATTGCAGGATAAAATGACACACATGAAGTCATGAATGCGAACAATTTATCACCGCTCATTGGCAGTTTATTCATTGCCTCTCCCTATGCCTACATAACACTGCGCGTCCGATATTTCCATCAGAAAGATTCAGTCTAAGAGGACGGCAGCCCATAGCAGTGAATTTGAGTGTAGGCTAGAGTCATTATCTCATAGTGGCAGCAGAAGTTGATGTCAAGGAAAAGCACGCTGATAGGATTATAGGTTGTAGGAGCCACGGTTAACCATATGGACGGTTTTAATGTGAAAACATTTCGTTTTGTTACATCCAGTGCATTTCACATGCCACCGGCATGCATGATCACGTTATGATTTTTCTGACACTGTGTGACAATCGTTCTAGAAAAGTCAGAGATGAACAAGAGATACACCTAGATATCTAAGACTAAGAACTCATCACACTCATTACAAAATTACGATAAAATAATACTACTTGGTATAAGACAAGAGTAAAATGAAACTAATGTCTAAAAGAGTAGAGAGCTGAAAACAAACGTTGAAAGCGAAAACGGTCAAGTCTCAAAGAACTTCTGAGAGAATCTTCAAATTCTGATATTCTAATACGATGATAGGATGCTTGACCTATCATCTTTTAGATGTTATCGTCGTCTAAATGTGATTGCAAGACTGGGAAATGGGCCGATTTATTCCTGTCAACCGGGGCTGGACCCGCCCCGACTGGACCCGGGCTGGATCAGATCCGAGGCCTGTTCTAAATCAATGAGTTATCAATTTTGATATGTCAAGGTGCTCTCCTGTTCAGAATTTCAGGCATGCGAGTACTCACAGGCTCGCATACATGACCTACCAAGCGCACTTATTAATGAATAGTGTGTCTGCATGCATATTCGCCAGTATAAGTATTCAGAAATTCGAGCTAGACCTAAGGTTAAAACTTCAATCATCAGGATTCACGATATCAAAGGTTCCAATGAGATAAAGGATGACCGTGAATGATAGCAATTAATACCATTTACTTCGCCTGTTGAAAGTGCTGTCAGAAAATTTATAGCTTGAGTACAAACAAATCGATTAATATTTAAAAATCGCGCAATATTTCTTCTGAACGCAAAGAGATATTGATAATAATCCAGGAATGTCACAAAAACTGTCTGCCTCAAGTTTGGCATTACCGCTCGTTATTAAAGACATGATTACAAACCTAACAAATAAAACTCGGATGTGCATCAACGCAGATTAAAAGAAATATCACATTAACATGGACGTCAAGGAAAATTATCTGAAAAATCGCATCTCTAAAATTCAGAATTTAGCTTTGATTCTTACCTCTTCGTTAAGAAAGCTGGCAGTTTCGCCTTTCCGAGCATCCCACTAAAAAAAGAAGAATGATGGCATAATTTTAAATCCTTAAATGCACGTTTTACTTCTGTATACCCTGCTGAGTTGTTGCCGTGGGACGAGACTTTTTCTTCTTGTGGCTGTCCCACACCATTCACTATCTCTATTTTAATCTTGTGGCAATTAATTATTCTATGCAATAGTTATAAAAACGTTCGCATAATGCACGATGTACTTGAATCACACATATAGTAAAGCATTGTAGGCCTTTATGATAGTATATCTCGGTAGCAGACATGTAAATGTATTGACGAGAATCTTAATGCCTGATCTACATTTAATATGCAAAACATTGATTATGATGAACCTAACCATGTAACAATTGCACTCTCACATATACTACAGTGCGAATAAGTAGATAAGCTAGTATTTTGCAAACGCTGTAAGTCTGACGGTTTAAAAAAGTTCATTGCGAAATTCATGGAAGAAACGGCAAATGCCTGCAGCTATGCTCGATAAAAAATGGTTGATAAAGATTAAAAATGAATCGAAATCGGGAAATAAAAAACATCATTTCTGTAAACAACAACCCCTGAAAACACAACAATAGATACATAGTAAACTACGCCACATTTTTTATTTATTTCACCCTGAGTATAATTTTTTATCTTTTCCATTCGATCCAAAAGACCATCACTAATCCCATGGACATTTAGTATTGCAAAGATGTTCCATCAAGTGTACAAACTCAAGCCGATACTAAAATAGGTATTTAAATTGGATGCAATACTGAGCCGCAGCCAACGATTACATTAAAAGTTTTCCTGTTGACATAATATGGAACTTTTGATGCAATTTAACTCCTATTTCAAACTGTCCGACAAACTTCAAATAAGGGAATTTTTATCAGATAAAAATCTACTCCCACACAACACCGTATGTGAACTACAATTTCCACCACAACTCTGAGTGATGACATATTTAATGTGACGCTAAGAAATAAGTGCATGCATAGCACAATCTTGAAGTGAAAGGCACCGTACTTTTGAAAGTACATGTAGGCCTAGTATGCATTCACGCAATCGAAGAAACTTTTCAGTTAATTAAAAGCTACAAACATCTAAATGTACATGTATTGTCTATAAGTAACACTCATGCTTTTACACGTATTTTTCAATTTTTGACATGGCACTAATCAAAAAATTTTGACCTTGCGATCAGTGTTACCGTTGGCGAATTTTAGTACTTTCGCGAATTCAACCACTAAGGTATCGTATAGGGCCTATATTTGTCATACATTTAGCACTAAGTAGATGAGAACACCCTGGTTTCTTAACAGACTTGCTTGCTTGCAACATCCGCTGTGATATTGGCCGTGCCTCTAAAATTCAAAGCATCAAGAGAATATTGGCCATTCGTCATATAATCAACAAGAAAGCAAATGCTTGAATGACTAATCAGAGAGAAATTAATGATTTTACTAGCTTTCTTTTTCCCATATTCTGTCTGATTTATTCATACAGAATACTAGTTACAAAAAGTGGCCATTCAGCCAGCACACCGTTAAGGAACAAAAATTTAGGAATCGATCATTAACTTATTATGTTTGCCAGAGGCTCCCTCTGACAGAAGCAGCATTACCACGCTGCATGGCAGGACTCAATAGTTGAGTCAGTTGTATCGTTGTTAGAGGGTCACCTGACTTGCTTCCCATCTGTCGAACAAGAAGGGTTGCACTTGGTCCAAACGTACCCAGGATCTCAATCATGGACCGCAATTCACCCAAGAAAAAAAGCAGAAAATCGGAAAAACCGGGGTTTGAATGCATAGATTTGAAATATTTACATTAGACTAATTTCGTAAAAAAACGGAAAATTGCGATCCCAGATCTCAATTGAAGCTTCCCTGAAGTCGCATGAATCCACAGGATTTTACATTTGAAATACTTCGTCTCTGCCTCCGTTGAGACTGAACCCGCCTTTCCATAGGCAACATAAAGATGAGAGGCTGCCAAAGGGTCGCAACATGTGAAATCCCATACAAGAGGCTTTCCTTTCATAAATGGGATAAAAGCGACATACATCAGGCCGTTTATTATCAGATTGTATAAGATAGCTAGTTTTCTGTTGACAGTTTTGATAGGAGAGGTATTAAATTGGTAAATGATTCACATTTGTCGAGACACAGGAACCAAACTGTGCAATTCACGTCTAATTGCCTATGAATAAAAATAAAGTTTACGGAAAATCCGGATCTAGTTTCGTGCTATCAACGAATTTTGACTATGACGTCATCAATCATCAAATGCAACGCTACTAAGTCTATCTGATTTTAACGGGCATTATCTGTGATGCTTGCCTGTTTGCAGCTGTACATGTTTTACACTGCACGTGCAACAGCTCACGCTAACAAAAGATAACCTCAAGTATTTGAGTAATTGCAGGGGTGAGCCGCCATAATTGGATGTCACACATTTTGTCACATCTTGATATTCGAGATTTGTCACATTTTGTCATGTACTGATGAACGCAAATGTCACATTTTGTCACATGCATATTGACATAAAAGTCACATTATGTCACATGCTGATGAAAAGACATTGCCAAAATTTGAAACATGCCGGTGCGCAGAAGATTGGAAGTTATCAATTTTGCCTAAAAGGCTGATTTTTTGAGTAGAGAATTTGACGTAATATTCATAATAAATGTCAAACGAGGTTTTAACGGGACAAAATCGAGAAAAATCGTTAATTTATTAATCATTAATAATTATTATTCTTATTTATATAGCTCCACATGTGTGGTCTCCGTGGCACAGTGCTTGGCCTAGCGATCTTTCGGTCCAGAGGTCGAGCCCCAAAAGTGTCATTGGAAGTCCTGAGGAAGGGCATCCGGAATAAAGATCACAATGCTCCAGAGTAGAGTCTGAAACTGTCAGCACCGTCCAAGCCCGCACTATGGGGAGGGGGAGTAGCGACGTTGAACTATCACTTCATTTCCATAGAGAATTGCCATTGAAAGTGCACAACATTTACCCCGAGATTTATGATAATAACGAAACAGACCATGGCTAAACCGGGACACATTTAACTTTTTTTAAAGTGGAAAAATTGCACTCAAACCTTGTTGTAGTCTTATTACAATTGATTCTTTTCATAGTCTCGAATTCATTTATAATTCACTACTTATGGCAAATATGATAGCATAATAAACACATACTCGGAATATGTTTCACAATGTGAATTCTCAGACCATAGCATTTCACGGAAAATAGGAAAACTTTGTTTTCAGTGAATAAATGCCACTCAGTTTTATAGCGATTACTTTTGTTTTGTATTCAGATCAGTGGTATATGTATAAATACATACGCGTGCATTATAGGTAGTATACATTCGCAGGGACTCCTACGATCTGGACATGACAATCAAGAAACATCTGGCCACATACAATGAATGCAACCATTGGGCCATAACACGTCGAAGTCAACTTTGAAAAGTTGGACAAATAACAGCACAATTTGCCTGACGCAAGTACAAGTCGCAATATGGAGAAAGAAAGGGGGAAATATCAATCTTTCATATCCCTAATACAAATTATCATCAAAGAATAAAGGAACATTAAAATAATGACTTCGTTATTTCATTCAAACGAAGTTAATGCTCCTCTGTGACTTTGCTCATATTTTGTCAGAATATTTTTCCGCGAATTTGTCACATTTTGTCACACCAACAACTAAAAACACACATTTCGTCACATTTTATTTTGAGATGAAAAATTGTCACATAATGTCACATCGGCCCACCCCTGTAATTGTTGCAAAAACGGGCAAAAACGTCAGTTTTCAATGAAAGTGCTTGTACTATAAAATCAATAAAGATACATCTCTACTTGAAAATGTATGCAAGGCAAGAATATCGCAGGCATAACTTCAGTACTGAGAATGCTCGATCGATGCCATAAATAATTATAGAAATGCGTGCACTCCGATAATTATAAGCAAAGAAGGTCGTAAATTTCAACTACTCTTGTACTTGAGAACAAAAATTTGAATTAGGCCTACTTCGGATAAATATTTAGAAAATATGACGCATACGACTTCATTACAACAAGGTTAAGAAAATCTTACAACAGTTAGCTGTCACCAGTTGAAATACTCTGAATATATTTCAGTCAAGCACAAAAGATAATCTTTAGATAACCTCTAAAATGGAGTTACTATTTATACGACTTCGGTACACGTCCCGGTTGTACTTTAATTCGTTCTTTTAACTTTGATGATATCTCTTCATTTTCTTCTCTCAAATCCACTGACCTCAGACAGACGCTTCCCTGCGTGTCGCAAAAGGCGACTACAAAGGACCATGTGAAGACGAGTTGTAGCACGGGGAAGATACTACGAAATGACTACCAGTACTCAGCAGGAACTTTGGGTGCCCTCCTCTTCTCTTTTCTTTTCTTCCTCATTTTTCTTAATAGTCTTGTGACAGAGTAAGGCGACGCTGGTAGGGAGGTTTGGCAAGCTGGATCTGTGTGATGGTCGCACTACTGATGCTCGGTATTGAGGTCCTGCTGAAGCGACCACGAGGCCTTGTCTAGGGATGCCTTGACTGCCTTCAGTTAGGGAGGGACTTAGAAAAGGTAGTCCAAAATAAAATGGGAAATTCCTTGTTTCGTCTGGCGTGCCACTCGTACTCTGCGGGCACCCATTCATTGCATTTAACTTTTAGACACCATCTCGACGGCAAGTATAGTTATATCAGTGTGTGAAGCTACTTAATTACATGTAATAGCGAGTCAAAATCAAATTATAGGATAAAAACAGACAACATAATAGATCAAAATAGAAATTAATTCTTAATTCTAATTGAATTTGAATACTCAATTGACTCGAATTTGGTTCACATGAAAAGTCAACACTCGCTTATAATTGCGACTCATTATTTGATAAAACAGAGCTACCCGACGCATTTCGTTTCTTGGGCCAGTTTCAAGTGCAAATGGCACAGGTCATTGGCTGAGGTCGAGTGTGCATCTCTTCATATTAATGCATGACGTCTATTTATACGGCGTACCTTCTTCTTAGTGATTTACAATGTGATTCAACCATTCCAGTAGATACCGCTGATTTATGGTTAGACAGGATTTTACATTAGAGTCGTTAATTTCATCACTTTATCGGCATGTTGTTTTAAGTGTAGCTCGCTAAGGACACTTGTACTGTTGTTTCTAATACTATTAGCGTGCTCGAGATCAAAGTCTGAAAGGGCGACAACTTTCTCCGATGTATTTCATATTAGAGAAGTTGCAACTAAATTCATAAACTATGTCTTTGTCATTGCAACAATGAGGGCCAATAAGTTTACAGATCTAGAAACACTTATTCTTATTCAGTATTATTTTATTATTCGCTGCAGTAGTAATCTTCTTACAGGTTATTCTAGAGGATATTTCGCATTTAGTTTCGATTTTATTTATTTTACAAGTGAAGGTGCCGCTAATAAAATCATGTGTTAAATTTACCTCTTTGGCTAGTCTTTAGTTTTTTGGGCTCCTTGTATCTGATAGTGTTCGGTTCGAATCCGTTAATGTGAAAGTACTGCGCACTGATATTGATTTGTAGATTTGCACACAAATCTCCCAAAAAAATAATTCTACAGTACATCCACTTGTACTGTCAAAATAAAATAAAGAAATAAAGTACAAAGATTACGAGGATATATCCTGAGGCCCTTCGCGGTTCACGTCACACTGGATTATGGAATGGGAAGCTGTAATGTCTGACATAGAGAGCGGTTACAAGAGTGATCTAATAAACATGAATATTAATCTGCTACCATGCAAGGTAAAGTTGATAAGTTTCCTTCTGTACACAAAGAGCCGGCATCATAGCTTTGATAATGAGCGACTCTAGAATTTGTAGATCATAGCAATGGTTTCTGTTACTGATGATAGAAAAGTAAGATGACGGAAAGTGATTTTTGTCAAAAGTTCTGCAAGATGTAATATGACTAGCAGCAGAGCTGACAGGAGTATTTCTGAATCTTGGTCTTACACCCACAGGTTGCTAACCTCTTCACGCTTTCAATAAAAGGTAATCACAACGCGCTGTCTTTGCACTGACGGTTAGCCGATCAGAAGCGTTAGGGCTCCCTCTCGAGTGCCCATTGTCTGACGTATTCATCGCATGCCAATTGTCTATTCGCTCAGATCACGAAATCAACTACGCTTAAGTCATCTCAATCTCGATGCTTGGGCGCGCCCGTTAGTCCTGAAGACTAATAATGAATTTCGCTAGCGCTATTGTCGTTCAAATAGAGTAGATGTACGAAGGTAGATGAAATTTATGATCAAGAAATAGAGTCCACTACTGATACTACAGTTTATTAAAGTTAGACTGCATCTCAATAGGTGGGGCCCCACCTGCCGAAATGGACGAACCGCCACTGGTATGGACTTGAAAAAAGAATAATTGGATCCGCAGCAGGATATGCTTTTTTGACTGAAGATCAAACGAGAGCAAACCTCACGAGCTTTTAAATCTCCGTGAAAAGGAATATGAACAAAAACTGGTTTACAACTGGGCAATCTCGATCTGCTAGTCACTATCTGCAAAGCTGTACCCTTATCGATCGGACCAAAACAGCGGTCTTCGACAAATCAATTAAAGCTACCTTTAACAAATTATCCTTCATGTGTTGTGGGAGCCAACTGTCTTTGCGACTGTATATTCCTGAATGGATAGGTTTACTGCATCATTTGTAATTTACTTGGTTATTGGTTATTTTGATGTACAATTGTACATGTCCAAAAAGTTATTTTTCGATAAGTCTAAAGTGAATTGAATGTTGTTGTTTGTTGAGTTAAAGGCTTCCAATTTACTTGAAAAAACTTTATCATCTTTGGGAACGGTCCCATAGTCATATCATCTATATGTCGCTCATGGATTTTAGGCTGCAAGTTGCATTTATTACTTACCTCACTTAATGACTGTTCCTCTACCGAGTTCATAAATATTACAGTAAATGAGGATAGAATAGCGTCCCCATATGACAATCCTTCGCTTACAGGAAAATGTAAACGCCACAACTATTGTCATGATTGTAGGATATGAATTTTGACATATTCACTATATCCTCAACCTAAAATCCAGAACTTTTTATCTCACGCCAGTATTTGTCGGCAAGTTGTGAATAGCCTTGAGTACTCGTGTACATGATCAACTTCTGAGCTATTGAAATTCTGACAATGACTTTCAAAGATCGCAATCAAAGATTAAGAACTATCTAAATGAGCTAGAACCTTTTTACAATTTGATTCAAAATAACGCTTGCCAGCCAGTCAATCTTTTGAGCAGGAAAGTAAATTTGGATAGTCATGAAAAATTTGAATAAAGTTGAAAATTAAGTAGAAACATAGTACAAATCATAACATTTCCAAGTTGTCGATCATTTTAGTTAGCCTACAACATCAGAGACATTAGCGCTACCCAGTACACCCACTTATCATGCACTTATGCTGGAAAGGGACAAGATGCGCCTACTGAAGTTCCTCAGTTGCTAATAGATCTACATATTTATTTATTTGTTTATTTGCTTATTGCAAAACAGTACAAAGGCACCACTGGTTGCGAACAACACTTAAGTGTAGCCTGAATATTAGAACACTTTACAAAACTGTGATAAGTCAATCAAAGAAAGTTTCTTTTTAAACACCGGTACACTGTTCGATTGAATTATATTATTTGGCAATGAATTCCATACTCGACACACACGTTGACTGAAAAAATGATGTGCGCTGCATTGGGGACGGCCATTTGCTCTCAATTACAGTGAATTCCCACGAGAAGTCATGTTATGAGAAATAAAAGATATATAATTAAAGAATATTAGGATATACTCCCAGATTACCATATGTAGTAGTAGCAATCCTTTCAAGTTTTTTATCATTGATTGCATTTCGATTTTTCAGAGGCTTAGGTGAGAAGGTCTACAGTGCCAGTACCAGTTGCTTATTATAGAGTGTGATAATACACTTGCAAAACTTACAAGGCTATTAATGCACATTGTATTGCAGTAAAATTATATGTGCTCCTGAAAAAATTGCTTGTGACACCCTAAAGTAATGTAAATCTTAAGATATTGAAGCCCATATTAGATCAGGCCTACTCGAAAAAATTAATAGAAACATCTCTCGAAACTCATATGTTATTCACATGATTGTCGATTCATATTAGGTTTATTATATTATTTATCGAATATTATTATGTCTTATCATGCATCCATGTTAATAAAAGGATGAAACCCAAGCAATGCAGCCACTTTCGAGTAGAGGATCCGACTTTGTTGCTCATTTATTTCTCGCAAATTTTGAAAGTGAGCAGGCGCCGACAAAGCAATAGTGTATTCACGTATATCACACAAAGAATGGAGGATTAGACCGCTGGACGGATGAACAAATCAAAATGTTGACGACAACTTTGATGAAAATGTGGCACTTTTTGCTTTTGGGTCACACATGGAAAAAATTGAATGACAACAAAATCCTTTCATGCAAGTATTGTCTGAGATCTGCCCTTGCAAGCAATGTTAATTCAGTTGGAATCGAATCGCTTCTTTACTGCAAGGGCTGTGAATTTTTTCAGCTTTTTTCAGGTAAAATGCCATTCTCAGATAAAAAAGATCCGTAAAAAGCTATGTTCAAAAAGTACAAAATTAAAATCGATGCAAGAAAGTACATCATTTGAAATGTGCTTCGGGAAATCACGCTTCAATCCCTAGCCATCCATCATCTCCCAAATAGGAGCAACAGCCCCTTTCTATCCCCACCAACAAAGAGCCTAAACCCGGTCATGCAGGTAGAGAGATAAAGAAGGAGTAAGTTGGACAAAGAACGTTGGGGATCCTTTACTGCACCGTAATCATTTCGACTTGTCGTTCAACTCCTGCTCCTTCACCACGAACCCTTCATCTCACATCTCTCGCGGTCAATCAAGCAAAAGCTGTGAGATTGTACCAGTCTTAAAAATTAATTCGAACTCTCAGTAGACAAATGACTTCCGTGTCATCAAAATATGGAATTCATTGAACGACTCAATTGTGAAAGCTCCAGCCTTAGGGAAATTTAAGAAAAATCAAATCTATTGAACTCAGTGAATTTTGATCAAACTGACCGTTATTATGTAATTTTTACGAAGTTATGTGACATGTATGTTACACTTGATGATTAGCATTTATTTACACACACACACCGTACTTTTGTTCCATAGTGATGACTTTCATCATAATCTATATTGAGCATGATCATTGAAGTTTAAATTAGTTAGGCCTACAGATAGCTTACATTTATCTTTTCATTAGGTGGAAAGCATTACCTTCCTTTCTTACATTTATAGACTCGCACCCATTGAATTTGATCATGTCGTGATTACTCTGAAAATTTGTAAATATGTAAGTCACATGTTTTTTGTGGGTATATGATTAATTTTGCAAATGCACATTGTGTGCTAATATGTTATCGACGATTGCTTGAAAGTGCCATTGCTTTCCGTTCAGAGTAGACATTGATGACTTATGATCATGGAGGAGAACATCATTAACATGAAACAACATCATTTTAATGAATATTTCTAACATCAAAGTGCGGGGAGTGTTGACATAGGGGTGTTAATTGACGAACTTTCTTTCGGCAGAAAATAAAGCTGATTTAATATTCTGCTAACAGAATCTAGTTCATGAGCATAACAGCACTAATATCATAGAGGCCGATATCAGCCTTCATGTCAGATGAGAACGAATCAAAATTATCGAATATTCATACAAGTTAGAAATGAGTGAATATTAAAAATATCTTAGGACTACCAAATTAAAAGTTCTTAGTATAACCATAGAAAAGTATAACAACCATTTCAAAAAAAATTTCAGAATTTTTTTCTCTTCATGAATAAATATATTTGCTGGCTGCTGCTACCGATCTACTCTACTCAGCATTCCAATAACCAGACGTTAGATAGAGGCACCACCGGTAGAGCATATACGTATCAGCAAATTAAAAGCTACCCTTTCATCACATGCATGCACTAGTCCCATGCCCGTAATCATACACATCAAGCATCAACAACCTTGGTGCTTTGTGTTCGATGTCGATGCCCGCACCCATGAATACCGTAAAACCGTTGTATTAGTATTTTTCTGCCAGAATTTCTGAATGACACTCATATAAACTACATCTAAAGATGCCTTTGTTCAAGAGATGTGCACATTGAGAAGTAGGAAGCTATATGCCATCTCTACTCTATGCTCCATGATGAGTATGAAGATCCACGATTTATGGACACAAGATTCTCGTATGAATTCTCTATGATTGTATAATCTTTCAAAGACATCGGACACAATTGTTGATGCAGTGATTTTGCATCCATCTGCCCTGTTGTGATCATCCTCGAAAACTCTGTCTTCAAATAATCATGCAAAGACACATTACCTCATGAGAATGGACACCAATGATTGAATATGTGGATGAATGTATGTCACTTGAAACATATGAAGACATGAGAGGGTTGGGAAACCTAGCAGTATCACAAAAGTGGAATGACTTTAGATAGAGGGTGGAATCATTTTCTTCTAGACTATCCCATATTCTGATATGTGGGGAGGTGCAATAGTCGAAATTCTCAGAGTTGAAAACATGAATCAACTCACAATTTTTTAGTAAGAAAACGAATTTGGAATCTGCATAAAATAGACTATGTAATGGAATTTTAAGCGGTAATAGATATGCATGCATATTCTGTTTTTGTTTTATTTCCTGAATATTATGGTTTCAAATCGGGGTATCAGCTGAGTGAGATCCTCCATTGTCCCATTAATAGGTGATGTGCTGTGAATAGGCGGTTTCTATTGACGGTTTCCTCTGTCCGTTTTCTTGCAGCGGTTCGGAGATTCCTATGCAGGCGCGATGAGCTAGGATTTTCATTCGGGGGGATAAATTTTCGTATGTTATCTTTATGTGCGCTGCATAAGTAGTTCTACAACTGCCCCATCATCTCTCACTGAAAGGCATGCATATTCATTACATATATCATTCAAGATTCATATTATGAATATAATGAAAAGATGGATCAAAAGAAAACGATTTATTCTATCATTCGCAGATGGAGATCGAATAGCATTTCGTATTCCTACATAACAAATTATATTCAGTCTGTGTATAAACTGCTAACAGCGCAAGTCTTCTCCGACCTATCTTGGATCTGTGGTGCGTTTTTTGACGAATTCAATAAGCTGAAAATTGGATTCGTATTCGCCTCTTTTAGAGGATTGTTATTTTTCAATGTTTCTGCCATGTATGGGCTTAACTCAATCTCCGAGTAAAATAAAAACTTACGGCAACGTCAGAATTTTCATCACTTACTTGCCCTTACTGGTTAGTTTCAAGCAATTCATCGGTACCCTCTGCTCAGGGTCGACTGGCCATTGATGCAATCATCACTGCAATGGACAGGCATGGAAGATAGATTAACTTGAGAAAATCTTCTCTTGCTTCAGTTCGCTGAATCAATTGATAATCTTTTCACTTTCACAGTTGAATTTTCAGCGCTAATGTAATTTGTTTTATGGATCGAGTCGGATTAAAGCTGTGCAATTCATATCACGACTGTCAAGTGCCACATCTGATCGCCCGCCGGCGATGATGAGAATTGCAGATGTCTATATGACCTTCAGCTAAATTCCTGTAAGGAATGGGAACTCATGCCAGCAAGCATCCTAGATTGGTAGCGTTGGATCATCTGGTCCAGATGGAATTTAAGGAAGAGTAAGCTTTATAGCGAAAATCATTTGATGATCAGTGATGGCCTTCAACACATGCAGCTGAAATTGGCAGTGTATCATTTAATACAGCGTTCAGATCATCACTTCGAAATATCCCTATACTCATGATGCACAAAATCTCCGCCCTCTGTCCGACAGCCCCACTCATTGGGGGGGGGGGAATGCTATCACACCATCGCCCCTTGCCTACGCCAATGCCTCCATTGGTATTATTTCAATATTTCAACGATATGAAGGGATTATTTAGTGTCCTGAATTGGTCGGTCGACCACAGATTCTCTTTTCTGAGATTCCATAGATGGCAGTTAATCTGGCACTAATTATGTTTTGTGTAATTCTATGCACTCACAGTATTCTTTTATACTCATGAATGTATCTGATGTATTAGAAATGGTAAAAGTGATGCATAATAACCATAGCCCTACTGAACCGGGGCATTCAGCCATGTAACCTTGATGTAATTGATCACATGAGATAAAATAGAAATATTTTTTTATGTGTGCTTTCTCTCAATTCTATGAGGTATACAAGCAAGATGTAAACAACTCGTTCATCGTATTCCTTGCATCGCTTTCACTTCCTTGTCTCTTGATTTGAAAACAGCAGAGACCAATTACAATTTCATATTTCGTAAATAATTTAAATTTAGTTAAATACAATTTTAATTTAGATATTATTGATACATGTCCAAAGATACATGCTCTACACTCAAGCGTCTTTCCTCACCTTGAGGAGACTACATTGGAGGAGACTAGAATTGGAATGCGAGGAATCAATGACCAATCACGATGCGAGGATTTGTATCCGATGTAGGAGTTGTATACGTACAAGCAAGAGTATCCAAAGCTCAATGCACCAGATGTAAATTCAGATAATGTTGTCATATAATGAGTTCAGGTGCTATCCATAATGCAGCAAATGAGACGAGAAGCTGCTATCTACTATCTAACCCAACTAAATTATGACTTGAGACGATCTAATATTTATGTGCTCCGAAGTTATTAGTGATCGACTGGGAGAGATGCATTACAGGTACTTCAGTCAAATTATGGTCTGATTCATCGATATCAAACAATACAAAACAAATATTTCCTAAGCATTTCAGAATGACTTCCTTTTAATAATCATCCACATATATGTTTCTCTTGTCACATGACTCTTGTTCGTGGCTAATGTGAGTTCAGAGATACAGATCCCCAACACTGACACACGACCCCACATATTTAGATTGTTTGATCTTTTAAGTTTGTTGGAGATGCAATGAACGGGAATTTTCACCAGGGCTTCGAGAAATTATTGAATGGACAGAGAATCTCAATGAATCTCTTGAGAAGCATTGCAGGATTTCATCGCTAGCCCTTGTCGATGCCAAAAATATCTTCAGAATGTTCAAATTGTAACGATTCCATCAAATTTTCAGAAATTACATCCACATGTCAGACTCTTTTTGCCTACATCATAATGTGATAGATTATTGCCGCTATGATGAAGCAGGCTCAAGAAAATGGGAGGCCATGATGATAAAAATGCTAAAGCAAGCTTTAACAAGATTCAGCTTGAATGTAAAAAAAGAAGTAAATAACATCAGAGTTTCATTTAAGACGAATGCAGTTTCCGCCTAGTAATGCAGTGTGTGATGCTAGTATGCTTCCGGTAACCTCCTAAAAATTCGTTTTGCGACAGCTAGAATTTTTACCCCCTCCCCTTTACAGAAAAATCGTTTCTGTGTGCCTGGCTGTAATAGTGCATCTTTCAGTTGAAATACTCACACAAGATTGCACAAAGCACATACATCCATTCAAATTTCATCTGTTACCTCTCAAATTACAGATTGGGGTGCTGTATTTGAATAAATGGATGAATGAATTGTCGCATATTTGGAAAGATAATGGAAATCATAGAGTTCGAAGGAAAGGAAGGAAGTGAGCCGCTATGATCCTTGCTATGTGTTGTCGATAAATCAATCACAGAGGCCCACTTCCTTCCTTTCTTTTGAACTCCATGATTTCCATTATTTGTATAGAGGTATCATTTTGTTTATCTCTCGATGCTACTCCCCATGAATGAATATTGATTTATGTCTCCCTGTAAAATCCTTCCTTCCGACGATGACTAAAGAGCTGGTCGAAATATATGGAGGTTTACAGTAGAAAAAACATTTTACTAATACGTGGGTCCCTAGCTTACTGATATTTGACAAATGCCAATGCAAATTCTCAGTTCCATTCTCAGTTCCAGGCACCGCATGACGTCTTGATCGATGACGCTTGGATTGCTGCTGGGCACAACGAGGAAGACAGCGAGTTTTGCAGCGGTCATCTAGCTAAGACTGCTTGCGAGAAGGCCTTTGATAGTTGTCTGTGGCAGAAGTTACACTGTACATGGAATGTAATTCCGCAAACTGAAGATGAAATTGCACAAATTTATAACTGGTCGAGGAAGAGTTTAACACTGCGGTCATCTTTATTGTTCCAGAGTGCGGCAAAATGATGCAATTTCCTGCATGAGTTGCATGTTTTGCCGCACTTAGGTCACCTAGGAGAACTGGATTGATGAAACGCTTTGTTTAGTAAGCTTCAAGTTCTTGTCATGTCCAAGTTTATTTCGATGATATTTGACCGTTGTGATGGTGCGATTAAAAGCATCGCTTCGCTTCTCATCGCAACTGATGCTTCAGACTTATACTCATCGGCTTGCCTCCACATCCATTTAGTGTAGGCTATATGGTACAGTCATGTAGTGTTATATGTCTACTGGTCTCTCCAAAGCTAGAGAAGGTCTCTATTTATGTTGGATATTATTATTTAGTGAATGCTGATCGAATAATTGAATGTCCTCTATTTGTTTACCTCTGTATGACCTTTGCTTCAGGGTTTCTGAGCCGGAGCCGCCCGCATACGTGGTAACAGGTCGGAGCCGGAGCTGCCAGAAGGTGCGACGGCTCTGGCATAAAGTTCTATATGTATTTGAATTCAGTCACTTTGCGAGAAAAGTGATACTTGACAGAGTAGCTAGAACGAATGCAGATGTGTCATCGCTGTAGACCTCGCAAAACCTTCTGACCTCCATCTCCTCTCAATACATAACCTACTTCGAATCTTTTATCTGTATTTTAAAGGAGATCGCAAACCTCCGAAAGCGCAGTCAAAACACTTCAGCCGAAAACACAACTGTCGGGCGAAAAGCTCTTGGCGAACAACATGCACATGCATTCTCGATTCAAATGTAATGCACTTTATTGGCTCCTGCTATAATTCTTCCCTTAAAAATGCGTGGTTATTTTAGTGCATCATTTTTAATAAAATACTTAGAGGAAATATTTAAATGCTTCTAAAGAGGTGCTTTTGATATAGTATCCAATTGCTTCACTTGATTGATGAATATTAGAGGCTTGACAGCTCAGTGGATGAATCATCTCGTCCGACCGGTAGCACGAGTTTCTGCAGGGATCGAGGCTGAAAATTGGACTTTCGGAGAATGCAGTACACCCCATCCATGGCTGCTACGAATCTGTGCGTCTGCTGAGTTCTACCCTATTCCTGCTCTCATCATACAGAATGTGTCTGAATAAAACATCTCTTTGTAATTAGTAATGTCTCCCTCTGGAATAAAAAAATATTTGTACATGCCTCTGGTTAAACGCAAAGAGCGGTCGTGGTAGGGACTAGATCAGAGACTTCAATCAGACTCCTAAATATAGAGAAAGTTTTCATGGCTCCCTTTACGACTTGTGCCTCATGAAAATGTTATAAGTGGAAAGCTCCAGCTTAAGTCATTAGTCATAATTTTTCGCATGGAATATCTTCAGTTCATTTTCTATCCAGTTGGTGTATATGCCTACAATCGGTGATATATGCGAAAATACGGACAGTAAATTCCCGCTAAAATCTAAATGTGTTTAGCATCTTAAATGAAGGTACATGAGCTGTATGACCTAGAGATGGTTCTACAGCTACTGGAGTATTTCTCACTTAATCACAGAAAACACAGACATATTAATGCGACATATTATTATTTATATGTGCTTTCTTTGATCTCTTCTGACAAACCTATTGTGTAAACCTCGACAGATGTGCAGTTTCGCAGCAGTCATAGGGTATACATCATTCTGTGAAAGTCTCATTATCGGTCTCGTGATGGGGCCCAACTATATGTCGAAGGATCTGTAATGACCGTGTCCACTATCGTATGATCGCTACTTATAGTGAATAAATCACATCCTTAATGTGATTTATTCACTACAACCAGTCGTAGCCGTGGTAGCTGAACCAAGGCTCCGAAACCCTGCTTTGCTTTAACATGTATTGATTAACTGATGTTTCTTCTAATTCGTTCGCTCTCTACTTGGCAAAACAATGATTTCATAGCTTGCAATATCGTTGTTCTGAACTGACAATGGCGGGACACAACATGACAAAAATGTACTTTCTTTATCACTCTTATAGAAATACCACATCATGCAAACTACTAGTTGTTGTACCAATGTGAGAGTTGTGGATTTCTGACTACAACGTCATCTTATATAATATACGTATTATATCATAATATTATACAGTGGCGGCTTTAACGATCATGCCCTTCATGCTCAGCATGACAAAATACTTCGTCTCACATATCACACTAAATCAGTGTTTCTTAACCTGGGTTCGGTGGGTCAATTTCAGGCTTTCGGAGGCTTAGTTCTCCCATAAAAACATGAATAAATAACTATAAGCGACACGCTACTCAAGCGTCGTATATATCCACTTATGCAGTGTTGTTAAATAAAGTGGCACTTGAGATATATGGAATCTGGCTGCGCTATTTCTTCCCAAAAATTATATCATCTTGTTTGCCATCCTCGGTGCTATCATCTCAGAAATTTTCAGGAAAATGGGTCCTAATTCTTGTCTGATACAGGAGAAAAACTGTGAAAAAAAATCAATTGGCAGCTTCAATCCGTTAACCGATACGCGATATGAGCGTTCCTCTTATTGCTAAGTGCAGCTTGCCCTCTTATTGCTAAGAAAGCCCTCGAGATACTCATGCCTTTGTTGCAACATATCTTTGCGAGCAGTTCTTTTCGATGATGGTAGATCTAAAAACGAAGAAATGGAACAGACTTTCCTGTGAGAATGATATGAGAGTGGCACTCGCCAAGGTGAAGCCGCGCATTTCTGAAATCGTCTCTAAGCGGCGCAGCAGTCACATTCATTTAAAGTAAATATTCATTATGCTTTTGTTTTTAATGCAATTCATATTTTGTTGGTTACTTTCTTTAGACACAATGATTTTGTGTGCAAGTGATGCATGGTACAGTTAGTATACTAATACAGTATATTGTAATTATAGTTAAATAAAATATATTTTGAATTTGAAGAAAAAGAGCACATTTTATTTTTCCAACTGCGAAGGGTCCAATGAATGCATGTATGTATGGAACTTGAGGGGTTCTCCCTTGTTTCAGTACCGCCAACATGGTTAAGAACCACTGCGCTAGATCAACCTTCTCAACCATAGGAGAGTTGACGTTTTGTACGAGCGTATCTACAAAACAAGCATCATTACATTCAATTACTACTCTCTGATCATGTTGCTATGATATTAAAGTCATATTCAATTAGGATTCATTAAGTAACTAACTAATTCTGAAAAATACAGGGGAAAGTAAGTCAATTCGAGCATGCCTCATTCGGAATTGGCCAATACATCTCAAGCTGTCACAATATCTGAAAATGCAGATGACTAATTCCATACTCCGTGGATGAAAAGCACAAATTACCCGTATAGCTCCCTCTAAAGTAAGTAATGCTCAACCGGCTAACGGCACCTGATTGGACGGCAAGCTGATGATTGTCCGCGCAGCAAGATGTCTCGAGTCTCAGCAAGTTTAGTGACATCCAGGGAACGATTTAACCAGTGTCGCATCGCAGTTTGCGATGCAGTTTGTACCATTTGCGACGCAACTTCAAAATGTATCGCACTGACTGCGATATAATCGTGACCGTTTTGTGTACGAGTTGTTGCGTGTTTCTTACTACAAAACCGGATCTTGAAAATTAATTCACTCCCAAATGCCAAAGTGATGTAGAATTTTGGAGTCTTTCAAACTAAACTGATTGCCAAAGTTGTGGGCTTGGCTGTTCCGATCTCACAAGGAGAAGTTCCCTAACTTGGCAAGTTTGATAGAGATTTTCCTACTACTGCCCGCTAGTAATGCAAAAGTGGAAAAGAGGTATAAAAACTGATGGGCGATCGAGACTGAGCGAACATATGCTGAAGAATCTGATTGGAATGAGCGTCGATGGTCCTCCTTCCACGGAATTCGACACCTCAACTGCCGTGAAGCGGTTTTATCCCAGCCTCGACGGCCTTAAGGTGCACGAAGGCGTCCGTGTAGTGATGACTCAGACTGTCTTGATTGACTATTTTTCGATAGTGGCTATTGATTACTAATATATGTATAAAGACATTTGTCAAGTAGTAATTGTGGTGTGATGTTGTTTTTTTACGGATTTTACGTCACTTTTTTACCCATACTGGGGCCTTGGACGGTGCTGACTTAAGTCAGACTTTGTTTGGAGCGTTGTGGTGCTTTGTAGTCCGGATGCCCTTCCTGCCGACTTCCAATGACACTTTCCGGGTTCGACCTTTGGACCATGAGATCGCTAGTCCAAGTACGCAACCACTGTGCCATGGACACCACCATGTTGTAATAAACAGAAAAACGATATAAGCTTGCATAATGGTATTAGTTAAATTTGACTGACAGTTGCAACTGATATTCTACAACAGACATTTTTGGGGTTCTCAAAAAGCCTAAATACACCAAACGGCGATATGAGTAATTTAAGTTGCGATACAAATAGAACTTTTCATTGCAAAAGTGCGATGCAAGAAACTGAAAGTAAATCGTTCCCTGTCATCTGCACGAGTATACCTGATGGTGTACTATACATGTCATGAGACTGAGAAGAAACCTTATATCTCTTTTTTAACACTTAGATTTTCCGCTTGAATTTGAAAAATTTACGAACATGACCTAATAGAAGCGCATGGAGGCGCCACTTATATTATGTATATTACAGCATATGGATAAACACATTTCGATTTCTTGTCTTCATAAAAATATCAGTTTACCTAAGCTACAGGAGTTGTTGATTTTAGTGTAATTCTAGTTATCAGTGGAATACGATATTTAGCTATAAGATTTCATTTCTGCAATAATTAACTTAGCCTGAAGATAACCTTGGTCGAAAGGTTGAAACATGCCGCATGATGAAGAAAGCTATTTCTGAACACGCTTTCCAAAAAACATATATTTTATTTCCGCAATAATTAAGCGAAAAACTTGACCAGCTTTACTTAAAATCGCTCCAGCGCAGAATTAGAAAAAGTGTAAAGGAAGGAAAGTTTATGGATGACATGTCATGCTCTGATTCACTTAGTAGTCAGATAGGATATTTCAGTTACCACAATATTTTATACTTTCAGTTGCGTGGAAAGTCAACAAGCACTCCCTTCAAGTCCCCACTTGTTAAGAAAGTGGAGGGAAAGGAAGAAGAGTCAAGAAAGAAAGAAACTATGAATGAGAAATTATCAGTTTTGGATGATAAGATAAAGGAGTTAGAAGATGAAGGCTTCAAATTAGAGGAAGTAACAGCCTATATGGAAAAATTACACGAGTATAACTTTTTTAAAGACAAGGCTCAGGAGCTGATGGGCCGTCTTGCTCACATTGAAGAATGCACTGTAAAGGACCTTTACAAGAAATATGGCTTGTCAATCGATGATTGATTGACAGAAAACACCATGTATGTATCCATTGGTCCATTCTAATTGTCCGGAAATTGTACAGCAATTTGAACATTGTTTAAATAGAAATAATTCACTATGAGAGTTTTTATTTCTGATAATGGTTGGTAGATGTAACTATTATAATAAAATACAAGGATTTAGAATTTCTACAGAATGTGTGTTGTAATGAGAAATGTGCTCGAACGAATCTCAGTAATTTTCAAAAATCTAAGTGACCGAGATTGAGTTTTGATAGTTTAGTGGCAGGATATTTCTTTAATTTTTTATGCAAGTTGACTAGAATGCTTGTGCCGTGTTTTATAAACCGCACATACTACTGACTTTTCCGCAAGCTAAAATCCTCTAAAGTTACCCCTAGCAGCGAGTGAATTCTCGAGTTATCATTTTGAAATTTTCATCAAGCTTCTAGTGATTGATTTGTTGAATGAGAGATGTGCGAATCCGATCCGATCATGCCATTCGGATCAAATTCTGAAACTATTATTCGGACCTTGGATTGGACAGGGTAGCTTACCGGAAGATCCAAAATCTTAGAAATGCAATGCCTCTTAACTCTGACGAACTCCAACTAGCCGAGCTCTACTGAAACTCGGATATATCTCATCAGTACCGTAATCAGTATATATTTATTAAACAATTTCAAGTTTCAAGCTGTGACATATTGTTTTTGCTATCTAAATCTATATGCCATCAGAACAGCTCACCTTCGGCTCAGCTAAGCATGCGTGCGTATATTCCTAGATGCTTGAATAGATTATGAAATCCTGCTCATCGTCTACGACTAGGTGCTTATTTCTGTTCCTGCGATCTAGAATTTCCATTGTAGACTTCACATCAATTAACACAACTGCATGCATTCCATCATTTGATCAACGAATAACAAGCTAATGCTAATATTATTGCCTAGTCAAATTTTATGTGACTTCTAGATGCTTGTCCTGAACACGACGCACATCGACTTTTAGGCTCAATAAGTAACAAAGAAATTATTTTAACTTGTTTTGGTTAGTAATGACACTTCAATTGTCCTGAAGCACCTTTATTTCTTGAACCATTATACTCAGGATGCCTATCTTTATATATTGAAATCAAGACAAATTGATTTTGATAAAATCAATGTTCACCAGACGCATTTCAGAGTTTACAACTCCTTCCTCAATGGATACACACAAAATGGAACAACAGTGTGAACATCGGACTGAGTTGAATGATTTGACTACAGTTTAAAAATGACATGATATGGAAATGTACAACAACGATCTACAGCAGAGTTAGTAAGATCAATAAAATCAATTGTCTTAACAACGTCATTTAGACGCTGCGACGTGAATGGAAAGATAAATTAGCTACAAATTCAACAATAAAGGAATGGATCCGTCTCTGTTATTCATTATATTCACAGATTCTTTGATTAAAATTGATTCGAGGAGTTTGTGATTGTTAGCACACGCTATTATTCTAAAATTATTCTTGTCTAAAGGCTGTGGATGCGTTGAAATTTCAATTGGAACAGGATAGCCTTTCAAATGTTCATCAATGCGGTTAATAAGATGTCTGGAAGCATCTCCGAAATAGACGCAATTGCACCGTCCACAAGTATACGAATAAGCACATTGAGCTTTAAGATCAGAGGAAACAGTATTCCGAAAAACATGGCTGTCTTGAAGGTGTGAAAAACTGTTTTCTAGTGTCATGGTAAGAATACGTTGTTCTACATGCTGTTGTATATTTCGTATACAGGCGCGTAGCCAAGATTTCATTTTCGGAAGGGAAGAGGACAATAAATGTCTGCATGGTCGGGGATGTACCGATTATTGACACGTTAGAGTGGTAATCGGTAATCGGCCGATAACTTAACTTACTGATCGCCGATTATATGTCGATTAGTGGACTTTTGGAATTCTTCATTTTGTAAGTGACCTACTCAAATAATTTTGTTTCCAAATTTCTTAACGATGCCAAGATTTGTCCTAGATTTTCATTGATCAATAGTTTTCAAGCGCAAGCTGTATTAGAACAGGCTGGAAAAGATCTGCCTCCGTATATTTTGTATATTTTTCATTTATTCTATTTTCAGATACTAGGAGTCTGGCGGAAAGCGCTTTATGTCGTCTCCTTCAACAACACAGTCTCATGAATGATGAGGTTTTTATGAATGTGAATTATAATTTTACAGTCAACTAATTTACTAGTTCTGTAGTCTATTTATTAGTCCAATAGTTTGACAGCTCATGCATTATGTTCTGCATGTGGAACTGCTTCTGCTCTGATTTGGGCTCATTCGACGATTGCATTGAGTCGATTGTGTGATGATAATTCTCTGTCAACAGCACTCTTTGAAACATCTAGATCAAAAGCAGTAGGGCCTAATCTGCGTGGATGTGAAAATATCATTTCTTCAAGAAACAATCTGTCAATTAGTCAGGATACTCTTTATTACAGATGTGTCCGAGTTTCAATTGAATTGAATAGCGGCTTTAATCAGTTGCCATGATAACTTGCTCGTGATAACTTAATTTTGAGGATACTACTCAAGTAACTATGGGAATCATTTATTTTCGTGTCTTCAATTTTCTACATTTTATTTGAGACATATCATTTTTTTACTGTCACTAAGTATTGAAAACGTTCCTTTTAAATATAAAAATCTGAAAAGCTTTATAATTTTTCAGGACAAATTATATCAGCTTCCAAAATCTGAGCTGGTAATGAAAATTCGCCAAATTGAGTTGGAGATTGCGAATCTCAGGAGACTAAACTCCATCTTGATTGAGAATGTACCGCGCTCAATCAGTAAAATGCTGAGAGACATTGTAAATTTGCATATGAAACTCATTTATTTTTATGAAGCTATTTCATGGAATAAATATGTTAAAGCAGATTGATTTTCAAAATATGTAGCTAGAAGTTCGCTAGTTCTCACGGGAAGAGAGCAATTGACGCTATAGGAGTTACACTGTTATGTCTATAGTTTTTCGTCAACTTAAAAGCAGAAATGTAGCCTTTAGTGATCGTCCATAATCCACGTGGACAGCAGAGGGGAAAGGGGGCTTTGTAAAGCCTTCCACTGTCTGTCCATGTGAAGGATGGGGAAAATGGACAAGTCTACGTGGAGACTTAGAGGGAAAATGCAAGCAAATGCTAGCTGACAGATTCTAGAAGGCTATGATATTGGAATCTCAGTCCAATCATGCCCAAGATACATATTATGTCTATGCTTAGATACCATTATTGACTTCAAACATGTTTCGCACCACTATGTACTTCGGGTGGAACAAAAGTTTTGTCGTTTGTCTGATAACGACTTAAGAATGAGTAATCATGATCATTGCGATACATCATTGCCAACCTTGATGCATTCGCCGATCAGATATTCAGTTAGATTGATTCTCTAATGAAGTTTTATGACTCATTTCGGACAATATTCATTGGATGGTGACGTCACTGCAACGAACAGCGATTGGATGTCTATTGTTTCGATTTTAGTAAGGTTAATGTAAGTCCTCACGTTTTTTTCAATCAACGGTCTCAACATGAGTGCAGAAAAATCGCATTACCGCTTCTACGCTATAACACTTCACAAACTTGGCATGTCGGCTACGGAAATTCACGAAGAACTCAGGAATGCCTGGAGCGAAGATTCTCCATCACTGAGGACTGTCCAACGTTGGCTAAAGGACAGGATTGATGATCTGGAACTTTACGACGCCGCACGTTCTGGCCGCCCAAGGACTTCCAGGACAGATGAAGTGACGAATTTGGTGTCCGAACTGATCGAAGCAGATCCTCATCTCGAGATCTCGCTACGCAGCTCAACAGTGACCACACCACCATCTTACGCATTCTTCGAGAAGACTTGCAACTTCGATTTGTCTGCTCTGTCTGGGTACCCTACGAACTTTCTGACGACCATCGACAATTGCGAGTCAACTGCGCAAAGCATCTGCGTCGTGCTCTGTTCGCCATGAAGGACGAGAAGTACGACTTATACGCCGTGGAGGATGAAACATGGATCCCATGGGATGCCCATGGGACGAAATCAGATAACCGAACGTGGCTTCGCAATGACGAACCAAGAAGGCAAGTTGTTCGCACATCAAGCATGACAACACGAAAGTCGATGCTTCTTGTCATGTTCACGGCAAACAAGCGGTTCTCTGTACAAGCTTTACCTCACAAAACAACTGTAGACTCTCAAAGAATGATTGAATACCTCAAGCGTACTGGAGACCGTTGGAGAACACTTCGTTCAAGGCCGGTGCGTTTGAATCAGATCAGTCTGCAAATGGATAATACACGTCCCCATACAGCAAGTCTCATGAAACATTTTTGACTGAAAGGAATGTAACGACACTTTGGCAAAGTCCATACAGCCCAGACCTCAATTTGTGTGACATTTCTTTTCGTTTGGTTGAAGAATGCATTGCGTGGTAAGACATTCAACAGCTCTTTGGAGGTGGAAGAAGCCTCGTTGCAGTACCTTCGTAGTGTCTCCGAAGATGCTTTACATGAACAGGTTGACTTGCTCTTAGAGCACTGTCAACAAGTCATTGATGCACAAGGACATTATATTATTGAATAAAAGTGTTTTTATGGATACAGAATGTTATTTTTCTAAAATATAAGCCTAACGACAAAACTTTTGTTCCACCCGAAGTATTGACGTGGTAAGTATAGTTGTAATTATCTTTAAAAAATCTCAAATTATTTATTCATGTCAGACAGTCATTTGATGTTGATGCAAGCCTTCTATGAAAGTTTTTTTCCTTTATTGTAGATCCATCCACGTGATGCTCCAGTAGTCGGCAGTCCACCCGTGACCCCTACACCCAGTCAACCCTTTGAACCATCAACCCCTACAACCACCAGTTCCTGAACCTACATGACCGTGCACCCCTACCCCTCTTTCCCGCTCATGCACCCGTACCCCTTTTTCCGTACCCCTGAATAAAATATGTATTAAATAATAATCAAAACATGAGCAAGATTTTCAACGCACAAAATTATAATACTACAATCGATTTCACCGGTCCGGCCTGTTCACAAAGTAAATGATGCCGGTACTAAGTGAACAGTGCCGGGCATGCGTATCAGGGCCAAACATGGATGTCGAATCGACTGCGGAGTGTGTCGACATGGGAGGAGCTCGCCTTGAGTGTGTGGACAGTTTCTCCTATCTTGGGGACGTTCTCTAGATCTCTGGAAGTGTTCAGTCGGCAGTAGTGTCAACAATAAGATGTGGATGGCGTAAATTCCATGAACTGCAATCCTTCTTGATGTCCAAAAGGCCATCTTTGAGAACCAAGGGTCGTGTGTATGGAGCCTGTGTGCGGCAAGCTGTGCTTTATGGTTGCGAGTCATGGCCGTTGCTTTCATCCCATGAGAAGATGCTTGACCGTGTGGAGATGCAAATGCTAAGGTGGATGCGTGGTGTCACACTATCGGACAGGAAATCGATTGACAGCATCAGAAAAGCGTGAGGTCTTGAGAACATCACAGACGTCGCGAGAAGGCAAAGACTACGTTGGTTTGGCCACGTGAGACAAGTGTATCAGAAAAGTTATGGGGATGAAAGTAGCTGCTAAAAGAGGAGCAGGAAGACAAAAGAAGACCTGGGAACAAGTGATGAAAGATGACCTCAAACGTATTGGAGCCCAGGATGCGGACGCCCGTGATCGACCGAAATGGAAGTCCATACTCAAGCAGCAAACGTCTAACCCAGCATCTTCTGGAAGAAAAGGACGCAAAAAGGGATGAGTGAGTGAGTGAACAGACCGGACCAGCGAAATTGAGTTGTATTATAATTTTGTGCGTTGAAAGACTTATATCTTAATTAATATTTAATGTACATGTATATTTATTCAGTAATGATTTCCAAGTCTTTACAAATTGCGTTCAGAGATGTTTTGAAACTTGGTTAGATATTTTTATAATGTTGTCGGACTTCTGTTAATTATGGTGCTTGTTAAATAGCATATTCTTCTAATCAGCATTCTATTACTGATGATCATCTATCAGCCTGACCTGATCAATTAGTTATTACATGTATATGGCAAGGCTGATATGTGATGAACAAAATTTCTGTTGACTGGCAGACCGAATTATGTGTTCTCATTTCCTTCATTATGAATCACCTGTACGATGAAACGTCAAAGTTCATCCATCTCCCCACAACGCAAATGTCAGTGCTCTTCTATTTCCGTGATTATTAAGTCAGGTGTCTGCTGATGACATAGCACTTGCAACTGCTGGTTAGCCTAAATTAACGCCATTTATTTAAATTCCGCAGGTAGTCATTCTCCAGTGGTAGATTCGTATGATGAACTTTTGTTTCTACCTATGATTGACCCCATGTCTCCTGGACACAGAGAGAACACTTTACCACAAAGCCACTGCCGTTTGCTAGATACATTATGACCAATTAAATGTAGGATATTTTGACCAAATTTGTAAATCTGCAATTGTTATGACACTCAAAAATCTGATTCGAGATAATCAGCGATGTGACTATCATGTCAACATTTTCGGATCATGCAGTCCTCTCATGATCATATGGAATGTTTATCCTATTTTCGATGAACTCATTATTATCTCATAACATTGTATTAAGATTTTGTATGGAATTCTCTGTAGATCATATTTTGTAAGCTTTTTCAAAGTTTTCTTATGATCAGAATCGTAATTTCGATTTTGTGCTTTATCATACTTTTGACTGCATTCATTCATAATGCCATCAAGTTTTTTATGGATTTTTTAAAGACGTTTTTATCAGATACCATTACATAAATCTGTGATCTGATTTTGCAAATGATTTCACTTTGGTGGTGTTCTATAGGTTTGCTCAAAGGTTTGAGCTTCAACAACTGAATTTGTCATCGTCATTTTATTAGCTTCATTCGCCTCTCATAAAGCCTATGTTGGGCTACAATCTTTGTACGATCAAGTTCTGATGAAGAAATTTGCATGTAGGTACTTCTATTCTTCCTCCCCCCCCCCCACATTTCTGTTGTTGACACCCGGAAGTGTTGCATCGTCAATGATCTCTTGCTCCTACGGGCAGTCTCACTAACGTCGCATAGCGTTGAGTGTGTAAAACTCCTCTTATCTGACTTGTAGAACATTACAGCCTCAGAATTAGACAACTGCTGCCATTTGTCTGTAGGCAACAATCACACGAAGTTAATGATCACAGCTGTACCCTGTATTTTAACTGAATATCCAAGGAACCAATCCTTCATTCCAGGGTCCAAGTAAGACTTCTCAGTCGTGTTGTAGTGTCACTCAATGACAGATGAAGTCCATTCGAAACCCAATGTGACCAACTTTGGCGAAATTTGGTGATTTTGGAAAACTTGACAATGTGGGGGGGGGAATAATAGAAGTACCTACGTGTATACTCTAATACCATCTCATGCAGTAGTGATGTGATTTGTAAGTAATTTATGAATAACACAAGTTCTTATGAAGCAATTGTTGCAATTTTGTTGAAAACTTCATAACAGCAGACATCCAAATTGTCACAACGTGCCATTATTCTCAGTGATGCAAAAGCTATAAGCGGAATTCAGTTTGTCATACAAGAGACATTTTTATATTCCTTCTGTATGTCTACACAGAAGCAAATAATGAGTGTCATACATTATCAGTATAAGGTGGATTTTCACGCCATCCAGATAAAAATCAGTTGATAGTCAGTCACAGTCACATCATTCCTTATTTGATGAAGTGTTCGAATATTTGATAATCCTTACAAGTTGTTTTTGATGTATATTTCAGTTGATGCATTTAGATTTGCAAAATGATCTATTTTCCTTTGATACGTTTTTCAATATAAGCGTTATAACGAAAATGAAACCATCCTTCTGTCTTGTTTCTGAATCTCTTTATAGCGTGCATAATCATCAGTTTTGTATTATACTATTATCATCAGCATTTCATCATAAAAGCTCATAATAAATGATTTAAGTTATCACAAAAAATATAATGAATTCATGGTAAAATTTCATGACAGATGGTTCCAAATTATCATAAGTCTTCATGAGCAATTATCATCAAATTTATCATGACAATTTCCGTAAGGGTATATACACCTATATACATATTTAATTTGTTCCTATTTATTTCATTCAATATCAGTTTGATTCTCAATTGTTCTGTTATCTTTTTATCTTGTATCTTGTTCTTGTATCTTTTTATCTGTTATCTTGTTATCTTATTTCTCTTTTGTGAACGAACCTTTAATTTCGTGTAACTTGGTAATATGTTGTTCTCGTTTGATTGAATATTAGATCATGTTGAATTTTAATCGATTTGTGATACAGTTTTTCTGTCTTTCTGAATTGATCTTTTTCTTTCATTGATAGTTCTGTTATGACGATAAGCGAATACCATTTCATTGCAAAGAATCTTAATTTATGGCGCGACGTTTCGGACCTTACTTGGTCCATTTTCAAGCAATTATGCATTATACAGAAAAGTTGTTTAAGTACAAAACATTTTAAAAACAACAACCTTAGAAATACGAGTTAACATATGTACATATACATGCATGTATATCAAGCAATCTAAAGTTGATGTAGATTCAATGAAACGAGAGATAGAGTTCATAGCATTAGATGACGTGTTAATCCTCTATCCCTTTGATAGTTTGGGATCTTGTTCTTTGATTATCATCGCTTTTGCTGTTTGTAATGTATTGGTTTCGTTGAAGCTCGCGATAATTTTCATGTGGTTGATAATATTTTTGGGTTTTTCTTTATGAGCATCGAACCAGTGTGTTTCTATTGAGCCATTATTCTCATGTTGTTTCGCTGAAATTCGCGATAATTTTTATGTTGTTGATAGCATTTTTGGGTTTTTCTCTGCGAACATCGAACCAGTTTGTTTTTATTGAACCATTATTCTCATGTTGTTTCTTCTCATAGATAATAAATTCGTTGTATAGCCAACATATTGAGCATTTTTACAAGTGCCTCCATTGCAAGTGTACTGGCATACAACGTTATGTGAAGATTGAAATTTGTCTATTTTTGTTTTTATTGCATTCACTAATTTGAAGTTTTTTTAATATACTCTCACACTTATTTCAGATTTTTCATCAGTTGGCTACATATATATAATTGGCAATATATATTAGCCAGTACCTTCCTGGCTAATTCACGCTCTCAACAGATGGTCGGTGGCCTTGCGGTTGGAGGGTATGCTTGCACGTCCTCTATCTCCAAGGTCTCTGGTTCGAGCCTACCCACGACTGATGAGGCTCAATAGGACGAAACATGTCTCGTGGGGGTTGCATCAGTTGAGATTTGATAAATATGTATATATATTTATCCCTTTCTGTTCCTTTCGAAATGGTTTTCTAATTGTGAAAGCTGAGGAATATTGTTTTTGAAGAACCTTTTAGGGATTCTCGGCAGTGTCATTCAAAGCCTCACTGTCGATTTCAGCGATCCCCTTACGTCGTATCACTTCGTAATAATTAAACTTTCTTTGGTTAAGTCTTTTGCTAAGTTGCCTATCTGTTGTGTTTTTTGCACATATTCCTTTGAAAAGTTGTTAATATACCGTATAGTGTGCTCCCTTCCTTAAATTTGATTGAAAATCATCGATATCAATCTTTAAATTCGGTTTGATACGTTTCATGAAATGTGGTAATCAGCATCTTTAGCTTGATCATGATTATATCTTACTTGTTCATGAATTAATTTCAACAATGGAAATCTATGCATGCAAAATTAACCTATTTGTATGAATTGAAAATTTCTTATTCAATGCATTTCACATCACCTTGAGAAGCGAATGCAGTTGGCAGAAATATGTTTCTGATAATCTCTGGTGATTTTTCCTTATACTATTTCAGTTTTTATTCAATATATTTGGATAGGCACTTCGTATTTACCTTCTTCGATGCCATTTTACTTGCATTACCAACTTTTGTCACAGTTCTGAATATTTTCTGCTGCTATCAGAAGTTTCCGATGTCATGTTAATACTCCTAAATTTAAATCAGTAGCAGTATTGAATTTTGTGCAAATTTTCATTCTGCTCCCAATATAAGACTCTAAAAATATCTAAGTTTTATGTGGAAAACCTTCAGTCTTCAGAGTCAGCTTCTCCCGTGTATTCCCATCCGTTCAAATTTACCTATCGTAGACGCTTGCTGAGGTTAAAAGAGGAGCCTGATCTAGTGCTCATGACGAATCCCAATCCGGCATCGTTGCCACAACGAATTCCCAATGAATTATCCCGTCTTTTCCTTCCTCTTTTCACTGTCTTTTCTCCCCAAACTCTCCAACCTCTTCCGTATCGATTGTTTTCCTTTTACAGATCTCCCTCACCGCTCTACTCATAATGAAAGAGACGTGAAGTCGTGATGGAGTCTTAGAAGAAAGTCGCTACGGCAGGATGTCAAGGTGTCCGGTCTGATTCCACCTGCACATTAGTCAACAAGTAATAAGCTACCTCGCCGGCTATCATGCCGGCACCCGCTCCCAATATCGCTGTCGCCTCTGAAGAAGGGGGAGCTGGGTCTTCCAACGAACCTGAAACTTCTGCACCTGTTGAAGAAGATGAAGATCTTCTGGCCACCGTGGGTGAGAGTGAGTTGGTCCAAATGGTTCCTTGCACACTCCTTGACGGCGCCGAGCTGGTTGAACTTCACGGCCCTGGAGGGGAGCACGCCTCAGGTGGGACTTATCTTGCTCTAGATGCATCCCTAGCATCATCTACTGCTGGTGGAAATGCGACGGGTACCTCGGGACTATATTACTACGCGTCATATGGTGGGGAAATAGATGCTCTTGACCCTACGGGCACTCAGCCGGCTGTCATGTACGCTGCGCCAGCTGGAGCGATTGATCCTAACACCGCGGCATTCCTCGCTACTGTTGAGAGCAAGACAGCTGACGGCAATGCTGCCACTCCAGGAGCGGCCGAAGTTGGAAGGTCGGAATCCCCGGAAGAGAAGAAAACTCCGAAGGAGAAGACGATCGCTCGAGTAGTGATGGCGGTGGCGTGTACACTTCTCACTCTTTGCATTATCCTGGTTGGAGTGACATTATCCATGTCTGAACACATCAACAGCATGGGTAAGCCAAATCATACTTAATTTGTTTCTCAAAGCGCTTTTATTTAAAATTACAATTCTGATGTAGTCATACAAAAGCACGTAGATTGAATCTCCCAATCAAGTTCCATCCAAATATTGTGTTTGTTCAAAATAGCAAAAATGTTGATGTTGTTTGTTTCTCAATTAAAGGTTAATTCATTTTTTTACCATAGAAATCCGACACTATAAAATAAAAGGACATCATTGAAAACATCACGTTGTGGATACTCATTGTCAAGACAACGCTAGTGTTGCCTGAACGATTGCGGTTTCCAGTGGTAGTCAATGTTTAGGTGCTGCCACATTGCCCGACCGTGTACTTTGTAAAGATTCATGGTTATTATCACAGCAACTCAAAATATTTTTAGATGGCCATCCCGTGTGATCAACCGCTGAAGACGAATTTTTTATTAAATAGCTATAGTATGGCATGTATAGCTCAAAGTGTGCGACCTTACAAAGTATGCTTCGAAGTCCACTCGAAGAAGAAAATTCAGGTATAAAGTATTGGAAATTCACATTTACCCTTAAATTCTAAAGCAGCAAATGTTTTTTGCTTTATGTAACAGGAGGCAAGTGTCTAAATGTTGATTGTAGAAACTACTAATTAGAATAGCAATTCCACTAAGGCATGATAAGGAAAGATGATCGTCTGATTAGTTTATCTACTTGAATTGGCTTAGCTAGCGACTGGTATGAATAACTACGAAATGCAGCAAATTTGTTATTTTATGAATTTGATAAATTAGGCAGTGTGGAGCAGAAGAGCCGCTTGCTTTTCACAATTGAATAGCTGGGATGTTTAGAAACAAATACAAGCTGTGCATTTTTAACTTAAGATGTCGCTCTCATTCTCTCTATCTCTCACTCTCCCTCCCTCTCTCCCCCTCCTTCTCAGAAGTTATCACTCAGAATACAAGCTATCCTTCGTCTTAAAAAAACCAGTGCATTTCATTTCGCAACCATGATTGAGGATGAGATAGTGCAAATGTTGATGTATAAACACTTCATGCGGATTTGTCCCTTCTATTGAGTCTATTGAGTCGAGTATCAAAAGTATCTTAAGTGAAAAATGGTGAGGCATTTATAAAATAATAGACGGTATATATAAATTGATTGTATTGTTCCTCTTAGAAGACTCATTGAAAACTTAAGTATGAACCGCGAAAGAAAGGAAGCTATGTTTATTAAGTTGCTTCTTCCCTCTTTGAATTCGCAATAAGTTAGCCATGATATGCTTTTCTGATGCATTACTTTCATCATGCAATTTGCATCTTAGTATCTATGTATCATAGTAGGCCTATCATAAAGAGTGTTTCTTCGACCATGTATAGAAAATGAAGAAAGTAGATGAATAAGGTAAACCCATGTTTTCGGCATGAACCTTTGTGCGGTCATCGACAAGAGATGGCAAAATATCCGCAATTTGACGCTTTTCTTCCCATATCGAAGGCACATATGGAGCGCTTTTCTTACTTATGCTAATATTTTCAGTGCACGATCGAAAATGCGTCACTCAAATCCCATATCCCTCTTTTATTTGACTATCAGTACTTCAACATGTATTTGCGTTGTGTTCGGGTTCATTTCAGGAATGCTAAATATTCGGATGTTTTATTATAATGCTTTGTTTTTTGGTTAGGTTGAGTTATGGCTTCGGGCATCGTTCCTGACAACTTCTCAATCTCTTACTGCTAGTATATGTAATGCAAAAATGTAAATGTACAAACTTGTATTTGAATGTACTAAAATGAAAGGCAGCACGTTTGTTTATTTTCAGATTAATGCATCAGTTGTTCATTTTTTTCTCAATATCCTTCTCAATTAAATTAGAAATTGGCGTCTACTCGAGGTGCTTATTTTGATAAAATTTTGCTTTATCTCCCTCACCTGACATGATTTGTCATATGGATCAGTTAATTATCTCCACAGAACATCAAGGATAATGAAGATTTATTCATATGATGTTATTTCTTTGGTGGCAGGTCTGGAAACTATAACTGCGTAATGTGAAAGATATGATTATTGGTTTTGTTTTACATTCCTTGTTGTCAATTTTCGGGAAGAACTGAAATGCCGATGTAATACCGATATTATGTGTACATTATTAATGTAAAACATCATAAATCGATGACATGATTAAAGAATAATAAACTTGCAATATTGAAGAGTCAGTAGGATTGCTGGATTATAATTAAGAAGAAGAAGACACTTTATTCAAATTGGATACTTAGCTACACAATATCCACCGTTCATCGAGTATTTTCTGTATATTAGTAACGAAATCATAATTTTGAAGTGATTAAATTGATTTATGAATTGCATTGAAGCTCATTTGATGTAGCTATTGTCATAGAGGCTCAATTTTCAGTAAGAATTCAAGAATCAGTTTTTGAAATTATTCCTGAAAAATGACTAGCATATTTCCACATAATCCTATGATGCATCTAATTTGTATCACTTTCCATGTGAAAGTAGATGACTTTGATAGTACATGTATTCACTTTGACATGAATTTTAACATTTTAAATTTAATTTAAGTGTGAAAAAATGCTCGAGTTTTTTCTCAGGTCTGTTTGCATGAAAGAATTTCTTACTTAGGTCGGTTTTTTAAAAAAATCGTTTACTTAAAAGTTGCAATGAAATAATTTCTGCGACATCACTCAAATAGTCTAGCTCATTTAGCAAAGTAACCGCAGCCCAAAGAAAGATGCAGGCTTTGTTAGGCTTGCCGTTATATAATGTACACAATCATGCATTGCGATTGTCACATTTCAAGTTCGGCTCAATATAATTGTTAGTGGATTACGATAGGAGTGTGTTACACTTTCATCTTTCAAATATTTATCAGTCACTGTTAGTATCGTTTTCTCGTCATGGTTGTTCTAGTCTCACCTCGCTTGTGACAATAAAACTCAAGCGCATATTGTTACCATTGAAAGTTAGCGTCGTGTTTTCTTTGGTTTGTATTCCGCTATGTGATTGTAATACTAATAAGCCACAATACCCAATTCTCAAAATTATGTAACATCTTCCTCTTATTTTCTCATATTTAGATACCGCAGGAAAAGTGGTTATATCGCGTTTTCTAATTCTCATTAGGGATTTGAGTGTTACGACAGCTTCGCCAATTCTGGTTGACTAAATATAATATTATTGTTAGACATTGCCTCTTAAACAACTCATAGCGGTTCGCAACTCAAACACAAAATAATTCCATCCGCGGGAACAATTATTTGCGAATCGAATGATTGTCTTTACTAAGACATAACTTTGGTTGCAAAGTTTCTCAATCTCGCAAAATTGCCGGTTGAATGCACTTTGAAATGCGATTAGAGAGAACTTTTCGTCCTGTTGGGTACACCATTCTCCGTCAGACGTCCATCTTCACATGGATAGGAGCCCCACACGCGAAAAGGAAATCTCCTACCAGAAGAAACAAACCACAGTAGACTTAGCGGGATATATCTTGTCTACGCAGTTATTAAGGGCAAAGTAAAGGTCAATCCACTGAAATCCAGTCGTTTCCTGATCAATCGGCTACTGAATAATATATTCTGTTGATGATACTCACGTACAAGGATTACTTAAAATAAACAGATGTTTAGAAATCAATTATTTTTAGTGCAATCTGTTAATAGCAATTGTGAGTTTCGAGAAAGAATTATTGCAATTAACTGCTGTTATTTATACATTTGAAGCAAATTAGTTATTATTTTGGACTCACTAAAGTTATATAGACTCTGACGGAAGTTCCGTGTCAAAAGGAAGATCTTTATACCTATTTTTGTTCGAATTAAAATTTGAAATTAATTTAGAGCTTGAAAAAGGAAGAAACCAACTATTCCACATTTATAAGAACTATTATCTGAGGTACTTCTTTTATAAATAATTTTTTATCATTTTTAGCAAATTCCTGCATGGGCCCTCAATAGTTATATGTTCTTCATAGAATATATAGTTCTATACAATTCCATCCAATAATTAAAAGAAATATTGTCTCCACTTGTTAATGTTGCCAATAGAAAAGTGCAGAAATAGAAAATACAAATTTTATAGCATTTAGTGGGATGTTCTTCAAGGAACAGCTATTCATTTATTACTAAAAGAATCGCATCAACACTGTGTTCAGACCAAAAAACGAAAACATGGTTTCAACGCCATTATCAGTCAGTAGGCTACAAATATGAGGCAGGTGGCACGCGCATGTATACTCAGCTACAAGCAAATGAAATCAATTTAGAATATGACATCAAGAGTTACATAAATTTTAGCGTAGAAATTGATGGTCTGTGGAATTGAATTAATGAATTGCGAAAAGAATATATTGTTGCAGTTGTTAACTCTCGATTTACATTCAATGTTTTTTTTATAATTAATTCAATTTATCAATCTGCAGAGAGAGAGAGAGAGAGAGAGAGAGAGAGAGAGAAATCAGCTACATAATGGCTTCGTATGAGAAGCTGTTATGATGTATATTATAGTTAAAAGTAGGCCCTTTCTTAAGCCTTGCAAAGATAAAAACAGTATTTACAGAATCTCGCACGTTTCGGGTTCTAACCCTTAATCAACAAGGAAATGAAATAGATCACCATAATTTTAAAGCACATGTTTTTTCAGTGCATTTAAAGATAAAAATGCAATAACTCAATATAGATTCTCACCAATATGTGACCTGATTAAATGCGAAATCGGTCCCAAAAGGTTTGCAAAACAAAACAAGACAGGAAATCGTTTATTGCATTTTGAATAAAAATCATACACTTGCAAATAATGAGAGCAGAAATGTTAAGTTAATGTACATAGAAATATGAGGAACATCAAAACTGAAAAATTCAAATCACGGGAATTCAGGACTTTAGCTTCATTGATGGGAAACGTTGATTGTCACCGAACTGTTGTAGCTAGCTCGATGTAATATTGGACGGAACGTTAAAAATGCAGTGGGATCATGGAATGCAGAAGATGAGCAATTTCAGTCATTGGCTTTGTGAAAAAGTTTAGTTGCAGACTTTTGGAGGATGTCGGAAAAAGGAGAGGCAATTTCACAAGGACATTGAGACGAATGGACAACACGGTGACATCGTTTTATAAACACGTCTATCATACGAAGAGTCTTCTGAGGGAAAGATAGAAATAATGGCGATGCATAACGCAGTAGACTTTGAATTAGGCAAATATACACTGAAGACATGGATTAAAATTACACACAGATTTTAAAATTCAGAGAGCATACAGTCGCTGATTACGTTTAGGAAGAATGTTTGAAAAGTGAAGGTCCCACGAAAGTTTGCTAGTTAAAGTTACACCGAGAAGACGGCGAGTTAACACTTTCCACACATTTTCAGAACATTCACGCAGATTTTCCTCTGAAGTCACAGAGTTTTAACTATTTTTAAAATCAAATCGTCAGCATACTTAACTAATGGCATTTCAAGTTTGTAGCGATGTCAGCAATGTAGAAGATGAAAAGATATGGATCAGCCACATATCCTCTTGGCAAAACGTTTCACTAATTATAAGCAATCTCTTAGGACATCCTTGCTAGATGGTGATTTTGAGAAAGTTCTTCTCGCTTTGTGTTGCCCGTGTTAAAGCAATCAGTCCAGTCAAAAATTGAGGATCCAATTGAGTTCAGTAACATGATGATCATCTCACCATCATTGACCCACTCCCACTCTCATCATGTTGTTAGAGAACCCTGTAGCTGTCCCACATACTACGGACTTGGCCAGTGTCTGGATGACTTATAAATACTTCACAAAGAATTAAGTGCTTGATATTAATCATCAAGATTTATTTATTTAGGCCTATAACGACAATCAAGAAGCATTCGACATCACATGCTGTAGATTGTAAGTGCGTATGTAAGTAACAGTGCACTGAAACTCGATGAACTTTTTGAATATTTTTTATGCATAATACAGGCAACTTAAATTTTCAGTCCATTTATTCCAGTGCCTGTTATTTCGTGAGTTTGAGTGGGGTATAAAATGCTAAAACTCGAAATTGCATGATATGCTATGAATCGCTACGGTCGCATCAAGTGTCCACTGTATTTAGTTTAATTAGTCTCTTCTCCGCATTCTCATGCCATGGTAGCCAAATACATTTTTCAGCGGAGCATGCCTCATGGGTTACAGAAAATTTTAGAATTCTATGGACTTTCTGTAACAAGAAAGGACGCGTACACATGGATGCATCTATACATGCACTATGATTAGAAAACACTGTAGGGATTCGAAATCCTCGGTAATAACGTCAATTACCATCTCCTGCAGTTAGATCATCAGTTTGAAATAATTTAAATGTGCTAGACGTTGATAATAGCCTAGTTGTGCGTCTGCGTTGATAGGTGTACAAAAAATTGTAAATTTTTATGAAAGATACTTGGCCCTCATCATGTATATTTCTCAGTGCCAAGTTTTGTTCGACTTTGTCCGTTGCTAGACATGTTCGGTCCCGGTACCGGCTCGGGAAGGATGTTGCGGTTCTAGCTTCAGAAATATTTATATGCCTACTTAAATTTCCATTTCTTTTTAAGGTGGTAAATTAATTTACTCTCAGTGAAAGTAAATTTATTGTTCATCATATGAAACCTGAATGTGAGATGATAAAATTCGAAAGGTGCTGTTATAGTTTGTCTCAGTTGGACATAGATTTTGGGAGTTTGTCTTGTGCGGAACCACCTCCTTTTTCAGCAATTGAAAACGCTGATTCTCTAGGAACACTGTAACCAGTGTATTACTTAGGCAACACCGATGAAATTATTTTTTAGAATTTACAGCACTTAAATAGAAATTCTGGCATACTAAGATCTTGTGCAAGGACTTGTCCTATATTGCGCCACCTGCTGTTCGGCCTTAGTACTTTTCTTCTTGGAATTTGTCACTGAACAACTCGTGATGCATGCGCTAGTGCTATAGACCACAGACATTCGATCAATATTGATTGTTTCTTGGGAGGTTCGGTGACAGGTTTATCATATTCGTTGCATTGTTTCTTTAGAAGTGTTGATTTGTAGGTGCTTCTTTTTCAATTTATTAACATTGTATGGACAGTTTATCATCTCTATTTTCTATCATCACGATAATTATTCATTCTTCAATTATTAGCGATATTGCATTCGTAACGAAATTATTGCGTTCTTATAATAACTACAATAACTATAACAATCACAGAATTTGATTCACCTGCGCGCGCTTCGGTTTCTAGAATCGTATTTACGTATCTGTCCTTAACATCGAAATGTCACATCACAGAATTATCCATCTTGCTTTGGATAATTCGCATATCGCCTGTTATTGGAGATGGCAAACAATAAGCTGTCAACCGGGTTTGTACGTCCAGAGCCAGTGAATGAGTGGCGTGCATGCTGTGATATCACTTCGCACACACCAAAACACACATCGCTGTCTGGCTAACATTCGATTCAGTGAATGCACTATGCCGCGAGGAATGCTCAGAAGAGGATAGTGAATGAATCATCAGGTGAACTGATTTTCGTGCGCCTGCTATTTTCTTTAATAACGATCAGATCGACCAACATTATGGAGAAAACTTGTGCGCAATGATCTGAATTCTTTGAATCTGAAGGAATTGTGGCAATCGAAGCTTTTTGATGGAATTCACAGCAATCCGCAAGCGATGCAAGACTTTTTTCCTATCTCTGTAGGGTATTAGGAATACCTTTTTCCACACATAATAAGTTCCGCGATGTGACGGCGAATTCCAATAGATCACACTTCTAGTAAACCGAAGCAGATAGACAAAACATTTAATTGTGATTTCACTAGTTCTTACAATAACTATTATGCAAGATATTATATTCGCACCCGTAAATACATGTAGTAATTGATAAATAACCAGAGGTCGCAGAGCTGCCTGAACGCGTGAAAAATAAGAATTTACTACGTGAGAAATCATAATTGATCTGCTTGAAGAATTTTGAATATTCTTGCTATCTTTGTGAAAGAATGCACACGCGTTTTTCTACTTTCGCGACATTTCCAAAGAAAATAGCATCTATTCTGATGTGATATCCTAATATTCTGAGCGAGTGTATCAAACTCAAGTGAAATGGGATACATTTTAAGAAGAATAAATATTAGTTCTATGTTTTATGAATAACAGTCATAGCATAATTATGCAGCAGAAGATACCCTACACTCATGATCGATGATGTTCACAAAAAAATCGATGATCTCGAAATTCTGTCCATGCAGGGTGTTTGGCAAAAAGTCAAGAAATTCAATAAATGCATAAACTCAACTTTCGCAAAGTGCTTGCATGATTGCTCGCTTCTGATTTCTCGAATACGATTTGGATGGGAATCAACAGCTTCATATTTCGATATTTTTCAGGTCAAGACAATCTGTAGCATTACATGTAGTAATGATGTACCGAATTTAGAGATTTTAAGTCGAACCTGATTTGCAGGGTTTTCAAGATTACAACAAATTTCAATTATTAAATAGTCACTGGATGATTAAAGCCACATGCTGCAGAAACGTTAGATAGCAATTTACCAGTGGACAATTTTACTCTGGACTGGAACCATTAACCCTTGCCCCAGTGGAGTGTTTTAATATTTTGTTTATCTGCTTCGGTTCGCTAGAAGTGTGATTAATACGAAATTGACGGCACATCGAGGAACTTATTAAGTGGGCAAAAAGGAATTCCTAATGCCTTACAGAGATAGGAAAAAAAGTCATGCGTCGTTTGCGGATTAATGTGAGCTCCAGCAAAGTGCTTCAATTGCCAAAATTCCTTCAGATTCGAAGAATTCAGATCATTGCGCACAAGTATTCTCCATAATGTTGGCCCTTCCGATCATTATTGAAGAAAATAGCAGGCGTACGAAAATTAGTTCACTTGATGTTTTCACATCCTCTCCTCGGCATTTCTCTTTGAATGGTGCATACGCTGAATCGAATGTTAGCCAGGCGATGTGTGTTTGGTGTGTGTGAAGTGATATCACAGCACGCACGAATCTCTCACTAGCTCTGTTGTCCTTTGCTGACAGCTTATTGTTTGCCATTTCCAATAACAAGCGATACACGAATTATCGAGAAGGAGCAAGTTGTCTAATTCTGTGATGTGCCATTTCGATATTAAGGTTACATACAATTCTTCCTTTCTAGGAAACCGAAGCGCGCGCAGATGAATATAATTCTGTGGTTTAACAAAGGCGCCCGGTGAGGGGGCCGAAACTAAAGTTTCAAATTCAAGACAAAATATACCAAATGAAAGCTTTCATCATGACGAGTCAGAATATTATCACTGTTTTAATATTTAGAGTCACTGTGGAGGTCTAATGTCAAAAAGATGGTTTTTTACTATGATTACTATTTCTTGCCATATCTCAGAAACCATTTGACCAAATTCAAAACAAAATACACCAAATGAAAACTTTTATGATGACGAGTCAGAATATCATCATTGCTTTGATATTCAAGGTCGCTGAGATTTGGAAATACCGATAAATATTAGCAAGTTTGTGTTTTGCAATCCGGTCCAATTACGAATATTTCGCAATTTCAAATTTTTAATTCTAGACTTCGAAGTCTAAATAGAATCTACAAAGGAGTTATCATTTTCTGTTCAAATTGACACGAGAACATTTTCTTTTATAAATTCGAATAGTTTTGATATTACTAAGGACACCTGAAAACATTCAAAGTGAAAATTGTGCTAATTCGACACGTCTGTCGTACATTCAAATTTTTTAAAACTCATTGTGACGAAAGTATTTAGCTGATGTTATTCAAAATTGGTGAAAAGCTGTGGAATACGCAGAAAATAAGCTATCCAAAATTTGGAGTTCGCATCTTCCTCCGTTCAGGAACTTGATAAAATTTTCGGTAGTGGGGTGCTTAGCCGATTGACTTTCACACCTATGTCTTAAGCGAGAGACATCTTAAAATGTTCATTTTCTCTCAGCTTAGCCATAAGCCAGTGAGGGTAGGCAATCAATCTAAGCAACTTTACGATGTTAATCTGGTTGTGGAATGTTATTTTCCTTTAAAACTCGCATGATTTTGACTGAATTTGACAAATCAATATCGTCGGGCGCGTCCAAGCGTATGCCTACGTTTGGAACTAAACCAGAGAAACCGGGAATCATTGAACAACGACTGACTATGAAGTAGATGAGACCTCTTAACTATTCATATCAGGATGTTGATGAGGTTGCATTAAATTATCTAGGAAAAGTAGGTCATTTGATGAAAATGCCCATAGATCGAATTGATTGGGATGCCCTCTAAACTAGCATCTAATCTAACCCAATCATGCTTAGAAAACGAAAATGTACACAATTTCTTCATGTTATGGAACTGGTAGTCCCGTGTTTTTTTAATTACAAATACTAGCTAATCGATAAACATTAATACACTTTAGCAATAAATAGTAAGTACTAAAAAGTACTCCTTGCTTATTGGGACAAAGAAACACACAGCTGTGGTTCATAGCAGCAGTTCCTTCAAGGTGACTATTGCGGATTCCCCGTTTCAAAATTATGTTTTTAGATGTATTCGATTCCATCAAAAAATCAGTATTTCCCAAGGAGCCCAATTTGAGGTGAATGTCAATATTGAAAGTTTTTTTGACTAATCGCCAATTAGCTGAAGCTTGTAAGATGTGCAAACATGAAAAACGCGCCATTTGAGTAAAATTTATGTAAATGGAGATCTGGTGAATTGGTTAGTGACACTCTTAAAAGTGACTGCATGAAAAAGTCGAAAATCAGCACTGCGACTCCCTGCAAATGAGATGTGGTCTCAGAAAATCACAATCCATTGATGCCTCTGGAGGAGATCTTGTGTTTGGGCACGCTCTTGTTTGATGCAGAGCTGCTTCTAACGAAATAGGATCTGTGGAGGAGACTGAGTGAAGCAACATCCCGTCTGACGGAGAACGACTGCAGTAATTGTAATTTAAGGTTGCAATATTATAGATTATGAGGTTATTGGCACATAACTTGTAAGACCCATTTGTCTCATTAATATAGTTATTCGAGTCTGGCTCTTTTCCGGAGTCGAACGTATCAATCCATTGCATCGCCAGCTTAATACAAAGTTTGCAAGATATATTGTACATTCGGATTTTTAACCTCAGAGGATTGGCGAAGACAATGAATGTTTCATAATGCAATAACGAGGTAATTCCTCAATTTTTTAATTTATTCCATACTACACTGCGTGCGGTCTATTTTGATCGATTATCTTTGGCACAAGTTGATCAACATCAAGCTCTTAGATTCCGTTTCTAGTTCTGACATAAAGAATTTCAATACTTCTTTTATAAACTAGTGACAACCACTCTAGGGAAGAATTGTGCGTTTCCAATATTGCGGAGGATAGCATCAAATGGATTGTAGGCAGTGTTGCCACAGCGGCGGAATTGGCGGAATCGGCGGAAATCTTGAGGTGGTGGCGGAATTCTTGGAATTTGAGAATTCCGCCGGTCCTATTTTTTTATCATTCGGCGCAAGCTTAATTATCCTACAGGTAGAAAACAAAAATGCGGATTTTCAGTTTCTTGTCCGTGTCAACTTGCATGATGTTCCTACAGTATTGGAACGTTTCAATCTCAGATACTCGCTTCACATCTCGTCATGATTTAGCGATTTAACCATTAGATTTTCAATCTCTCTGAAATTACTTCTAAAATCAAAACTTCTTAATGTTGTCTAGACTGTGTCATATGTGTTAACGAATCACACGAATCAACGTTCTTATTGACATGTACCGTGCACGTAGGGTGCTACCAAGGAGAACCGAAAATTATATAAGTCATTAAAATGATAAAACCTCTGTTCAAGATATTATCTAGCCTCTTATTAATGGAATGGTCCTATCAGCAGGCCTACGTAACTCAGCATCTGTTTTGTGCTATTTTTTCAAATTGAATTACTTGATCAGTGAATTGGTAGAGTTGCAATTGAAGCATTTGTGATGCGCATTAAACTCACTGCTTTGGAATCCATTGCTGAATTAATGATGATAAGGTACCTATGATGGGAGGGCATGGGAAACAAAAGAAAAATCAGGTTACTCAATTTAGTATGCATCATTATTTATATAAGCTAAATTGCGTGATGTACGTGCGTGTGACTGTAAATCGATCCCCAAAATTGCTTTATCTATCTTTAATAAAGCGATTCATACATAGGTCTAGGAATCGGCACACCTAGACCGTCGCGGCGGAATTCTTCCCATTTGGCCGCTGTGGCAACACTGATTGTAGGCACATCACCTTAGGTTTACAATGCTCACAAATTTATTTACTTATAGTAAGTACCACAACATTTAGATCCTCTCATTCACTCGTTTGCTTTCTTATCTTCCCCGGTTGTCTGCTGTTTGATATGTTACTCCTAGACAACTGAAACCAAAATATCCCTTTTTTCTAAAAATATTCTCCTAATGTCGTTAATCATCTGGAAATTCTCAGCCTCTTCTCAATCCTTCTCAACGTTCGGCAAACGAATTGATATTTATATATGCTCCAAGCATAAACACGGCTGCAAATTAGAGGTGTGCTGTGTCAATTGTTAGCCAAGATACATGCATGAGTTGGAATGTAGTGCTAATAAACGCTAATTATATATACAAGAAAACGTGCTAGCTTTCGATAAACTAACGAACCTAAGAAGGACATGAAATATTGCTCTTTCTTGTTTTACATAGAAGAAATATGTCGGCAAAGGGTCACAATATTTTCGTCCTAAGTAATTAGTCACTCACCGCATTTCAGTATATTGTTGTTTTCGTCTTTCTCAATTATTTGCATCATGTAATTGACTATTATCTATCATAGAAGCAAATTTACAATCACAAATATACTCTGATTAACACTAATGTCGCTCTCTCCATGCCAATGAAGAATGATTATGTTCAATAAAATGTCGAACTGATACAATAATTTCGTTTATTAGTTTGAATGTCAAATGTGCCATTGCATCTAGATTTTGTGACTTTATATGCCGGTACTTCACCTTGCTCTTACAAATTGACATAACTAGAAACATTACTTCTACTGTTTTTATAAAAGTTGTATATTCTGTTACTTAAAGTTGTAGTCCATACTTTTTTGAAATGTTTCCTTAGGTTTTCTCTTTAGTGCAAATCTAGTTATTTGTGAAGATACATGCTCTTCACAGTCCGCAAGTAATCGGAAAGAGACATGATCAGGAACTGTTATAGACCTCATTCATAACTATGATAGATAGACCTGATGCGATTTTGCGAAATTACGTTTACGGTTTTCAAGCGAAATTTTGAGTAATGCTCTTGCGAGGCATCCTGTCACAGTATAAGACAGGGGTCTCACTCGGCAAAAAATTAGCTGAGGTAGTGGCAAAAATAACATGAAGAGCATAAAAATTGCAAAAAATTCGGCATTTTTTCCATCGCTCAATAGAATTGAGCCTAGTTGTAAAATCAAAAAACGCAAATATTTCAAAACACATAGTTTCATCTCAGCCATCACTTACTTCGTTCGGAAGCTGTCGTCATCAAACAGCAATATGGATCCAAATAAATGCGCAATTGAGAACTATCTTTTTGTTTTCGAAGCCATCGCCTCATGCCTCAGTCTATCAATGCATCTAATGCATCTTAAATCAGGGAGATGTACGAGCCCTTGACGACTTGGAAATCGCCCATTATTTAAGCGGTCTTATCTCCGTTGCTGGAGCGATATGTCTAGACTATAGTCGTATATCTCATTTCATTATTTTGTTAATTGCATTTACGATATGCTTTGATAGACATATTCCCCTCAACTGGTATTAATATCAGCTGTCAAATGTGACGAACCAATTATTCACTGATCATAATTGCAATGACAGATGATGTGTGGAGATAATGATCCTGCCATTATTGACATCCATCGCATGTAAACGGTCGTAGCTGCTCAGTTAGTAGAGCAACAGGTCTAGATAACCTGCAGTCGTAGGTTCGAGTCCTACCACCCGCACATCATCTACATGACATTTGATCCATCATTTATCTCATTTCATTCTTATTGTTAATTTGTAACAATCCGAGAAATTTACCTGATTTTCAACTAGCAATTATTGAATTTCCATATAACTGACAATATCGCTTATAAAGCTATTTGAGTAGTATTTATAGTATATTGTCATCCTTTGTATAACAACTACACAGATGCATTCGTGAATGGATGAATATGTTCATTTAACTTCATCTCCACGTTGTCAAGCTAATAATCACTATGATCTATGTATTCAGGGTAGTCTATCGCCCACGAATTTTATGGGTTTATACGCACATACACGAATTAAAAATGTCATGCCACGAATAATGATCACCTAAAGAAGAGACAGTGACTGTTACAACTATAAGGAAAATTATAAGCAATTATCGTTTCAACTTTGATAACTACAGACTGTTGTTGATCTTGATTGCTAATGTCTCTACAAAAATGTCACTTTATTATTGTTTTTGATAGCGAATTTCGAGATTCTTACATTACTGATCTTCAACATTTACGTATGCTTTTTAAATTGAAATGGGCTATCTATCGCATTTATCCTATCAACTATTTCAGTTTGTCACTGAATCAAATGGTATGAAGCACTCATGGGTACCTTGTTTAGCTTTCATGAAAATGAAAGATGAGTTGTACTGCTTATTTCTCGCTGCTTAACCTTTGCATTAAAGGGACAAGATTTAGGAAGCATCTTCAGGTATTTTATTTAGATGCAGTTCATCATACAGCAAAAAATGAATTATATTGAAAATGCCACACTGAGTATGCAATTTCATATTAGCCCATTCTCTCGCCCATGCAAAAGATTCCAAACAGCACCGTCGCTGGTGCCCTAGCCCCAACTTGAGCCCCAAGAATCAGTAACCGTTAACAAGATTGACAATCAACATGTCATATCTAGTGCGAATATCTATTGCACTTGCTTTCCTGAAGCGCATTTCTTAGAGACCACTCTGCATGCTGATTTTTACCATTTCCACAGTTAACCACAAGTATATACTTAATAACAAGACTTTCTGCTCGCATTTTTTTTCTTTCTTGAAAATATAGTTAGCTTAAAAATGTCTGAATTGAGTTTAATAAGTACAAAATTGTTTTAGCCTTTTCTGAAGATTGTTTCCCATTTGTGGTTAAGGATAGCCACAAGATTTTGAGCATACTTGTAGTTTCATTAATTGATGGTTTTGCCTATTATTTTCAACATGTGAATTTAATTAATGCATCAAATATTCCCGAAAAATACACGAATTTTATTTTCAGACCTGTACTGTCACCTTGAAAAAGCGATAATTGGAGTTTTGAAGAAAAAAGAACTGTGAAAATGTAGGTCGACTTATCTAATTATAGAGCTGATCGTAAGGAACGGTCCGCCGAAGTTATGCTGAAACTCAAACGATTCTCATGCTTTCCAATCGCACGTCGCACAACAACGTGCCATGCATCATTCAATACGTTTGTATCTTACTCAGTTTTCAAATAAGATATGATAAACGTGTATCCGTTGTATCTGCTGAACAGTACTCAAAATATGAAAATCGTTCAATTTAAAAATCGCAAGTTTTCAATAAGAGACATGTGAATATGATAATGAATCAAGTACGGGGACTGTCTAAGCTTTCTTTTGATCTACCGGTAATCAAAATCGGTAAACTAGGAAAAGAATAGTGACATCGTGAAGTTATCACAAAGTCGTGACTCTTTCGGTTGAAAATGTCATATTCTTTTTTTTCCATCAAAAATGTTAATGTTTGGCATCTTCAGAATCCTTGCGATATAAACATGCAGGGCAAAAAGTACGCAGTCACTGTGATGGACATGCCTTTGTCAATTGTTTGCACAAGTTAAAAAACCTTGCATGTTTTTCGTGTACTTTAGCGGCAATGACAAAAAATTTTGAAGAAGTTTGAAAAAGAGCATTGAACTTATTTGAATAAAACTTGCATATTTTGTTGGTTTATACGCATATACACGAATTAAAAATGTCATGCCATGAAAAATAATAACCTAAGGAATAGGCAGTAAGCATCACAACAATATCCTACCACAGAATCTAATCAATAAAGCAAAACATGGTAGTAATCAATTAAATATTTGACACTGTAAAAAGGCTTCTCGATTGCTTTATCATTTATGTAATTTTGTCATTACTCTTTGAAAGTATTATTGCATTTTCCGCCAAAAGTTATTTTACATTTATGTTAGTACTGTAATATTTCGAATACTGGTACTCAATCACAATGATAGAATGTATTGTGATAACTTCTGTACCTAAATACCTTGTACTTTAAACCTTCTTTCCAAGTTATCAATGATGCTCAAAAAACGAGTTTTGTACCAGGATCCTGGACATTCCTGTGTTCTTATAAAACATGATTAGTATTATGTATCATTCACTTGCATAATTATGATATTCGAACCCAACTTCGATAGCATCCCTAATTTGAAAAGGTTTCTACTTAGTCTACTCAATAGTAACGAGTGCTGTGGAATTTCTATTGCAGAATAACTTGGAAGCTGTCGCCAACATTGGATTGGCTGTTCTCTGCCGAGTGCCGACGGTTTGACTATCCCCTGACCTCACAATGACATATATTGAACGAAAGTTCATTCGAATGTTCTCTTTGTCTTTCGTGGCTTTGCATGAGTCCTTCTTCTAGAAAAACTTATGTCAGGCATAGACTATGCGTACTGACAATCAAAGAACTAAAACTCAAGATTCTTGCTATCACAGCCTGTAGATCACTAGAAGATGTTGCACCGTTTGTTGTTTGTTGAAGCTGATATCAGGAATATTGATATATTTTTGATAATAGAAGACTTTCATATCTTAACTGAGTGGGAATCAATGCAACTGAAGAAGTTCTATGCATCAGCATTTAATGTTCTCTAAAGATGTATAGTTTGTTACTTGATGTTCCTTGATAACTACTTATTTCTTCACGTGAGTCAAAGCTTTCGATGCTGAAGGACTGTTGAACGACGTTGACAGATGAATATTTTCTATAGATGTTTATATTCACTTCGATTTATTCACGAGTGTCTATTGCTTACTCTTTCTTGCTGCCTAACTGTAAATGCCTAGGGTTGCGCAGATCTAGTTGTGCTGTGATTATTGTCAATACATGTTTGTGTAAGTAGCTCAATGTGCCTCTGTAATCTAGAATTCATCTTTTATGGCTTGTGTATTTTGCAACGCAATGTTTTTACTTCTATATTTGTCTTATTATAATACTTCACTCCAAAATTTCGTGCTCAGAATGATTCACTTTTAATGGTTTATTGTTTTTCGGTTTCATTTTTATAGTACAGCGGTAATATCAAGGTCATGTTTTTGTCATATTTACGTGATATTAATTAATGCTTGAATGATAACTCACTCGTGAATGTAATTGCACATTTCCACCGAGATGTAATTGGTATTACAGGAATTCATTGTAATAAATAATCAAAAAATATTGAATTAATAATCTGACTATTTCTTTATTAACATCAGCAATTTTGCGAATTGGTCAACAAAAGAAATGCATGAGGCTCGAAGAAATGAAACCTTCTATAAAAGAAAATTTTGAAGTGAATTTGCTGAATGATTTTACATGCATAACGAGCAAATGTAGCATGCCCCTTTTATATTCCTATTTGAATGAAATACATAAGTCGCTTACCTCATATGTATCTATACATCTATCTGTAAAATACATTTGCGGCAATGTTTGAAGATTTAAGTTTTATAATTCTCTGGTGATACAGCTACTAACACCATCGCAACAAATCTTTGCATAACTGTTTCTGCGCAACCCAGGCATTGTATACTCATTATTTGTAATTGTTATTATCATCTGTTCTATAGATTGTTTATACCGGTATCAAATATTCAAGTCTTTTAATCAATATACATTTTGTCCGTCAGTTTGGTTGTCTGAATTTCTTGAAAGTTTTCATATAATTGATTTTCCAAATGTGGAAATTAGATGTAGTCATCATGATGGGGTTATGATACAGTCATCGCATCTTTCTCACTATCCGTTTATGGCCAACCTAATAAAAGACAAAGGAAGTCCTCTATAATGATAAGACTTAAACTGACCAATAAAGTGTTTTCCATGATATGTACAATTTTCCACTCTCTATGATCGATCTTGAAGAAAATCATGAGAAAGTTTGAGTATTTCTTTATCGACAGATGATGTTTAACATAAGTTTCTTAGAATTTGAACATTTGTACACCTGGGTGCGTGGATATCTAAACTCATATTTCAACATGTCAAGTCTTGGTAATAACCACAGTAATTCTAAGTCAAGTAGACCTCTTCGTCAGAACAACCAACCTAAAACTTTAATAAATAGGAACTTTAATGATATCACGTATAATGTGCACTTTACATGTTTTCATGCACTACCTTTCATTTAAATTGAATCCCCGGAAAATCATAAGACTAACATGAAATAATAAAAAAGAAATGAATATTCGTTCGTTTCTTGGATTTTCAGTTTTATTTGATGAAATTTTTGATAGAACTGTAAACGAAAATTTACCCAACGTTTCGCTCATAGTCTATCGAGCATTTTCAAGGTACAGACAAAAATTAACGACTGGATTATGTACAAGAATTGATACAAAATTTGAAAATCATAGAGTGCAAACTTGGCGAAAGGGACTCAAGTAAATCTTACATATAAATTAGCTATATGTAAATGTAAGATTTAATTTAGTCCCTTTGGCCAAGTTTGCACTCTATGATTTTCAAATTTTGTAATCAATTCATGTATATAATCCAGTTGTTGATTTTGTGTGTAGCATTGAGAAAGCTCAGTAGACTATGAGCGAAACTTTGGCTAAATTTTCGTTTATATTTCTTTCAAAAATTACTTTTCAATAATTGTTCAACAATTATTTGAAGAAGCTCATTTATTCTCGGATGAATAGCAATTCCAAGATTGATCAGATAAGGTTTTCGAAAAAATTTTCACTGTCTCGTCATTAAGAATAACTAGTTAAATGAAACTTTCCATTAAACAACAATGGATACAGAGTTGCATAAATAGAAATGCCTATACTTGAATTATGTATTTAAATACATTTCAAATACAAAGTCAGTTCATATCCATAAAAATCTGGTCCATCAAGCAACGATAGAAGTTGGAAAAAAAGACGAAGACGCACCTTGATTTTTGCAGTCAAATGAATTTTTCTTCGTCTTCCAAAATCTTTTCATTAAAACGTTCATCGATGCATGTATCGATTAACGATACATGACCTGGACCATCAAAATCTTTTTGAATTCGGTGTCCTGTAGAAAATTCCAGTCGAAAGCTAGTCACTTTCTCATAGTTTGTAAAAGTCAACAGTCTCATGCTGCGCACAATTGTGAAGGAGGAAAACTGCCTCTTGTTTTAAGGGAAACTAATCTACATGTTTAGTTGCATAGTAGATCCGCGTGTCTATGTATCAAAGCCCGTTGAGTAGGTACCTACTGATTGAGACAAATGCACATATTTTTGAAATATTCAGATCCATTCCAAAAAGTAATTCTTCTATCTGACTCTGATATAATTTGCAAACTACGAATGTGATTCAACGGATATGATGCAAATCTACATGTCTGTTTCCGTAATCGATCAGCATATATCATGACCGAGAAGAGACACTTGACCTTTTGATACACCAAGCTTTCACATGATTATCATATAAAGGTCATTTGAAGATACGAAATGCTCCATGGGTATTCGACAAATTGAAAGAAATCAACATGTAAAAATCTCAAAAGAAAGTATTTAATTTTTGCAGGAATCGATTCTGTTCGAGCACACCTTTTTTGAATAGAAAATTCTCGCTGTTATACTTTCGGCAATTAAAATTGTTCTGTTTATTTTTTAACCTGATTTAATTTTTCAGCTTTTATCATGCCAATTATGAAAAATATTTATGTGTGTAATAATATATCGCAACGCTGCACCGATTATGTGTATAATTTATGTCATAAACATTTAGCACTGATTGAGGCTGTGCTTTCGGTAATCGATGTTTGCCAAAACGCATAATTATACATATTTTACATAAGGAGTTTATATCCTTTTCATGCACTATACAATATGAATATAACATTTTTGTTTTCAAATTTCGTGATGGCATCGCTATTATCAGCATCACTTCCATAAAAATGGAGAAGCACAACTACAATGATTCTGCACAAAAGATTCTGCACTTTGATCACAGATGCTTTATGACTAAGACAAGAACATTCAGTTTAGCACAGCATTCGAAAACTATTATTGCAGTTGCAGCTTGAGGTCAGGGGATTTGTATAAATCGATTTAATCGGATGTTTCGATTGACCATCGTCATTAAAGCAACGATATTTTGCGAACTTTTTCAATTGCTTAATTTTGACTGGTTCATTTCTGTTGCTCATTGAATCACATTTATCATCATGTATAAAATAAAACCTGTTAGTCACCAGTTCATATATAAATGAGGCGGCATTTAAGAAAAAGAATTCGTTAGAGCTATTTGGATTGCCAGAAAATTTTCCAATATTTTTGCATTCTAGTGTTTTGTCAATGTTATTGTGATTATAAACGACAACATTGTATTAATGTTTTCGGTGTTTGCGAAGTGCAGCATGTGGAATCAAGTCAAAATGGTCTTTATAGAACTGTCCCAGGGAAAGCCACAAAATGAAATTTTAAAAGCAGAATCGATTTCAGCAACATATAAAAACTAGGTTTCTGTTCCAAATCTCATTAGCCTCTGACAGTTTGAATGTAGGACTACTTCCACGAACTGTCGGAAATCATTGACTTTCTGGCTAAAGTTTGAACAGCAACATAGATTTTATATGCTGCTGAAAACATTTCAGTCACTTAGATTCCAGTCTGTGGCTTACCTTGGATAGTTTTATCAAAACTTAGTTCAGGACCATTTTGCTGAAAGACTATTATGACCTAGAACCCAACATGATGGTGGACGGTTTGTTGTCAAAAGTATTTGGAATAGAATTATCACTAGCTAGCTGAATGATCTGGCTAATTTAGATTGAGTCCCTGGAGTCTTCGCAGTTTCATTGTACCACAGTATTAACTACGATCACCAATGTTTGGAGGCATTTGCTCTAAGAAACGTTTCGCTTTCAGATTAAGTAATTTATCCTTCTTCACGATCGCGTCAGCAGAATGAGCGAATTATGGGGATGGATAAAAGCAAGCTCTTGAGTTTGGAACTGCTAGTTGACTCATATTGATTGAGAGATCATTTCTTCTCTGGGTTTCTCCTGTGCTCTAGTGGTGCAATAATTTACCTTTTTGTAGCCACAATTGCCCTACACCTTACATATGCTCGCAGAGCTCCTGTCGCTCGAGGTGTCTAGAATCAAATGCAATAATTATATGATGGCAAAAGTTCTCAGCGGTTTATAACCGTGTCTACTTCGAATCCCGAAGAATTATGATTTAATAACAACGAAAAAATATGGATTTAGCAATTTAGCGTGCTGTTAATTAATAGTTACCACTTATATATACTGTATGATACTTACATTAATGTTTTATAATGTTCCAAAAAGTAATATTGTCCACTAATTCGAGAGCACAACATTTTGATGCTGCCTATATAAACTAGAGGTATTTTGACTACAAGCATTCTACTTGTTGTTCATTTTATCTTGATTTTCGACATCATCATATTTTCAGTATTTCTATTTTTAGCCCTTTTAGTAATGCAGTTGGAAGCTATTTTGTTCTACATTTCTATTCCCCTGCACTTTTTCGTACCGCATTCTTTATTCATGGCCGTTCTCTTTTCATTCATTATAATACTCCAATGCAGCTATGATTTACATGCATGTATGTATTACTTCTATTTTAATTGCCTAGTTGCTATTTCATCATCTCAACATTTCATTCACTTGTCCCTTCTTTGCTTTTGATCTTCTTCTGAGGGGCACCTTTATTGTGCAAGCTCATCCTTCTTTACTCAGGTTCTGATTAAAAACAATATGAATATAAGCATCTTGAAATATTTTTTTCAATATTCTAATACGAGTGTTTTAAGTGTTTTAATCTTGTTGTCACATGATCTTCCATATGAATATATATCAATGCTTTTTATCAGGTAATATATATCGTATTTTCAATGCAGTTTCCTGGCAATTTCTCGTGGCTGCAGATGAATAAGTACCATCGTTTATCATTTCAAATGATGGTGTTTTGGTGTACTCTAAATATGGTATGTTGGTACTCAATCAACTATAGCTTGAACTATAGGCCACTAAGATTTTACATCAGCTTATTCAGTGGTCACACAGGGTTTTCATGTGGCAAAAAAGAAAAACATCATAGATGGCGGGAAAAATTAGCAGAAAAGTAAAAAATAGGATGTCTCGATTAGTAAAAAAAACAGGCAGATATTTTGTTGATGGTACAATAGAATTGACAACAAAATGAAACATTTCGTGTAATTTAGCCACACGCCTTCATTTCTGCCATTACTTTCGAAATCTTTCGTCATCAAAATAAAGCAGATCGTATTTGCATTCCTATATTGCTTACAGAGTAGAACATGCTCATTGCTCATACTTGTATCACGGACTATCACCTCCTTTTATTGTATTTTTGTTTGTTTCAAAAAAGTTTTCGTTAATATTGGGTGGAGTAATCATAGGAATGATCTATAGTGTCGCTCGTCGCTGCCATTGCTGATTAAGCGAAAAAAAGTTGTTGGCCTAGAACCCCTTCTCCGCAAATAAAAATTAAACAATTAGTTAATTTAGAATAACTAATTTTTTACTTTTTCGGTGGTGTTATATCAACGTGATGCCATAGAACATTCATTAATGGCTCAACATGGAGCAGCTGATAATTTGGTTTTGAGCGTAGCGAGTTGAATAATGTAAAGATTTTGTTACAAGGCGAGCCCTTTAGCTTCATTTGTTTATTTACTGTTGAAACTCACAGAGTCTTTCTTGATACTGTGCAGCCAATTAACAGCCTCAAATGAAAAAAGCACAAATTTGATTTGACTGTCTTCCCTTCTCGCACGAAAATTTCATTGAGACGCGCATCAAAAATAGGTGGCAAAGACATTTTTCCGCTTCTGCCAAAAAGTTGCAAAAATACTTTATAATGGGGTGACCCCTGCTAGACCCCTGTTCACATGACTGCAAACACTGTTAAGTCATTCATGCTCATACATAAATTGCTGATTATATGAGTACAAAAGAGATTTCAATGAACGCAATTTAATCAGGAGAACGCTTTTCTTAAGTGCAAAAGTGTATGCAAACATTTAAAAGAGAATTCATATCAGTGTTTATTATACATAGGATGTTTGTCATAAATTCGAAAATTTAAGATAAGTGAGATGTAAAGGAAACTTTGTCTTCTCGATGGACTATAATATGTATGTGAAAATTGAGGATTTCAGGAAGCTTTAATTAAGCTAAATTAATAAATTAAGCATTGATCTAATTTTATATATCCGAATACTATCAGTTGTCAGCATGTTTCGTCTATGATATGATTCAAAAATTATTGTTGTTCAGAGCTCAAAAGTTGAAGCAATCCCAGTGCAGGTATAGCTTTACACATTGGATGCTAAGCACATTATTGCTTAGTGAGAATGGATGCACCATTTTCTTTTGATATGCAGTTCGGGGACACCCTTGGTCCAGTGTCACGGTACTCCACCTTCCAAAGGCATACTAGACATTTTTTGCGATGCCCACCGTAAATATCATTGCTTTCCATTTTGGTCTATGTTCTATTTCAAGAATTAAGAATATTCATGGAAATACTCGAGCTCAAGTCATCGTAGATGTTCCTTGATAGATGAAATGTCTTTTATAATACCTTACCTGGTGAAGTGTGCAGCCAGAAGTGACAGCTCTTTATATTCTTTTTGGCACACATTATCTGAATAATGTGGAACTTCTTAAAACGACCCTCTCTCGAGCGCTGTATCATTAAAACACGGTCAACGAGTTTGAAATCTCACTAACAAGTTCACCTGGAATATGTTAATGCGATCGTCTGATTACTCTTATTATTTCCCATCCGCTAAATAATCAATTTGCTTTATGATATCTAGCGTCTTCGGACTTAAAGATTCCAGACATTGATTCAAGTTAATTTCAATACTCTTGTATCGCACATGACTCGCAGTGCGAGAAATCAAAATAGACTAGAATTCGGGAAAGTCAATTAGTGCTATAACTGATTTACTTGACAAATATGTGTTTACCAAAATGGGTATGGAATTTCTCGTACCTTGAAAGTGAGATAGGAAGAACTTGCTGCAGAAGTTAATTATAAATTCTTCGGATTACGTAGTTGCGCTACACTGGCTAGATATTCAACGATGGCCCATAGGAGGTATAGGTTTGTAATGCTCGATTTCGTAGTGTTGATGATCACAAAGAAATTTCTGTAGAGTTTGTGTACACAACTGAGATACCTAAGTGACGCATAAATTAAATGTAAAATGCGACAATTCATGTGAAACTAACTTTCTTGCATTTTTGAAAATATTTTTGTTATGTTTTTTTACATTTCTTTACTCAGGAACTACATGCTCGATCTGCTATATGTCTCGTCTACTATGAATCCAGGCTATGCTTCTTCATATTCATACACTCATGCGGGTTATTTGTAGTTCAGATTATGTTGGCCATGACACGGAATGCTTAAGATGAGAAAACCGGAAATTTCTGTCGTAATCTAAGTCGTTAATCTTGCATTGCTGCCTACATTTCAGACAAATATTCGAACTAAAATCCATGCGTACAAATAATCATTATCTGAAATTACAATACGCAATAACATAGCTGATCGTTGACCATGTGGCTCTTATTCCTAGCTCCAAAATAGAGATCAGTTTCACCTTCAACGTAATGGAAGTCCATTTTTACCATTGTACTTACTTATTTTTGCTTCCACGTTTTGAGTCCGTTTGTTCCAATGTCATTGGGTCAGACTGCTTCTCCTTATGGATCTCCTCCAAGTCTGACGGTCAAGGGTTGCTTCAGCTGCTACGTTAAGCAGATAGCGATCAGATGCCCCTTTGGTCTTTTTCCCGTCACTTCCAACTTCCGAACTCTCTTTACCCAGTCTTCTTCCTTCTTTCGGTACACATGTCCAAACCATCTTAAACGATTTCTGCGGATGATGTTGCTTCTAGGCTATAAGTCTAAACGCGCTCTCAATTCTGCGTTTGAGTAACGTTTCCTGAGTGATACACCACTCACTCAACGCACCATGAACATGTCAGCCGTATCTAGCGTTCTACATTAAATTGATCGATGCAACATACAGTTCCGACTCGGCAGTTGAAGCACCATATGATGTGAAGGTTTCAACTACGACATCAAACTTCACAGAAACCTTTCTTGATGGTCGAGGTGGTCATCATCATCATCAATTTCTGCGCTTGCTCATTCACTTTCCCGTTTCTCCTCCTTTTCCACGTTGAATGATGGATGGTGTGCCTCCATTCTTGCGGATCGTAGACCAATGCGGAATTCAGATCGAGAGCTCGAAGATTATATGTGACCATGTTTTCCTTGGCCTTCTTCCTTCGACCTCAAGCTGGAAGGATTTCTCCGTCCAGTCATCTTTACCAGTCGTAAGCTGTATTTTCGGAGGAGACCAGTACGTCTTCATGTGGCCTGTGGCATCTTTTTAGTCGTGGCCACAATTCCCTTCTGTAAACTCATTCTGTAACTGTATTTTCCACTCAAACTTGTTTCAATTTTGAAACTGTGTTTACACACCGTTTTCCTCTTACTGGCCATGGGCTGACAACCCGAGTGACCGAAATTTGTTCATTCATGCGCTCCTCTCTGATGCTTAAGATAGGAAACGAAGGAGTAGGTCGAGAACAGGATGAAAACTTTTAAGTAGTATTTTTAGGAAGCTACAACACTTTTGATGAGACAGAACCACATAAAAGTTAATAATGATGCCTGGTAGGATGACAGGGTTCAGGAGGCAAGGTCGCCCACGAAGCAATTGAGAGCAAAACATTAAGAAATGGACATGACACACCCACCAAGCTACATAGATAAGTTTTAGACAAGCTTTTGGAGACAGTTAGCTGCTAGGAGCTCCGCCAATCCTTCACGCGAAGATATTTAAAGAAGAAGTTACGGGAGTTAACATTTTGCATTTAAATTTTATATAAGAGATCGTGAAATTTAAAGTAAATAAACTGCATAGGCGAGAAATCGTCGGGTTTGAAATACATGCGCAAATTGTGAAAGCAATAGTGAAAAGACTGTTCAAAGGAATTGGGTGTGCAGTCGACTACGAGCTGCGGTTGAATATGATGCATTTTTTATCTCATTTTTCACATTCAGACGGGCAGACGCATCCGGACATCACATCTATGATATTCAACTAATTAGGTATACATGTATTATTACATATCGACAGTGTTGCATTGTTAACTGCATTGCATACAAATACAGTGCATATTTCCTGATTATGAATCCGCCGATACTTAAATTTATTCTTCTGAAAAGGCGTTTCATTTTACCTTTCTTTTGGCATTGCTTCGTGATACACTATACATGCATGTATCGAAATCCCTCAAAGTCCCATGAGATTTTCAGATCAATGATTCGTTTCTCGTGTGTATCACCGAATAATTCTTACTTAGTAAAAGCATCATTTTCCCTCTCTCGTGTTTCCAAAAAATCTTTCTCATGCCGAGATGGGAAGCGAACTAGAAATATATTTCGCAATCATGTCCTCATTTTCTCGACTCTTCTATCGATTTATCATTTCCTCATCAGTGCAAACCTTATCTCATGTCGACTTTAGGTATTGATGGTAATGACAATGAGTAGTGCTTACGTAATTTTTCTAGTAATATAGAACTTAGCTAATTTGACATGCCTGTGGAATTTATTGATTCAAAATTGCTGAGAAATTTAATTCCGATATCGTGAGCTTACCAGGAATAGAAGCGTTTGACCGATTCATTTCAAAATTGACCAGCATTATTCAGCAATTCGTTCATAATTGACAGAATTACGACATCTAACTTCTTAATCGGATTGCCGATGCATTATTTCTAATACAGTGAAAGTATCATATTCGATTGTTTTGATTAACAGTTGTTATCATCGATAATATAATGATCTCTGAATGATAGCGTTTTATCAATCATTATCGTCAAGCAGATCTTGGAGAAATCAGTCATACACAGTACATAAGCATCACTATATTTTACGTTTGTTCAGAACAGTGGTTCTCACTACAAAAGTAGCCGTGGCCTAGGATCAATGGTAAATTTGTCAAACTCCCACGTCTTCGGTACACAATATGTAGCTTGTTACACAACCTGTTACATTAATGTTACTTTCTAATTATGTCTACTCATATTAAATATTGCATAGTTTGATTAATTAAGAGTTAAATCATATAAGTAGATCAGCCGATCGATTGAAAATCTTGCTTTCCATTCTCACAGATGAGAAGCCGTCGTAGCGATGTGTCACGATTTACAGTTTTTGAAACGGATAGTGCGCGAGCTAGCACGAAGTTGTGCAAGTAGCGAGGTCGCACCTGATACTGCCACATATCATTCAGCACCTCTTGAATACTACAAAACTTCCGCGTGTCTCAGATTGGATCGGTTGTCCTGGATTGGAAAACTCCATGTACAGTAGTATTCGGATGACTCGTCACCCGTCGGGAACGGCCAAACATGACGAGCTATCCAAAGTTAATGTTTTATCATGATAAGACAACCGCTTACCTTAATTAAGCATTATTTTGATCTTTGACATATATTATGACACAACGCTACCGATTTCACTTCCTGCTGCGTAAGACACCAAATACATATACATGTATATACTAAACTTAGCCTGTTTTCTCACTACTAATGTAGACTGGCCAGTTTGCATATTAGACCAATTATCGTAGGCTTTCTAAGTAGGTAGCATCTATAAACAGCGTAGGTTACACATGGTAAAGTATTTTATGCATAAGGTAAAAAGTCATTCCATCATCCTATTTCTGTAACATGTTTTTATATTTTTTGCTGAATGAATATTCTCTACACATACATACGTTAGACTCTTCATGGAGTCATGCTTCTGTAGGGCCTATATTCTATGTCAATCAGTAACCGCTTTGATTTTCCTTTTTACTACTAAGAAATGAAATTTATACATCAGAGCACCCTTGCAGAAGTCCAATCATAGCTCAAACCAGTGCTCTTAGGCTCTATGAGGTGCAAGCTGGCTTAGAATATTGAGAATTGCGTTGTAAAAATTATTAAACGTTGACGACTTATCCGGAGAAACCATCATTTTAGTTTATTTTCTATTACCTACAAGCTATCCGATTTGACGAGTTGAGCGGAGTCAAATATATGTGTTTGATAGCAGTTTTGGAAGGGAATTTTTCGGTGACGAGTTATCCGAATACTGCTGTATTTCCAATGGAAATATTGTGGATTGATTATAAACACGATTTTATTGAGTTAATGACTGCATGAAAAGTCGAAGATGTATTTCTTGAATATTACTTGTTCAGAAAGCATCCGGAGGTCATGCTCTTTCATGTGGGTGGTTGTTTCTATTCAGAATCCACTTCCACATGGTAGTGAGTTCGCGACATTTCAAAGAAATTTCAGTAAATACGCGTATGTGCCATTTCCTCTCCGGATATGATGGCTGTATACACTTGTACTTCGATCATTTGTTTCGAAAGATCATTGATATGAAAGAACATGACCTGTAAATATGTCCGTTGTTAAAGATGCTTTCTGTGCAAATCAGATTGAAGAAATACTTCGTGGACTTTAATCTACACTCGACAACTCAGTAAAATAGTATTTATAACCACTATGTCGCAATGTCTCCATTGGAAATGGATGAGTTTTTCAATTCAAGCTTCATAAGAAAGACGAACGATCTGATCCGGCAGACGTGAAGGGTTGTAGCAGCCAAGAGGTTTTTAAGAGGTACAACCTCTCTCCCTGCACAACGTCGTGCTTGCCAAAGGACTAGTAGTATTTCACATGTTTTGAAATAAATATATATACAGTACTTTTCTTTTTGGCGATTTTGCAATTTTTTAATTTTGGATTTCGGTTATTAAATCCAGGACTGTTAATGAAGTTCTTTTATTATTGTGCGGAGGGATTATATAAGCGATGCAGATCCGGCTGGATTACACATATATAGCCATTGATTAATTTACCGAGTTCTATTGCACCATAGCGAAATTAAAGCAAGAACGAAGAAATGAATAATTGTTAATCCTATTATTCGTGCGCGTTATTGTAATTTTGCAATAATGCCTGACCTTGTATGATCCCATGGTCAACAATTGTTTAAAAGGTCCAAGACCGGAGCTACGTCTTATAAGCGGTCTGATGTTGTAAAGTCTGATTTTTTAACAGACTCCGTCGCAACGCCTTCCTGCTCCCGTGGTGCTCCTAAGTATTTTGTCTATGAGTTTCGTTTTGCGCATATTTATTCAAAATAAATCCCCCTTCAAAAAAAATGACATAAATTGATTTTCTGGTTCCGGATTTATGAGATACATAGGGAGGTGTAACAAGTTCTATAAGCACTTGTGAAAGCACACAAAAGAACATCGGCGATATTTGAAGGAACCGATTGGATACTGTTAAATGAAGCCAAATGAGCGAATCCGCCGTTGCCGGTTTCATTGTACTGCTACATTATCGAGGCAGGTAGCACTTAATTTAAGATGAAACATAGTTTAGTAGTTTCACCTGAGAACAAGCTACGAACATTTTCAGGAGCTGAAAATGTTATACTACTCACCATCATGCGTATACGAGTATGTACTCAATATGGCGATGAAAACCTAAATGCTCAAATGTTTTCTATAAGCTAATTTAGTAGATTTATTATATTAGTTTATTTTGTCCGCATTTGGATGTTGAATAAAGTTATTATTATTATAGCTAAATGTTATTTATTTGTGTACTGACCTCTGAAATGTAGCTTTTCAGATTTTATAAGCATTGTCGTTTTCATTTCAGTGCGGCAGATTCATGGCGGTGCAAAGGTTGAGGACGCCGGGACATATATGAGTGTGGGTGGTAGAAATACTACTCCCTCGCATCCTCTTTCTTATAGCTCAAGGTAGTGACCACTGATGGCTGAGTTTGGCAGGTCACTAACCCAGCCATTGTACATAATCTATGCGCAGGCCGCAAGCTGTCAACAGGAAAATCACAAAATTCCTTATGCCAGCGGTCATCAGCTCTTCCTTTGACTTTCCAATTCCAAATTTGTTTTGCTCTTTTCCTTGCGTCATCTTGTTGTAAATAGAATGTACAGAAAATAAATAGATTTGAGGTAAGCGGAGACTTTTACATGATTGTTTCTATGTATATGCCAAGGGGCAAATGTGCGAGCTTTAATCTTCGATAATTTGGCTTCTTCTTGGTTACGACGGCAATTCAAAGAGCCTTAAATGCCGAGAATAAAATTGAAGAAATTTCAAAGACATCACATCTGAAAATTTGACTAACCAGTCGAAGCTCTTGCTTTTCAGAAGACTGATGATATGATGGGCAGATCTTTGGTTTCTCTGAAGATTGAAAAATTAATCGAACATGTTGTAGAAACCCTAAAGGTCTCATGTATGCGGTATGTGGTCTGACGACAGCAATTATGCTGTTTGCCACTCATAAATAGTCCAAATACTTTAGCTAGACCTCAAATCCTCGGCCCATAGAAGTTGTGGTTTTCAGCTAGACATTATTACTATATAATATTGTTATCATATATAACAGCATTATTTAACCCAATGATAACTTAATCTGCAAAATAATATAGTCATTACTTTATTTCATTTGGTTTTTCCTTTAAACGAATGTCTACCATGATATCGAGCGATACTATGATGTACAGCAGATAATTCTGTGATCAGTCCACTGCATTATATATCTAGGAGTCTATGATTTTTATGCAACAATGAACAGGCAATAGAAGAATATAGAGCAAGGTAAATGACCGCTAATTGATCGAAAGATCTCGAGAATAAAGGAAACCTTGTAAAATATACTTTAAGTTTAAATCGTCATCATAGCGATGTAGAAAAACAATCCCTATTTCCATCATATCTTCCCCAAATTGTGATTACATGGCATTTGTAGTATATTTAAATGTTTTTTCCTCTATTTATTAATGTCCTAAAATATGCAAAGTACATATTTCTATAAGGAGCCTTTTAACTACCACGCGAGATGATGAATGCCTACTCATTCCCAAGATCGAATATGTCGTCAAATGTTCATTTGCATGTAAACATTCTGTACCGCAGTTTAAATAAATTTATATATTTGAATGCTGAAGACGAAGTACATGTATTCGACCGCTACAGGTACATTCTCTATTATTGCGGAATAATTGATAGAGTCGGTTTTTATTTCCATCGACGAATATATCTTCGTGATTGAAAATATGTTCTTATATCAGCAAAGGCTACATCGCAACTGTCTTAATTTTTCTGCAATTTTGTGTCGGAATGGTTTGTCTGGCTCGCAAAAAACACATCTGTTGTCAGACCGTAGCGATAGCGATAAAGTAGCAAAGTCCTTCATGGGAAAACACTCCCTTCTTCAGAACGCAATCCCCGCAAAAGCTGAATCTTCTGACAAAAGAATTTTGACATCAAATATCAAATGATCAAAATAAAAAGACAGGCCTATTTAAAATTCAACTTAATTTCTCCGAAAATAATGATGAGCTTATAATAATTGTTTATTGAGAGATGGCTCTCCATGTGAGAAGCAATCTGTAAGCATTAATGTTTCAGACAACCAGAATAGGCCATATACAGGGTGCAGCACAAAAATGTGACCGAATTGCAATGTAGCATAACTTTCTAATCATCCATCAGAAATTAACAAATAAGGTCTCATTTTGAAACCAATACACATCTTTATTACCATAATCAACATTGCAATTCACGATCAGAGTATTGATCTCATAGCCTCATAACATTACTTTAACGATATAATCTAATTCTTTTGTGGCCATGGCTGAGTTAAATGAATAATTTTTTATATTTGACTAAGTTTTGCGTGGAAGAAGGGCCTTAAGTCAAATACTTATTTTAAAAAATGCTTTAATTTTAAATCAAAGGTTTCCCTGGAAAAGTTTTGATAAAACCTAATTCCAGGACCATTTTGTAAGAATACTGAAATTTCATAGATGACCTATATGACGCAAAATATGACATAAGATTTCAGTTGCTGCGAACTGCAGGTCTAGATGAACTGGCTGGTCTTTTGCTCGAGTCCTATCAAGTGCACTTGTTTTGCATGGTAATTTGGTATAACGTTGCCCTATATTTAGTTTTTATTTGTAATGAAGCTTTAGCGTCTCTCCTTCCCCATACTGAGGGTATGGACGGTGCTGACAAAGCAGACTTTTCTGGTGCGTTGTGGTACTTTTAGTCCGAATGCCCTTCCTGACGACTTTCAATGACACTTTCTGGGCACGACCTCTGGACCAAAAGATCGGTAGCAAGCACTTATCCACTCTGCCACGGAGACCACAGTGGATTATTAACACGGAGTCTTTTCATTTGTAAATTGCTGTGAAGATCTTGTTATAAGTTGAAGTTGTTAACTTGCAAAATATCGCATTACATTTCAAATGCAACAATAGAGAGAAGAAAAGAACGTACATGTTGTTGGTTGGGTAAATGACTTAATACTCACAATAAGAGCTTTAAAAGTTTGAAGTGACAGGTTTGCTCAAACATGAAGTGGGTGGCTAAGGAAAACTACTTGCCCGCAGATATGAAGGTCGCACCATACCCGCAGAATACTCTTTTCGGTCAAGATAACTCTTTACTTTACAAACTAAATTTAGTGAGCACTGCGTTGCCATGTGAACTTTTCAATTCATTTTTTATCCATTGTCTCATTGTCCCTCTATCACAGAATGAGGAGTGACGGGGAGGGTGATAGTCTGTTTATTTCGAAATGAAAAATAATGATTGACGCAACTGAATTTCATAACTAATGATTACATTGAAAGAGCGATTAATTGAGGAGTGCAAGAAAATATTTGACCGAAGATAATCAAATATTGCTTCATATAACGTAAAAACACTGATACAGTCCCACCTCCAATAGATCACGTATGTGAAGGTAGCACGGTCATTTTAAATATGCGCCAGCCACTCCTTGAAGTCATCTTGCCTACCATTTTTGAGGTACACCAGGATGTATCTTTTATTTATGACAAAATACGTCTCTTTCACATAGAAAAAAGGATTCAAAAATTCAAATGACTTTACTGTGAAGTTAGTCCGACCAAAGAAACCTAGCTACGTTAGGCTTCTCGCTTGTCAACGTTTGAGATGTGCTAGTATGTCACATGGCACCCCATATTCCCAGCTTTTCGTTTGAGATTCGTGTAAATATGGAGTGGAACATGCTGTCACATCTCAAAGAAAAAAAATTGTATCGTTGTTTGGTTTGCACATCAATTTTTGAAAATGCCCGGGCTAACTTCACATTTCTTCAAACAATATAGAAAAATAGACCAGAAGTAAGTTTATTTTCCGCAACGTGTCGAAGCACCCTACTTCGTCGTCAGGCGATAATAAAATGTTGACAAATACATGCATGTATGAGAATGAAAATGATGAAGACAACTTTAGAAACTCTTCGACACGTTGCGGAAAATAAACTTACTTCTGGCAGATTGGTTTATTTTTCTATATTTATTTGATATCTTCTCACGCCAGTCATGCATTACTTCTTGAACCGATTTAAACCAGCATACTGCTTATTCCTTACCGATTTTTGTGGAAAAAATTGCTGACACATCCATTTTAGAGTTCTTTAAATCAGTTTTCAAAGCTTAGTTGTCAAGCGCTGAGCATTGACGCAGGTAGGTATTTTTTTGGTCGCACTAACTTCATAGCCAGGTCATTTGAATTTTTTGAATCCAATTTTCTGTGTGAAAGAGGTGTTTTATTGTCAAAACTAGTGGTGGCACATGCTGACACCTCAAAAATGGTGAATAGAATGGCTTTAAGAAGTGGTTGGCACATACTAGATGTCCGTGTTGACTTCACAGACATAATAGACTGTCACCCGTGATACAACACCACCTTCTATACTTATCATTCTGGGAGTATAAGTAGCAGGTAGCCTGCAATGTAAATTGAATGCAAATTTCATTTAGTTTACTAACATAAATCGCTTAAATTCTGTATACATTTCCAGAAACACATTCATGCTTCATGCATAACTTAAAAGGGATGCGTTTATACGAACTCTGTTATGTGTTGTGTTTGCTTTCTTCCCCTCGATTATACACCTGATGATGAGTAATATCATCATTGCTACATTGTTTTCTTTCATAGCCTATGTAATAGACCTACATGTATATAGATCTACACCTTTTTTCATTCTAATTAAAAGTTGTTCCGTTCTATTCTGTAAAAATGTTCTATTCAGTTTAAAACCTGTCACATTCAATTTAAAACATTCAGCTAAGAACGCGCTCTATTCTACTACAAAAACAAAATAACAAATAAACAATCAATAATATCATAATATTTCATTTTACAACATGGAATCTGATGAATAAAATAATGCGGATAATAATACCTCCTGATTAACTAGTTGATCAGTGCTGTTGCTTTATGATTGCGCGAGTTGGATATGCAATCACAAGCATCATGCGCGTAGACGTCAGCTATGAAAACTAGAACCACAGCCTCCAAGGAAGCGAAGAGCAGAAAGGGCACAAAACCTCACGTCATCTCCAAATAAGCAGTACCTACAGGCCAAAAAAAAAGTAGCTCTATATCGTCTGCCACTAGGTCTTCGTACAGTGAGGAAGACCTAGTGGCAGACGATATAGACAATTCAGAAATCAGAATGCGTATGCATTGTATGCAACGAAATGTATTCGAATAGTCGACCACATGAAAAGTGGATACAATTGTTGTATACAATGCAGTCAGTGGGCGCATGAGGAATGTACTGCCGGCAATCTGCCAAGCTATATTTGTGAATTATGTTTTTTACTGATAAGTCCATTGTTTCGGCCTAATCTTGTTCTATAGGCCCCTGTATGTTATAGAATAAATAGCTGGAAGACAAGCTGTTTTGGTTTTACTAGATGATCACATCAAATTGGCCTAATAGACAAGCTTTCCTTAAGATATTTCATAATTTTAAAAGTTGGGAGTGGGTTGCGCCCAGGGTAATGGCAAGATCTGGCAGAAAGAAGCGCAATAGTTCCTGAACAGTCGAATCTCGCTTAAGGGGGGCGTCTTACCCCACTCTACCCTAAGTCTGGTCGGACCGGAGCGTTGACAGCCACATTCGATAACTACATCATCATATTATCGGATAAAATGAGTCATTCTTAGAAGTCGAACAATAGCAAAAGTAAGAATCTTCAGATCGGTTTAGCGCGCCATCATCCCATGCATCATAAACCCACACACTTCTTGAGTGCGCGATCCACACGATGCTAAGTTACCCGCTCGCTCCGTGTGTTTGGTATGAATACCAGCAGATAATATCAAGTGCTGAGTTAGTTGTCTATTTCATTTGGTAAAGTTTCTCTAAGTATACGAAGACGAAATCATGACTTTCCATGCAATGTCAACGTCAATAAGCTCCGGTGCATCTGACACAGACACTGACATGAGTGAAATGATGGAAAATCGTGGTGTTAAACCAGGTATTCTAAGAAGCTATAAGAAAACTGATGGCATCGCTAAACAACGAATACTCGATTAGCAATATGGTATTTAGTTACATTGGTGACTGTCATATTGTTTCTGTAGTAGAATAGAGCTAGTTCTTAACTGAATGTTTTAAATTGAATGTGACAGGTGTTAAACTGAATAGAACATTTTTAATTTGAATGGGACAAGCTTTAAACAGAATAGAACATTTTTAAATAGAATGAAACAACTTTTGATTAGAATGGAAAAAGGTGCAGTTTATCAGTAGATTTTCATTCATTTATAGCTGCCGGGAAAAGGTTGCTCGCTGGTATTGATAAATCACAGGTTTTAAGTGGAGACATTGGTTGATTGTTTACTTAGAATTATCTCAATTAAGTCTGTGTAAGCCTACCGTAATGATTCTAAACAAAGTTCAGGCCTACTGGTATCGTACGACTTCGTGCAAAGCATTGATTTAAAATGTAGAATATCAACGAATTTATGCATTTTTAAAAGACATCTTTGACAAAGAAATAGAACGTAGAAATGGTCTACCTGTCGGTGTATTAATGATTTTATGTTTCTTGAAAGTTGCAAAGGATGTTTGATTCTTTGTCGCTTGAAAGATCGTGAGAAATGAAATCTCTTCTAAAAGTTAAATGTGTATGATATTGAAAATTTATCCATAGACTATTTCAAATGTTCATGAATTTAAAGCGTCATTTACATTTGCCGCAATTTTTTCCCGTTTCATGTATCGATTGATTCTAATAAATGGAATAACTAAATTTGGAACGCAATTTGATTCATGAAAATAACTATGCTTGATTTCCGCTTAGAGGAAATATGTGCTCTTTATGACGGAAACGTACAACTTGAGTGAGTCCAAGCAGAAGTTGATGACAGCAGTTTGAATTGATATTGAAATTATTTAGCACATTTGTGGAAAATTTGACTCAACATCGTCACTCAACATATATATACTTATAGCTCAAACTCCTACCAATCTTGCGTCTTGAGTGATTCATCACTGCCGCGATCACTTTTCAATTCGATTTCTACCCATTTGCATTCCACCTCATCATCAACATACACAGTGTCTGTATAGGTATATTTATCCCTAAAAATCGAGAGTTAAATTGCAAACTTACAATATTTATTCATACAGAACCGCTTATGAGTCTTTGCGCCCGTCTCAGAAGACGTAGAAATTAGCGAAATTTGAACTCTTTTACTTATCGATCAACAAAATTTACGTTAGGCTGAATTCTATAGTTGCATTGAAAGCATAGTTGGGTACAATCCGTTAACTTCCGTTAATTAACGGAAGTTAACTTTTTTTATAACTTTTTCACTTTCTGAAAAAAGTTAACGATTAGTTTAACTTCCGTTACTCTCATGGAAGTCCGTTAACTTTTTTTAATAAATATGCAGCTGAGAGCTCAGCTCATGATGTCAAGTCAACTATACATACACACTTTTGATGCCTGAGTTAACTTGCTTTACCTTCGTTGATCGTGCACACTGACAACAACGCGCGGCGTCATACAGAATTCGCATCGGTTTTTGCGTGAAGCTATTCTCTTCACACAATGAGGCAGACAGTGTCAGGAGCGCAGTCATGCAAGGTCACAAGAATTGATTCTGTTCCACAATGCGGTCTCATTTCGTCCTCGCCTCATGACCAAGCGGATGGAGCGTCGAATTGTTCGCACTTCCAAAACAATTCCCACTTGGACAGCAGCACCTGGTCCGCCAGGAACGTAATCTTCTGTTTGACTAGAAAGGAAGCATTGGAACATGTGCCGTTAATAAAATGGCACAATCTGCTGACATAATACCATAGCAATCGAACAATAAGCAGCCAGTTCAGCATTAAACACGCCAAATTGTGCGAAGTTTCAGTGACTGTTATCAACCGGATCACACAGCAAAGGGACACAATCGATGTTAAGCTCTACAGAGAAGTTTGTGAACGTTTTTTCGTGCGCCTGCTAACTTTTCTAATAATGATCGGAGGGACCAACATTACCGAGAAAACAACGCAATGATCTAAATTCTTCGAATCTGAAGGAATCGTAGCGATCGGAGCATTTTGAAGGAATTCACAGCAATCCGCAAGCGGCGCACGACTATTTTTCCTATCTCTGTAAGGTCTTAAAAATTTATTTTTGCCCACATAGCAAGTTGCTGCATGTGCCATTGTTTTGAATCAGTTTGCACTTCTAGCAAAGTGACACGGTTAAACAAACTAAATCTGTGAATATGAGTAATCTGATATCTATTGGTAAAGTGAAAAGAACCCTACGAAGGTACGGACTGTTTAATAGTATTGCAGTTCGAAAGCCGTTCCTGTCATTACGTCACCGTAGAAATCGGTTGGAATGGTATCCACAAAAATCAGCGTGGTCTCTGGCAAAATGAGAAAAGGAAATTTTCTCCGATCAATGTAAGTTGGAGCTCAATCCAAACCGGCTATTTTATGTTAGCACTCGCCGGAGTATTGGTGAGAGATTAAAAGCCAAGTATATCCGCCCATCGGTCACGTTTCCTTCCAACGTAATGGTTTGGGTGCTGTTAGAGGAGACGGTTCCCGAGTTATTCTAAGATGCAACAAGAATGTTGTTTTACGGGAATACCAAAGAGTTCTGAGTGTCAGTCTTCCTCATGTAGTATGCCACCAACTACATGCTTTCCAACATGATGGTGCACCGATCCTCTTCCACAAAGATTTTTTTGAGAAAAATGGCACCTATGTTTTGCAGTCATGACCCTCTCAAAGTCCAGATCTCTATATTATCGAGAATGTCTGGCAGATTTTGAAGATTTTTCAAAGGAATCCAGTGACTCTTGAGGACCTCTGGAGAGTAGCTGTTGAAGAATGAGACAATATCCGGCGAGAAAGATCCCAAAGATATTGAATGCTTGTGTATCAGCAAAGGGAGGTCATACGAAATATTGACTCGAGCAGGACTATTATAGATAACTTTTGTAAACATCAAGAATGCAGTTTCCTTCATTATGCTGGCTATTTTCTTCATTTACAGGCGATAGTTTAAAGTCGCAAAATCTTTTGGACGACCTTTTGTTTTGTGACGTTTCCATGGGTTCGATGAATTGTTGCACTTTCGTATTGATAAAAAGCATCATGAAATAAAATTCTACAAGTAGGGATGAAAGTAATGTAAGAGTGCATGACAATCAAGCAGTAATATAACATTTCATGTTCACTCGATTTATGGTGCAATAACTTATGAGCTGGTCTGTACAACCCGCAATCGAATAGATCCGTCACATATACTGCTAAAACCACAAGAGAAAATGCGGTAATTCATGTCATATTATGCCTAAAGGAGCAAATTGAAACTGTACTACGAAATGATGCGAAACATAAGCTATTTACTGATGCCATGTATACCTAGGCTATATTTCGGTGTAAACATGTGATGATCGTACTTAGCACAATTTTTCTGCTCAATGAAACTTTTACGGGTTCAGCCGACAGGAACTCGATGTGTTTGAAGGAATTGAGAAAATATTTCGCTTACTAGGATTCTTTACAGTGACTCCTCCAGAGTGTCTAGCATGTGACTCGCGCTTTAGTTGTATACTTAAATTTTGAAGCGGTCAATTAGAAAATGACATCTTTTTGTGGACATCTACGCCGTAAATGTAAGTAATGCTTTTTATAGGACACCATTAAATCACTTTGACCTCAAAACATAAAATTTAACAAGCAAATGTTCATTTACGCAGCTGTCATACTGTGCCTCGAACCCATGATAGAGTTGATATATTTTAGTGTCCCTCAGCACTCTACATTCTTGACACGAATACAATGCCTTTGAAAATATGCTATGCTTTGTGAAACAAACATTCGACGGAATTTGCACAATGGATTCATGAAGCTATCATTTTAAACTTTACTTTCCGTGTAATTAATCTTACTCATGTAATAAAGTTTGAGTGCCGAAATTTCATTCACAGTCTACGTACGTGTGCTGATGAAGTTTTCGAAAGAAAATTAAGACGGACACAGACGTATTAAATTGAGTAGCCTAACTAATGAGTCCACTAACAGACGCATTATTGAATTGTCTGGAAGATAGGAAAGAATTTTCGGCGAACTTCCTTGTTTGATAGCGTTACTTCGAAGAGGTTGGAGACGCGTTGAGTCGAGTGAACAGAGGAAAGCATTAAATTCATCAGACCTGACTCAAGTATCTATTCAAGTGTCTATCACTCAAGATGGATTTTGAATCTTACCCATCTTTCCGATGATAAAATCGCGATAAAAAACTTCGACGATGTCTGTTGATACTTCCGCCAGCCATAATAGCCTTCGTCAGCTAGTGTAATTTTGTTCAGAAATAATCCATCATGAAATCTATAATCGTGCGTTTATATTGAAATGCAGGAAAAGGGGCCGCGTGGGATTTTCTTAAACATAAAGAAAATTGAAACTTCAAGAATTTATTATAATGCTGTATTTGAGAATCTCTTACGTCGACTCGACAGTCGAGGAAGTGATCACTTCCACCGATTGAGGGAAATAACAACAATAGACCATTGCAGACAAAGTCAAATTCAATACACGTCCGTGGTGCCTTCTTACCATGTGAAGCGAACTGAGCCCACCTAGTCGGAGCAATTGGCAAACCGAGTTCAGATTTACTGATCGTCCATGTTAAAATTGATTTCTTCTGTAATCAATAGGGGAGTCATCGAGTCACCAACTTATTTGCCGTTATATGTGCAAGAAGACGCTTTGGTGGGCTCGAAAAAGTATAAATTTATTAGCTCACAAGCTTTCGAACCATGTCCTTCAACAGGTAAAAGCCATACTGGTTGCAATCAATAGCAATATCTAAGCACACATAAATGACGCCATGTGATCAGTAGGGTTCGGAAAAATATTTGGTCAAAAGTGTCAAAATATTTAAATATTTATTTATTTCAAAACCTTTAAAAAATCTTCAAAATATCTAAAGTGTTTAGAAATCAAATTGTGCTGTGAATTATAGCAATGACTCCGTAGCGTTCAGGAAAAAGTTAAACTCATTCCATGAAGAGAAAACAGTGCTAATTTTAACATCCCGATAGCTATATTTCCGGCCTCTCTTCAGTAGAAGTACGACCGTTGTGATACTCAAAATGTACAGACAAGTTTAATACAGCTCATCAGACTGGCATAGACTGTGGACATGACATTCGGACAAACTTCAGAGAGCAACGATATCTCAATAGTGCATCAACAAACACAATAGATTTACCGAAGACAATAGAAAGTAACAAAGGCATGACAAAAGAAAAAAGCTAAAGCCAAGGCATACGCAGGATATGTTTTCAGTCTTTGCGGATACATAGGTCAGGAAGGTAACGAGATATATATTAAGATTCTAAAATGAGTAGAAGAAAAAGGACTGAGGAGCACATAAAATAGAAAAATAAGAAGAAACGGTGCGTCCTGAAAAACTATATGGCATGCCGACAAATGGCGCTGGACGGAGACTTATTAGAGCCAGGACGGCAATGTCCACTTCGGTAAATGTTTCCTCATTCCGACCCTGAAACATTTCTCAGTGCTCCCAATATAACTGCATCCGCAGTCACAAGAAAATTTATAGATAAGACTGATGATGAGCTGTATTAAACTTGTCTGTACATTTTGTGCATCACAACGGTCGTACTTCTCCGGAAAAGAGGCAGCGAAATAGCTATCGGGATGTCAAAATTAGCGTCGTTTTCTCTTCATACTATGATTGGGCACAAATCTTGTTTTAAATTCATTCCATTGGCATATTTAGATACTCACCATCCCGAACAATAAAAACATGAAAATGTAAGTAGACGCTATCCATTTCCAATTATTGGTAAAACAATTGCAGACTAAAATTTTAGACACTTTCTGGAATTAGTCGCCGGCGATTGTCAGATGAAATCGTTTTGCATGTCGAAAACGTGCGCTCGACGTCGACGCTCGTGATCTACGCAAAGTTATAGGTGGCAGCCTGTTGAGGAGACATGTTGTTCGGGTATGAGTTCTCGTCACCTGACCACACTAATTCAATAGAGCGCGGAATTTAGATGTCGCTGACGTCAGTCAGATGCAGTAATACAACCTTTTCTTTTTGAGACAAAAGCGTGTACCTTTATCAACTAACATAGTGCTTCTTAAAAATTTGATATAATGTGGTTAAAGACAGTGGAAGATGTACACAATCTTTGAACATGGTGATAGCCGATGCATCCCAATTTTCAATATTTCGGCTTCAACTTTGATTAAATCAAGGGTTTTTACGAAATGCAAGGCACATGAGTAAGCCTAAATGCTTTTAAATTCACGAACCATAGAAATATTTATAAAATGTTTGTGAAAATCAAAATATTTAGAATAGCCCAAAAATTCAAAAATGCTTTTTATTTAAAACACTAGAACAAGAACCTGTCGACAGAAGAAAGGGAAGACCGAGAACAAGTTGGGGAACTGTGATAAAGAGTGGAGTGAAAGTTAGATCCCTAACCGAAGACATGGCCTCCGACCGAGCCATGTGGAAGTAACGGACTGAGGGGCCACCCCGTGCTACCCGATCATCCGGGATGCTGAAACTGGATCGAGCCCGGCCAAGGTGAGCAAGCATTTAAAAATATTACGAACCCTAGTGATCAGATTGCTATCATGGAACGATATAATACAGCAGAACTTGCTGCAGGATGTCTTCACAATAGGCTTACGGGCAGCCTATTTATGAAAATCGAACCTCATTAGAAGAAAACAGCGTTGGGTAGAAAAACAATATAAAATGACGGGTGCCAGGTCATCTACAAACATAATCACATAATCTATGCAAAACAACGATAAATGATGATAAAAAGAACGTACGTGTGAAAGTAACTATCCATAATGAAAATAACTAAATAATAAATCAAGCAAATACCATAAATAAGTATTTACAATCTTATGCTGAAAAATGAAAAAAGTTAGCACTTATTTACACTTTACAGTTAAATCGATAAGTCGCATCTTTTCTGTGTGTGTAGATGTTGCTGTTGCTTGTAACCAATCTGGCTTCCAATTGTTGAAAGACATTGTCCGAAGGTTCGTGAGCTAATGAATTCATATTTTTCGAACCCATCAAAGTATCTTCTTGTACATATATGACGATTTCATCTGTAGCCATTATTTAATTATGCGGTTTTGGTATCTTCAATTCTTCATTGCAGGTATCGATAACATGAGTGCATCATGACGTCTGCTATTGCTTCTATTTCCGTCGTTATTCCCTATTCCGCATTGTTTCTCTTCAAAAAAGTCATTATTTCTTCATTCTCACCAAACCAATATTGGCCTCTCATAACTTTGAAGTATCAAATGGCTGACATTTGGTGGAAACCTTGAAGTCGTCTCCTGCGTCTTGTAGAGAAGTGAGTGAAGAATTGTTCAATCTCATTAGTAGTGTAATGTTAAGGCACTGTCACCCGTAGTTAAATGAATAAAGTAAAAACCACACTAGTACGGAAGAATGTTATTCGAGCTTTCGACCGTCCTTCAGACAGTCATAATCATGAATCATATTCATGATTATGACTGTCTGAAGAACGGTCGAAAGCTCGAATAACATTCTTCCGTACTAGTGTGGTTTTTACTTTACTCATTAGTAGTGGTTTCCAATATGTGTGATGATAATATCTGCTGTACATTTGTTCGATCCATAGCCAATAGTTCTGATTTATTGAAAAAAGGATTCGGAAACTTTGTAAGTAACTTTGATCTTGGAATTTTGTTCTAGGAAATCCTTAAATAGAAGTATGCATAGAAATTACATAATACAGGCAATTTTGTGTTCAGATCATCTTGTTTCAATAGAATGTCAACCGTCAAGTAACATTGACAATGTGAATATATTGGTTTAGACTCGGGACAAACACTTTTTTGAAGGTCACATGTAAATACATTTTTTAAAAACATCAGAATACAAATGCTGGGAATGTATCGAAATACATTTCAAATAGAAAGCCAACATTTTTTTACCTATGGAAATGAAGAAAATTAGCGAAGAGTAAGAGTTGTTGTCGCCGAAGAGAATTTCCTTTGGCTGTTAGTGTCCTTCCTTTTGTTTGATTGATGACATGGGCTGATATTTATAACAGAAATCATCAGAATCTTTTTAGGCTCAACGCTATCTGAGTCAGGTAGAAAGTTCTGAAGAGAGAAAATTGTCAATGAAATTGAGTAGCCATGAAAACTGGGTCATGAATTTCTATTAAGAAAACGTTGGCCCCATTACATTAAAATTTGAGAAACCCTGACTTACATTAATGACAAGTCCCTGATGTCATTATGTCTATCATACAATTTAATATTTTTGAGACGATTTCTTAGTGAAATCTTCCTGTTATTGTGAACACATACAAAGGCAGAGGGAATGCACTGGGCCTGAAGATGCTTGACCAAGTTACTGGGGTCGGAGAACATGTCTTAGCAGATGTTATCAGTGAATCTGTCCACTTGATGCAATGCAATTTGGCTTTATGAGAGGAAAAGGTACTACCGATGCCACATTCATCCTCTGGCATCTACTGGAGAAGAGCCTCAGCAAGAACAGGGACAGATACGTATTTTTTGATCTCGAAAAGGCATTTACCATGTGTCCAGGAGAGATCTGCGGTGGTCCATGGGGAAGAGTCGCCATGAGGAGAGTCGCGGTTAGCTGTGACAATGCAACTGGTAGAAATTTCACGGTGAGTACTGGAGTTCATCAAGGCTCAGTACTAAGCCCTCTCCTCTTCACTATCATCACGGATGCTATTTCTGAAGATTACTGTTGAGGATGCCCTCAGGAGTCTCTATGCGAATGACTTGGTTTTAACGTCGAACACATAGGGACCCGTTCCCTATGCAGGAAGACAAACCTGGAGAATTTCTGGCAGTCATAATCGATAAGACCAAGGTCCCTATCAGACGGAGCGGTCACAAGTCGGTGAGCGATGAAGGAACGTTTCCTGATGGTGCTTGCAGTAAAGGTGGGTGTGGGATGGAACCCAATCCGTTGCTCAATTTGTCGAGAATGGATGCATCATACATGTACTGATTTGTCTGTCCAGTCTTTCTAATTTTAAGTGCTGGAGTTGCAGAGGAGCAACTCCCCATATCACAGCAAAAGGTCGATCAGATGGCAGTTGGCAGCGACTCGCATGGAGTTGCAGAGAGCTTTGTTATTCGGGTGATGTGTTTGGGAGATCTGAAGGGGAGGGGCGGTAACATGTTACACATGTATGTCTAAAAATGCTTTTTTGAAAAATGCTGCTTTAGAATAACATCATCTTTGTCGAACTGCAAGGTAAACTTGAAGAACCTTCCTAAAGATTCAAGCAGCAGAGGACGATGTTACTTATAAGGTTTTCGTCTATATCTGGAGTCTGGAGTTTGATAAACAAAACTAAATTTAAATGTTGAGAAGTCATCGCTATATCTTATCTTATCTCAGCCCTATTTTTTGAAAGCCGGAATCTTCAAAGCGTCCAATGCTCGCTTAATTAATAAACTTGATCACATCATTTGTCTGCCATTGTCGCATGAATTAAGCCTCATGGAAAGTAGCAGTGTCGTGTTTTGTGTTTTGAAGTGCGGCGCAAATACATTGCTTATTGAATAAATTTCAAAGTGCTCCGCGCTGTGTCATGTCCTGCATCTAATTCCGCAGTTAATGCGCATTATCGTAATTGCCCATATACCTGCTACATGATTATGATAATTATGGTGTTTGGTGACAGCTCATTTTCATGTTTTCTGATAATCAATTATCTCCAAATAATTATTGCAACTGTTGTGTCGAAGATGCCTGGCAGTGTTGAAACAACGATAATGAAAGTTCATTTTGATCTAGTCGAGACACATTTCAACCACCAATTAACAATGTTTTTTGGCAGTGTCAACATCCTCCTTTTCTTCCTATCTTGCAAATTTCAGTATCACACGTAAATGTGAACATTTATTCATTTCAAAAACTTCGATCTTGATAGCTGATGCAGCTGGAGATTGCAAACAGATGTTTCTCTAAATCGTTTCGATTCGACCATTAAAACAGTGCACGCGATGACCTAAAGGTGACCCTGAAGATTGACGAGAATGTTACAGTAATACAGTTTCATATATTCTTTCCCATCTGAAAATTCAACACTCTTTAGAAAATTCATGTTACTTTAGACCAGTGTTGGATTTGAGCTTGATTGCAGTAGGGGGGGAAGCTTTCGAACGGAAGGTTTTGGGTCAACGTTGCAACCAAAGCCCGAAAAAGGGTGATCAAAAAAGGAAGAGGACATCGATTCATATAGTTTCACTCTCATCCTCGCACTTGGAACGCCCGCGAATAATTTTGAAAACAGTTGAACCATAAATGGAATAATGAGGAGATAGGCCTATTTGATGCTTGAAAGGGACTCCCCAATGCATGCATTTGGTGCTACCCGCATTTACTTAAAAATGCTTCAAATAAGGTGCGTGGATACCCTTGTGCATCAGAAATTTATAGTAGGTCTCGCATGTGAAGATCCACATTCCTCAGATGATCATTCTGTAATTTATTGCAATTAGACCTATAATGAATTCACAAAAATCGGGCTTCTGTCAATATTCACAGAGTGAAAGTTAAACAATTTTCCCAAACCTGATTTTATGGATTGTGAAGAAATTTATTGCATTAATATGAATAAAATACTATGTGTGCATTGTCATCAAGACCCTGAAAAAAACAATATAGCATTCTGGATTCCACTCTTTTTGTGTTTCGTTATCTTATAATTATTTCATTCAGGATTTTCTGATTCTAGAATTCATTTGTCATCTTTATGAACAAAGAAAGTTAATTATTGATGATTAGACAATTAAGTTAATGAATAATCGTGAGGAAATTAGGCCTTCGCCTGTCAATGTTGCTTATATTCACAAAAATAATAAATTGATGCTCAATCAATCTGGTTGAGCAATGTAGGGCCTCTCTACCGGAAATATTCTTCCCCCTCAGGGAAGGAAGCTGCATTTTCAGTGCCGGGGATGAGACAAGGCAGTGCAGGGGAACTTCCCCACTTTCCCTCCCCTCAAATCCAACACTGCTTTAGACATTAGGTCATATGTTGTCGTAAACAGCAGTGCAATACTTGCACAATCTGAAAGACTATGATATGATCTGATAGATGCACTATTTTGAATGACTGCATTTTTGAATCCATGCCTACCACAAGGTTGGACCTCGCGCTTTGGGTCTACCTTCGGTAAGTAATACAAAACTTGGATCTTCTATTAATGCTGCGTATATACAAATTAAGTTACAAAAATTAATATTTTGATTTGAATCTTAGGAGAACAACATGATAAGTACATAAAGTTCTGATTTTTTATCAAAATTCCACTCAATTCACAGAAAATTTCAAAAATGAAATACTTGTGATTATTAGCTATTTCATTTTGGGCTGGACAATGCCGCGCATTGAAAGTTTGTACACATAGTGTTTGCTGCAAGCCTAGATGTATTTTGCTGCATTTGTGCATATCGAAAATTTATATATTTCATATGTTTATATCTTCGCAGTTATCTTCGCATCCGTGCACTGTCTGCGATAGCCGACATGTATCCAAAAATGAATTCATTCCAATTTCGCATTCTGATTATGTTTAACCATGTACTCAATACGCAGCTGTGATGTTTAGTTATTCAGTAATTCCTGAATGATAAAACGAAAACGATTGCTTTGTTATAAGTAGACAGCGATGATTTATGTGAATCACGTAAAATGAATTTTTTACCTAAATTATGGATATTTTGTAAAAAAAACCTAAATCACCTAAATATTGGCATTACGACAAAAACGTGAAATTTGATTAACTCATCTACATATACTCACATTGGAAGACATTGAGAAAATCGTGGTAAGGAATTACTTTTATCATCGGAATAATGAAGACAATGATGAGTGATTCTGGGCACTGCCACATGTTTCTGGTCATAGTTTGTAATTCTTTTATATAAATTTATAGAGTTTATAGTGCATTTGAAATACGAGTAATTTTGATCTGTGTGACACACGCAAAATTGTACAATTGAATTGTCGACATACCTTTTGAAACATATATACTTAGTTGCTAGTGTTTCATCTGTGCAGTTGTTGTAGCTTGAATAAATTCGTTCCGAATCGCCATTAAATCTAGCCTTCACTTGTCATCATCTTTTCTATTCTTTTTTTTGAACTTATACGTAGATTATTGTCGCGGTATTTGTTTACAAATTGGTTACCGAAAAAGGCACAATTCATGGAAATAAACAAAAACTACCATTGCTCTCAATGAATCTAGATATTTTGATGGATTTTTGATTCGCCTAAATAAACAACCTAAATTTGTAAAATTATTCACCTATTAAAAACCTAAAATGACAAAAATATTCACCTAAGATATCGCTGTCTAGTTATAAGCAATGTATAATTCAATCATAATTAGATCAAAGATCTTCAATTAGTCAGCATATCAGTGTAGGCTAAATTAATGGGAAGCTTTATGACGTAATACATGTACTTGGGCTACTAATTACAGTTATTGCAATAAAAAATCGTTTCCCACTAATACCAAACTTCTCATGGGCCCAATAAGAATTTTGGTCTTAAAATGAGTTTGTGTCAACACAATATTTAGAGAATGCATTTCGTTTACTTGACTCTGATTACCGTATATGCTCAAATAATAGCCCCCGGTTATTATTTCATTGTTTAGTGTACCACCCGGCTATTATTGGAGATCCGGCCGTTAAAAGAGACCAGGCTATTATTTACGTTGTATAATTTGTGTGAAAATTTCCAAATTCATAATTTCCGAGAAGAATTTCGATTTATAAGAAAAACAAAAATTCATATGTTTAAGATCATTATCTTGCAGCTTAATAAAAAAGGAAACATAATAACTTTGAACAATCTACATTTACATCTGATGAATTCTACAGTGAAACTAAGAAATCAGTTAGATTCGTCTGAATCACACCAATCACTGTCAACTTCGTCATCTGAATCGCTCACCGGGGCGTCTATCTCAACTTGAAGATCGTTCAGGCTACTTTCAAATTTGGATTTAAGAAGATGAAGACCGCCTTCACCACATGATTTACCAGGCTTTAGACACTCAATGAGGTGATCCTCGCTTCCATCAGTTGCATTTGTGACACCACATTGTTTCATAGAATCTTGAATTTGTTTAACAGGTATTGCCTGCCATGCTTCGTCAATCCAAATCGCAAATTCACCGAATGTTGGAGGTTTCAGATTTTCATTCTTCGTAAAACTGTGATCACTTTTTGAAATCCAGTCTTCATACGATTTTTGAACTGATACTTTAAATGATCTATTCCAGGAAACGTCTGGTGCCTGGATAAGGGCCGTACAACCGCCAGGAATAACCGCTGTTTGTATGTTCATTTTTCGTAATACGTTTTTGGTAGCCTGAGAAATATGGACCGAAAACTATCCCAAACCAGAAGTCTTTTGCCGAAGTGAAACTGTCCAATAACATTTCGTAGATAGTCACTCGTCATCTCATCATTCATCCAACTGGCACCGCTGTAGTTGAAAACTATACCCCGCATTTTTTCTAGTTCTGGAATGGCACGACGCCTTGGGATTAAAACATAGGGTTTACACTTGCTGCCATCTGCTCGCGCGGTTAGAATCTTTGTTATTCTGATCTTTTGATGTCCGGTCGACATAATCGTTACATCCTTCGCGCCTTTGGTCGCGATAGTTGTCTTGCCCACTGGTTCAATCCAGACAGGTGTCTCGTCCATGATGTAGATAGAATTTTGAGAATATTTGTTCTCGATTACCATCTTTCGAAGATACAGTATGAAGTTAGTCACTTTTTCTAAACAATCAGACGGCGGTTTCGAACTAATAGTTGTTCGAATACGAAGACAGAAACCGTTCCGTAGTAAAAACTTTTGGAGCCATCCGTCACTTGCAGAAAACGCTTGTAAATCGTCGCACATATTTTCTTTCAGATCAGAATGTAGTCTTAAAGCTTCCCTTTGGATAGATTTTCGGGAAACTCGAAGTCTCTCTGCTCGCCTTGAAATGATCCAGTTCTTCAACTTCTCCAAAATCGAGTTACCCACTTTACGGCCACCGCCTTCAAGACGTCGACGTTTCAACGCTTTACCACCTGAAACAGACCATTGACGAATTTCATCCTCGCACTTTCTCCAATTTCTGATTTGCTTAGTGTCCACTTTGAATGTTTTGGCAGTGTTCTCCACACCGTGGTGTTTCAAATAATCTAACGCTGATAACTTAGTTTCCATTGTGAAATCTCTTCGTTTCTGTTTTGTACACATGTTGACGACTTGCCCGATAAGAGACGAGTGGAGAAATGACTCGCTTACACGTACCGTATCTTAGCGGAAAGCAGTGACTTCAGTGACTCATTTATAATGGGAACATTTGAAGACAAGTAACGCTGACTACCGTATTCACACGGTGATGCACGATCGATGCGACTGTATTCATTGTTTATACCGGTAGGTAGTTTTGACACTCCGCTATCATACACCAAAGAACATTCAATACCCGGTTATTATTAGAGACCAGGCTATTATTTCATTACCTGGCAGATGACCCGGCTATTAACAGAGACCCGGCTATAAAAAGAGCAAATACGGTAATTATTGAAACTTGGGCTTGGGTTTTGGGTTTTGACCCAAAACTTGTATTGGGTATACCCAATACAAATCTTTGCCCAACCTTTCCTACCACATGCAATTATTCCAGCATTGCCACTTTTTCATGCGAAAAAATTGATGTCAAAATGGCCATTTGGAAAAAATGAAAAAATTTCGGTTGCACCGAAATGCGCGAATTTCATTGTACAATTTCATTGCGCGAAACTGATATTTCATTGTACAGTTTCAATTACAGTCGATAACGAACCCCTCTATAACGAACTTTATCCGCGGACCCTTTTATTAAATTATTTTCGATAGGAATCGAATAAAGAAAAATTGTGTTAAATCCAGATCATGTGAAAATGAAGCGTTTGAATGTTATCTCCCTGAACTACCCATGGAGGGAAAAGCATTTTGAGTATATAATTAAATGATTAATCCGACTAGGAGAGCATCTTTGCATTATTCAATTCTGCATCAATTCAAACTTTTAATTTCAATATCATGGACATGAAACTTCGTGAAAATCATGACCAGAAGCAGTCACAAAATAACCGATGCATTTCTTAATGTGGAGAAAAAAGGTGACAAAAATGAGACAATTCCAGCTCATGATAAATGATCGTAGGACACGGAATCTCATTTCCAGGAACCTCGGACTACTGCACAGTGTACCTCCTGCCGTTGCCCCTCTTCCTAAGATATATCTTAGCATTCCACGCACTAGTGTTCTGTTCGATGAATTTTTTCGGCATCAGGTAATGTCGTAACATCACAGGGAGATTGCTTGTAGCCGGGGCATATCAAGATGTTGACCTTCTCGCATAGCAATTAGTAGACTGTGGCGGCATTGATTCAAATCTTTCCACCTTTCCTGATGTTCTTAGTTTTCAGCTATACTTCAATCAATTCTTCACTGCATATTTTTAAGTAGGTGAAACGCAGGGACGTGCGCAAACCTGTCCACACCGGAAAGCCTGTCCAGCTCTAACGTGCGAGGGACACCCCGCGATTATGAAAACCTGCATTTATGATGGATTCTCTCTTTGGTGTGATCCGGTTGATAACAGTCACTGAAACTTCGCACAATTTGGCGTGTTTAATGCTGAACTGGCTGCTCATTGTTCGATTGCTATGGTTTTATGTCAGCGATACATGATACAGGTTTTCCAGTTCGACAATGCGACTATCAGATTAAAGAATATGTTTTAAGATGCAACAACGGTATCTCTGTTAATCAGCAGCGTTTTCAATTGAATGATATTGTTTTTAATCGGTAGTGATAATAAGTGAGTTTATTAATGGATTTATAAGTTTTATGAGCGGCAACCTGAAATCATAAACGGCTTTTCATATTCAATTATATTTTATTTAACAGATATGTCAATACAAAAAGTTTTGATAATTTTTTTAATTCGAAAAGGTAAAATATGTCAAAAGGAAAAGTTTGATAATTATTTTAATTCATAAAGGTAATACAGTAAGTCATTAAAAACTTTTTTTACGAAAAGGTAAGTCAATACGAAAAAGTTTTGATAATCTTGAAATCTTTTATTCCATTATGAAACGAAACAAGTACCGTAATATTCATTGATGGTTTTGTAAGACATCCTCGCGATTAATTAGTCTAGGCATCAATCTGCCCATACGTCTGGAAGACCTTCCCATCTTATTTGCAGTGATAGCACTCATATTTTGGGAGGCGAGTTGCAGTAAGGTCAAATTCCGCTGTTGTCCAGTGTAGTTGTGTAACTGCTCACGAATCTCAGCTACTTCTCTCTTGAAAGCCGCTTTCCACATGGAAAACGCGTTCTCTGAGATATTGAGAAATGGAGAGTAGGGCGGTAAGTACCTAATAGAGTGTCCCTCTCGCAAACTGACTTCACGGGCTCTATTGTGGCACGGATAATTATCCATGACGAATGCATTTACGACGATATCATTTATTCTTCACGTGAAATACCGCTCATTAATCTGATAGAGACACAATTGAACTATTTTGCTGCAGTTTATTTATTGTTTTCGCTCTCAATTGTGAAATGACGTAATATTTTATCTTTTAACGTTTTAGAAATTAAAGTGCCGCTCTTGATTCGGTAGTTGCCGTTGTCGTGCAGGAAAACCTGTACATGTTCCAATGTTTCCTTTCTAGTCAAACAGAAGGAGAGACGCCATATCTATGTAATTCTGTGCCTCCGCCGTCCGCGTCTCATGAGAATCAGTGGTAAAAATCATAGAAATAGATTGTTTATCTGAAGTTGACATAGAAATAGATTGTTTATCTGAAGTTGACTAGAATGGAAATTGACTCAAGGTCGCGGCACATCCGGGGGAACTAAGTTGGGGCATGAAGAGCCAATGAAAAGCTTTGATTTACGCATGTGACCGATATTAACCCAATGATACAGCCGTTGACAAGTGTATCTAAGAGTAAATGCGTGCGATTCTTGTGCCACTATTGTGTATTGTATGAAGCTTTACTTCCATTCCAGAGGTTTCATCGTTATCAATTTCTATGGTCAAAACCATCAACTATTTCCCTTCCAGCTCTGCTACTCGACCTTCCATGTTCCGCGCCGCTCACCAAAAGATACCATCAGCTGTTCGTCCCCTATCATCCGCTCCCACGCCCTTGCCTCCATCACCGATATGGTGAACTTAATGCTGGCAAGCCAATTACATGTTGCAATGCGACCTCATTTGAATTGAGCAGTTCTCTTCGTTTGTCGCAAGAAATTAGGTGGCGTAGGGTCCATCGCCGTAAGAGAGGTCTGGCATCGCCTCGCGGCCAAATGCGGTTCGTTCCGCCAGCTCGGTCCTCCTCTCACCTCTTCAATTGGGAGTGGGCATTCCAGAAGGTGCCGAAGCCATTGTCACGTCTTTTCCTGTACCTTCCAAGCCGATTCTCAACCTGTGGCTCTCCTAGCGGACTTCGAGAATGCCTTCAACACCACAGACCGCTCCATCGTCCTGAAAGAGGTTCGGACCCGCTTTACAGAACACGAATACCCAGCCGCCTTCAATACAACGGCGAAGTCATCCTCAGCTCCGCTGGAGTTCAGCAAGGTGGCCCCTTGACACCTCTCTTGTTCGCCCTTTCTCTTCAACCCATCATGAAAAAGATCCAGACCTCCATTCCCTTGATCAGGAATGCCCCACATCAAGAAACTTTCGAATATCACGATGGTTTCGAGCTCCTAGGCGCGCCGATTGATGAGTCAAACGTTTGCCGCACAGTCTTCGCTAAGAAGACGGAGAAAGTCGCCGAGATAGTCAGTAAGCCTTTCCGCGATCCTCAACTGGAATCAAGTATGTTGTGCTTCCCTTCTCCCTCCGGACCTGTCCTTAGTCCCCCCCCCCCGACCTGACTCAAAAGAAGCCTTCCTTCGCCACTAGCGAGAAGTCTATCTTATCCTTGCTTCATTCCTTGCCCGATTTTCGCTCTGCCACTCGCATCTACGAGTATTGCTCATTCTGGCTACTGTCAGACCGTCATTCCAAAACGGTGGGTCTACACTTTCATTTCAAGCAATTCCAGGACGTCCCTAGGCGCTCTCTTGTCCTCTCGCTTTACTATCGTCAAGGGCGGTGTCTTTTGTGTGGTCTCCCAAGTGACCCCAGTGAGTGCCATGCAGTCGGATTTGGACACGAGCAGGACCGAACGGTCCTCCAAAATCGCCATCGGTATATCCTCCTCGCCACAGCAAAGGCAGAAAAATTGAACCCTTCTAGTGGGCTCGCATTGTTGACGTGTTCCCTCTCACTTGGAGCCGACGTCATGTAGCAGCCCTAGACGTGACTGTTGTCCTGCCCCTGCAGTCCTCCCACATTTCATCCAGTTCCATCCACCCCGGTCACGCCCATGCGACAACAGAATCCCGCAATCACCAGACGCCAGGATCATCATCATCACACTTGCAGTGAAACGTTTGGATGGGTGGAAGATGCCGTTCCCACTATTAAAATGACCGTCGGCCATCTCCCAAGCAGTGATGGATTAACAGCCGTGCATGTCTTTCCACATCTAACCGCGACTCTACAACGGGGTAGCGCGTCGCTCTCGTTAAAGCACTTCCCTATAATCCCTGTAATTATAAATGGAAATTTTTAGCTGCCAAGTGCCTACTTTTTATGTTTTTTCTTTTTTTAGTTTTTATGCAATTTGTGATTAAACAAATCAACCAGTTTTTGTTTTCCGTATATCTACCTGGGTTGAGTTGGACATTCTGGTTTGCATGAAATGCTCGCATTTGTTGAATTTTGTACCTCCGTGAATGTTTACAGGTCAGTTTAAGCATCTGTAGCTCTTATTTCTGTATTGCATTAAACACAATATTTCTAACCATCCGTTAACCGATTTATTTTGACCACTCACATCACTGATTGCAAGTAATAGTCAGAAAATCCAGGCAATTTTTGATCTTTCATGCTGATCATATGATCATTGATCTCTCGTTCAGAATATTTGAATAAGCAATTGACTTTCCTTTTTTTAATTCCCACATTGTTAGCTCTAGGATCAACTTCAGTCGCCCACATATATTTGTACAATTCTATTTCAGTATGTCCACAGGAGCTCATTTAATAAATGGAAATGTAACGATTGACATTATTGATTACTTCATCGAACCTTTCATACTTCCTGTGTAAATAGAAGGTATTCACTGAGATATTCACAAATCTATTGCAGAAACAGAGCCATGAAACTCCACGGAAAGCTTTTTCACCTACTGCACTTTCATTGATCCGTATGATTGCCCCTATCAGCAGAACCAACCTCTTAATGGACCTCCAATCGCTGAAATTTCTTAAGTACGAATTTAGTATCACTCACATAATCTGCGGGTTGATTTGATCGCTTGATAAATCAATACTTGAATACAGTGAAGATAATGTGTAGCTTGCATTGAGCAATATTTCGCGCCTAACAGTAGAGTTGATTATTCTACTGTGGTTTACAGATACTGACTGTGTTGTGTTTGTGATTCCTTAGTGATATTCTTATATTCACACTTCATTTAAACCGAAGGATAAAACAAATTATCATCCAGAATGGCAGATGGTGAGTAAAGTATTCGAGAACATACTTGACAAACTCCTCTTGAAATAGATTTTAAAAAATCGCCAATATATATCAGGGAAAATCAATATAAAGCTTCAAGGTTTTTTATTGTTTTAATGAAATATTATTTTTTTGATCATTAGTGCTTCATCAGCCCCTTGAATGAGAACATAACAGTTTATAGAGGTGATCTCCGTGGCACAGTGGTTAAGTGCTTGGCCTATCAATCTTTCGGTCCAGAGGTCGAGCCCCGAGAGTGTCATTGGAAGTCGTCAGGTAAGGCATTTGGACTAAAGGATCACAACGCTCCAGATTAAAGTCTGACAGTGTCAGCACCGTCGAAGCCCCCATTATGGGGGAGTAGCGACGTTAAAACATCATCATTTTTCATCATTTATACATCTTAGTTATTCAAGTCACTTTGTATCACTTTTCATTGACTCTTTGCTAGACATGTGTTTGAATCATCTCCTCGACATCACGTAATTGGTCTTCTTCCACTGCCTCCTCCTTTTCTTAGCTCCTTTTACTTCCTCCGACGTATAACTACATGATCTCCATTCATTCTGACTGCATGTCCTCTCCATCTCATCCTCTTGAAAGCATTTTCTTTCAGAATCTCCTCCACCTTGCCGTGCGTCAAATCCACTCTGTATCTTTCGCCTCATCTCAGCGTCTGTTCTTCCTTCTTCTGTTATCTTCTTTTCCAAAGTACAGTAACTTGTCCACTTTCTGTGATTAGTATTGCACTTACGTCCAGGTCTTTTTCTTCTTCTTTTCTAACCCACTTCACCACCGTTTTTCCAGGCTTGTTCGCAGGTGACTGTTGTCAAAGTTTTGCTGCCTATCCTTTACAAATGTTTCTGTTATCTTCCTATGACATTATTACCAGATAATCGGGATACATGTAAACGTGCATCTTGAATAAATTCGTATAAAAATGCAATACAACATCGCATGATTTCTAAGCCAAATACCAGCACAACCAGACACTTCTTTAAGTCCGTCCGTAATTGTAATCGGCTTTGTCTTAGTTTAGAGATTCACGGATGCCGAAATCAATGTAGCCTGTGTCTTCTAGGTTGTATCCACGCGGTATCAATTTTAGTAATTATCAAAAATACAACTATGCGATCATATCTAAGTGGACACGCGAACATGTGAGGAAGATTTATTGATCACGGATCTTCGCTCATGTCATGACATAATACAAATACGAGTACATGGATCACTAATTAAAACTGTCTAATGTAGACCCGTATACTGCACCTTAAAAATGAACAACATAATCGATTGGAGTTGACAGAGACTTTTGAAATATCATCCTTCGATGATTTTAGTAAGAAGCGTTTAGAAAGTGATGAAAAATATGTGAAATATTAAGTAGCTGTCACGCTTGAAATCTATGACGAGCAGATTCACCTACTAAACCGACAAAATCGAATCGAAAGCGTGTTCGCATATGAAGAGAAGCCGAATTGATGCTTGCTACTGTACAAGTATTTTTGGGAAGCTGCTACTTAAGGACTGCTTCAATTTGCACATTTTGGATATTTTATTTAGAGACAAGTAGAGTTTATATTTGATTTTTGAGCAGAGAATCCACCGCACCCTTTCTGCTTCACCTTATCAATGGCACTCCTCACATTCATTTCACCCTTACCGGAAGTATCAGCTGTGATTGTGCGACGTGATGATCTGGGCTTGAATTTCATATTTACCTTGTACTAATCTTTTAGTCCGGATGCCCTTCCTGCCGACTTCTAATGACACATTCGGGGCTATACCTATGGACCAGAAGATCGCTAGGCCAAGCGCTTAACCACTGTGCCACGGAGACCACTCATAAATGTAGACAATTGCCCTCAGACTGTTGGCTAGACGGCCATCTAAATTGTCAAACCTCAGCTCTACCTTGATGGGTACCGCATCACACAGACTGATTGCAAAGTTTAAGCTAATTTGGTAGCGAAACTTTATTATTCAAGGCAGTTTGAGTGATTTCATAGCACTATGCCAGAAATTAGAATTTTTAGTGTATCTACGGGTATTTGTCATTTCAATGGAATAGACTGTGTAGAACATCTGACAATTAATTTCCTTGCCTTAATTTTTGATAAAGATAAGAACACAAACTTAATATTTCGACCTTCTGAAGTGGCCTTCGTCAGAAATCTATTTACTCTATTAACAGTTAATAATATATATACAATTGATATTAATATATTCTATTACCGCTTTAGGTAAGTGGTCGCACTTTCTATTCGCCCTGTTTATTGAGTCGAGATATCTACTGATTTTCTTTACCGTAGTTTTTGTTCATTTAGGATTATATGCCTACTATCGTTTTTATTTTTTGTAATTTGAATGTCATGCAAGAACTAGAGAGTAAGTGGATTTCTGACGATGGCCACTTCAGATGGTCGAAATTTTGTAAGTTTGTCTTCTTACCTTTGTCAAAAAACTGTAGAATATCATAGCGTATATTAGTTAAAAAATAAGCAAATATATATTCAGCAGCATCGATTTTGATGAAATCAAAACTATTTCTGAAATAGCCCCGTCACTCATGCACTCATAACATTCATGAAGTACTCATAAGTGCTTTTGTAAGACGGGGTGAGCTTGTTTATCACCAAAAATTTACCAGAGGAAACCTAAAAAAGCAATTCAATAATTTCATTTAATTGTAAGAGTTGCTATGTGTAGTAGAAACTCACTTTATAAGTATTTGAATTTATCTTAATATTAATACAGACACCATAATATAAAATAAGAAAAGCAATCAAAAGAATGGGAATGAAATATAATTTAACCTTCAAATAATTCTTCTGATATTTCGTAAAATTCAAATCAATCAACAGCGACAGTCAATTAATAATACCACTGACGTGACCTGTCTGAGCTAAGTTTAGAAAGCGCACCGCATATTCTATTCAAATATTTGATGATAGGCAAACCTGTACTATTAGATTGCATAAGACATTTTTTCACAGTATTATATTATAATATGTGATATTTACCAGAAATTTATCATGTGCCACAACTTAAAGTGGTTTGCGAAATGAAGTTTAATGTATTAAGTTTTTTCTGTGAGAACAACATAATTAGACCAGCAAAAGAGACCACTATCTTGCGCTAAGAACAATTCTATCCAGGGCCTAAATATAGGAATAACAATGGTATATTTTCAGCTCAAATGAGAATAATGCAGACAGAGGATCATATGAGGCGACTTAAGGTATACATCAAACCGTTTCATGTAGAAAATCATGACTAGACAAGTCAAATAAATTGACGCAAAAGTGCGGAACTCAGATTGGATAATCAATCATTCTGTTTACCTTAATGTTATTATGACTCTGCCTTTGGAAACAGTCTTTGATCTGTCTGATAACGATTGCAACCGGAATAAATAGTAATAATTCAATATCAAGTCGGAATTGCTTCCATCTAATCACTTTGATATTGAAGTTATCATGCACATATGAATCATATCTGTACATGATTTTGGACATAATCCTCACAGTCACTGATTGCATTTTCTGTTGAAAAGATATTGAGAGAGGAAATTGGAAAATAAAGATTCTACTAAAGATTATGAAAAGGTTACCAGAGGTTCCTGGCTGAGAATTAACAATTTTTGCGCAGTCATTTAAAAATGGGAATCGCGAATTTTGAAAATCAGTTAATGCTATTATTTTTAGTAATATATCATTTTAAGCAAGCTAAATGTGTAGAATTCATTGTTAGAATATTGATTATAAAAGAAAATGCGTGCAAAAGCGAAGGCCATCACATGCTTGATGTTGCTCCTTTATCTGTCACCTGCATGCTGTTGTAGGAATTTATGTGCTGTCGTAATAGTTGCTTTATAAGAGAGAGTTGGGGTCATCTTTAGCCATATTCAGTATGTACTCCTCGGTCGTGTGTGTGATCTCATAAGACTTCATACTGATAAATTGAAAACTTTTGAAAAGGAAGCATTCACTTGTGCAGCAGCATCTTTTGGATATAAAATAATTGAATATAATTAAGATATCAATCAACATGGAAATCATTTTTTCTGATAATGAAATTCAAATTCAATAAATGTTTCTGAACATTTGCGACCATTCTTGTCAATGAATAACATGGTCATGATACAAAAGGATTTCAGACGATGATTCTAGTTTAGAAATTAGCTTGCTTCATGTAAAAAGATGTCCAACTTCTGGATCACCAAATCAGTTGCACACGACAGGCATGGATATCTCAAATTCCTTGCAATTCCTTGCTACTAGCGAATGAGTTAAAATAGCATGAAATAACATTAAAATTGATGCCTGATGTGAACGTAGACAAAGCTATATCTGTATGGAAGCACATTTCTTGTGCAAGGGAATTGCCTAAAGTTCAATTGACGAATGAGCTGGGATCAACTCATGAGTGAAATTTGATTGCAATAGAGAATGATCAAGGAAAAGCTAGATTGTTACCAGTATCGACGAAAGAAGCTGGTCAATGGCTGAATGCATGTCCTACAAGATCTTTGGGGCTTCAAATGAACGACGATCAGTTCACTATTGTATGCGCATTGCGGCTTGATACTCCTGTTTTTACAACACAGCGATGCATTTGTGGAGAGGAGTTAGCCATGTCCAGTCAACACGCACTTACATGCAAGAAGTCTTCAGGTCAATATTTTCGACATGCATCAGTGAATAACCTGATTTCAAGAGCCTTAGTTTCAGCAGATGTTTCGAATTCCACTGAACCAATGGCCATATTTCTCGGTGACAATATGAAACCTGACGGAATAGCCCTTTTGAATGGGTGAAGAGGGTGGGCCGTTGTGTTGGACTTCAAATGTAGCCACACACTTGCTTTCACGTATTTGTCAGCTGCTTCAAAAATCTCAGGTGCCGCTGGGAACGTCGCTGAAACTCGCAAATTTAACAAATGCGACGAAATTGGAGACCGATATATCTTTACTCCAATTTGCATCGAAACAATGAGGCTTATGGGGACAGTGATGCCAAGTTTATTAAAACGGTTCGCAAGCGTCGGATAACATCAACTGGCGAGAAAAAGGCAGCTACTTACCTCCACCAATCCTTAAGCGTCGCCGTTCAAATTGGTAACGCAAACAGTATATTAGGTTGTATCGCAAAAGGTCAAACTTTGAACACTATCTTTGACTTCTGATTCGACGTCAAACGTTATCTTCCCTTAACTTCAGGCACATTTTATCTGTTGTGCATGAACGTTGTTCTGCGAAATGAAACATAAAAATCAGCGCAAAGATCCAACGCAGAGAGCTTTACCCAAATATTTATATTATTACTTGCTACTATAATTCATTCGCTATTGGAAGTATCCCTGCTGTTTTTCAAGGTATTTGAAATATCTATGCCTGTCGCACGCAGTTAAGACATAAGCCATTTTAAGAAGCATGGCCCTTATGGCTTAAGCAGTGTGCCGACTCCCATTGAAACTAATGTGTTGGAATCCCAAGATTACTGACTTATGGCTCATCCTGCCTCCAGCCTCACTAAAACACTCGAGTGAACCACACTCATTTTTTGACTAAGACCGTCGTGGAGCAATATTTCATTGCCTTGTTATTCCTCAGCAAGAGTGGTCGAAAAGGTTCAGAAACATTGGTTTTTCATTTACAAAATTACATCAATGACAAATTGCTTCACTTGTCGTATAGTTTATAAGTATATCCGTGTGCCAAAACTGAATGAAGATGCAGTTAAATTTGTCATTCTTTTCTTTCTCAGTCGAATATATCATTCCACATTCGCGATTTAACCTGAATATTGTCATTCAATTTATTGCCGAGTGCTCTGACAAATAGAAAATAAATATTTTCATCCAGGATGAAATGCGAATTTCTCAAAGAGAGTAGTGAGACATCCGTTCTGTTTTTCATACTTAAGACACCAGGAGTATTGAGTATTTCGTCATTATTTTGATGTAATCAGGTATTAAACTAAAATTCCAGGAATCCAGCTGTATGCGTCTTCTTTCAATTAATATTTTGTCCGCAATTTCAGTCACATATTTAGAAGTTCTTGTTACAGAATTAACAATAGCTGCAGGATGTCAATAAAGGTTTCAAACTTCAGCAAACAGAGTGATGAATGAAATCAATTCTATCAACCCATTAGCTTTATTATATGTGAATTTATAGAGATAATAACCTTAATATCATTCTCAATTCAATGAAGGAAAGTTTTGCATATTCGTACAGCTTTGATATAAATATTGATGAACTGCCGCATTTGTTAGGGATAAAATCTAAAACACTAAAGAACTCTTCAATGGTTGCCATGACATTGCAAAGGACAAAATGATTTTTATGACTGAAAGGTAATCATGAGAATATATGAAGCATGAATAATTCCATAAAACATCCATGAACTGTAGCGAACTAACAAAATGTCGGCTGATAGTTTTCCCCAATCAAATTTACTTAAATGAGTGCAATCTTCTAAAAAGCATCTTTAAAGCGCGTAATTCTCATTACCCATTCCATGTGCGAATGCATCACAGCCATAAGCAACCTTTCGAGGCACGAGTTGGAATATCTCAAACTTTTGCAAAACATTGTTACAGTTTACAGACGATAACAGCAAGCGATAGTCATAAAGTTTCTGTTATTTATGGCTATCGGAAAATGTTCCCCTATTCAAATCTGAACTCGAAAAGAGGAATTCATAAAGAAAGCGATGTTGCAAAATGTCTAAGTTAGTTTATCAATATTTCACTATTTTCATAGAACTTCTCTGCCATGTTCACATTATCGAAGTCTCATCAAGTATTGTGATTAGCAGAATGAACGCATCAGTTAACATCCGCTGGTACACTTTTTGTTTAGGTGATTTTGGTCAGTCATTTGAAATAGCTTATTTTTAATTTTTTTGATATATTTACGATTCGCATTATTGGTTCTCTGAATTTTTGCTATTCAAAAACTATGCGGAATCATAAAAATTGGCAATGAAGAAAGAGACATGAAGTTGTCGATGTATTCAAAAGACTAGCCATAATTTCATCTCATCACAATCGAAGGTGGACAACCTGCATCCGCGCAGATGCGGATGAAGATATAGTCCGGCAGCCAGAACGAGTTTCTGCAGGGAACGAGGCCGAAAGTGAGACTTTCAGAGAATGATGAAGAAAAACACATGTAAATCCAATAGAACGCAGACTGCAGTTTTTAGCCAAAATGAAATTTTCTACTATGATTTTAATAATTTTCGTTTAATCAGAGAAAACATACAAAATTTCATTTTAACTAAAAATTGCAATCTGCGTCCATTGGATTTACATGTGTTTTTCTTTGATCCTGTCTGACAAGAAGAGGAACTCACTAGAACTCGGCAGACGCGGAAAGTCTCACTTTCGGCCTCGTTCCCTGCAGAAACTCGTTCTGGCTGCCGGACTAATACGGAAATTTGCTTGTTGTTGCTGTTTTACCCGGCTCCGTCCAGCGGATAGGAGGCTTCGCATCAAGACAATGCGAAGCGACACATAGTAAGCAAGTTAATGCCTACTGCTGGCAAGGAGTGCCCCTGGGAGGAGATACCACCGGGTTGCTGTCATGCCCAAGACACACAGGGTAACCGTACAGCAGTGACCGGGGGAGGCAGCAACTCTAGTGCTCCCACCTCACACCTTACCTCCAAAGATGGCCGGCGGCTTTGGTATCTTGCGGATGCGGATCGAAGATTTTGAATGCTGCTGATAGAAGACTTAATCAACAAATTGAGCGATCTCCTTTTTTCTTTCTGAGCAGAATAAAATAACACCACCGCTACCAAGTCCTACAATATATTTACACTGTACGAGTGGTCTCGAGTTAGACTGAGTTTCAATCAATTTCCATATCAGCAGAGCACCTGTAGTGCATGGACTTTATATGTGTTACATGCAGGTAGGCTGTACAGTGACACGTATGGTTTGAGGTTTTAACCATTCAATATGCACTCGGATAGATACAGATGGCACTTTATTGCTGTCATTTCGGAGTGAAGATGGATCTAAAACTCAGCTCAGTAAGCCTTCGATATGCAGGGAGGTTGCAGATGCACTTTAGAAAGTCTACAGTATAACCTATCTGGTTTGCAGGATTTCTAACTGTGCTGCCATGTCTGCTATGAGCAATCGTCATGATAAGTAATGAGGCCTAAATTCAGTCAGCTCTGGACAGTACCTGTGGGTGTATACACCAGGTTATGTCCACGTGAACAAACCTATTCACATTTAAAAGTTTGATGGCTTCTGAAATTTGATAGATAAGTGAAGGAAACCGTTCCCAAAACATAGTGGGTTACACTGCAAGCATACATGTAGCCTAGTCTGAGCTTCGCAGTTTTGCATAAGTCTATTTGTTTGTTTTTTAGACTTACAGCCTGTTTAATATCCACAAAATCACAAATGGCCTTATTATGTTTATCTGAATCTGAGCCGTAGAATCATTTCGAAGATTTTTACTATTGTACTTTCCGAAGACAACAGCAAGAGAACATCGTGGCCACCTGCAAGGCCATCACACGTCGTCTCTTGGAATACACATCCACAGTCTGGTCACCGATCATCTCACAAACAAGCTACAATCAATACAGAACAAGGCGCTCAGGAACGCCACAGGATGAACACACGACACAAATACACAACACATACACGACGAAACACGTCCTCCCCATTGCTGAACATCTCACACCGCACGCAAAGCAGCTTCTAAACAAAACAAAACATCAACAACACCCTCCTCATCTCACGCAACAACCACCACCTCTCAGACAACAAAAAACCACAATTCCCAACACAGGGAAGTACATCTCATCCCCATCCATACAGTCATCCAACGAAACAACAATGCAACTACTCAAGGAAGCACACTCAACACGTCGGCACATATCTAGTGCACAAGCAAAACAATAACGCAATCTCCCCACAGTTCACAAATCAGAACAAACACGTGAAAGACGCACACGGAGAACACTAGCACAACTCCACACCAAGAAATCACCCTTCTTAAAAGAGTACATACACAAAATAAACCACTCTGTCCGCTCTTCACCTCTTTGCCGCCTATGCAAATCACAACTGCACACTACAAAACACCTCTTCTCTTGCATTCACACACAAACATCTCTCACACCATGGGACGTGTGGGTTCCCCCCGTCAGGTGTCGGAGTTCATCCGCCGCTGGGAGCGGGTGATTGGTCCGCCGAACATCTGACGGCCCCTGGACCCCTCCTAATAGCAGAGAGGGACTGGGTCGACACCACCACCACCAACGAATCTACTTAAATTTGTCATCGTAGCGGTAAAGGACTACTACATTACTGTCTTTATCAACAAATTTTCATTATTATCATGACATGGTATCTTATTTAGACGAAAAGTAATGTTGTCTTTCTCCCATTTCACTAGACACACCCTTCTATAGCCTTCTCCGTAAAAAAGCAATTGTCATAGCGGAGCCGTTTATTCCGAGTGCGCGCGTTGTAATTAAAAAGCTACAATTCTCAAACTGTCTTCAACGTGAGCAAAGCGTTTTTGAATTAGGTTCAGCTTCGTTTTGGATGACACCGCATCCTCACACAAAGCAACAACGCGCGTGACGTGCACGCGCATAAATGTAGTGCGATTTTAAATAACGTTGCAATTACTTTCAATGGAAGTTGTTTATATTGTGGTCTTGTGGTAGAGTGCTTGACATGAACTCGATAGTCCTGGTTTCGATCCCAGACACCATCAATCATGAGACACAGAAGACAGTTACTCTTTGCATTTATGCCTGGAACTCACTATTATCTTGCCTCATTATCTTATTAATCCTATCTAGTCAAGCTTTGAATGAAAAATCCGTGCACATTTTGTACACGTGCAATGCTCATAGTTTACTGGTAACTATTTCAAACCTTTATTCATTAAGCTACTCTCAAGCTTGTACATATTCTGAACTCTGCATGCATCATGATTCATTTAAGTTAACTTAGGATTTGTCATGTAGTTGGAGTGGGTTATATATAATTCCCCAGAATTCGATGAAATTCCTCACCTTTTGTCCCCCACCTTTTGCACAGCAAGACGTCCTAACCCAAGCTGGATGTTCCCAGCGTCTCTTAAGTTTTTGTTTGGTCGCATAAGGATAACATTTAAATATAAGACTTAGGAATATTCTCTTAACCTAAGAAAATCATAGCGCTCTAGCAGTTTCCTCTTTTACTTTTTTGCTTGATGACATGTTGACGGCTCATGTTATGTAAGATAATCATCACGCTACGCCACTGCTTGTTATATCTGAATGTATGAACCTTCCAGGCCATAGGCAAGGGTGCATGAACATTGAGACCAAAAATTGTGGCTTTAGATTTAGAAATTGTCAATTTATCAAAAAAGATTGGCAAACTCACTTTTAGTGAAAACTTCAATCTCCTTCCGATTAGATTTGCATGCGCTTTTCTTTGATCCTGTCTGACAAGAAGAGGAACCAGGTAGAGCTCGACAGATGCGAAGATTCGTAGTAGCCATAGGGTGTACATCATTCTGTAAAAGTCTCATTTTCGACCTCATTCCCTATAACCTGTTCAACTTGATTAATAATTACTCTAAAACTTGAAGTGCTAGTAAATGCGCGTGTTTTCTTTTCATACAAAATTTCATGTACTATAGGTCGGAAAAGATTCGGCATTAGTATAATGTAGGCCATAATTGGTCTCTGGTGAGGTGCATAGCTGGGCACTTATTAATGTGTTGTTCACGAAGGCATTCATAATGATGACGAATCACCAAAATCTCTACTAGTTTGATGATAAAAGATGGCTAGTGGATAATTTCGAATATCCTTAACACTGATCACATGACAGGTAGCTTTAGACAAAATTGTGCGCACACATGCTTGATGCGTTGGTTAGATAGTCACACATATAATTCAAAAGCGACATGGCGTGCTTTAAACCATGTTTTGAATCAACTGCAGGAGACCGTAGGAAGTTAAAATCCGAAAACATAATTGCCTAAAATTTTTTACACAGATGAGAAAGTATCCTCACCCATCAAATTGGGAAACTTTGTGATGATTGGCAAGTTCTAACAAGCTTCAGATAAATGTAGGTCTAAATACTTAGAATGAATTCAATAAATAAGGGTTTATCTCATTACTTTTTCTCCATGCACGGAAAAGTTGTACATATACGGAAAATTTCAGTTTTACAGATATCATTTTCCATCGATATTTCAATTTTTCATTCATTCATAGAGAAAATTTAGATTTCCTGCTTGAAATACAGTGCTCAATGTAGCAGCAATGGCGACTGCATCATAGAAATTGATAATACAACCTCTGGAATAGAAATGTGGTTTCATACAATACACAATAATTGAATAAAAACTCGCCCTCGTTTTTATTTAGATGCACTTGTCGAATGCTGTACAATTGTGTAAGAATAATTCACCGATAAAATTCTGAGTTTTTTCAGTAGCTATACATATCCCACTTGTTTCTCCTGGTGGTTCCGTGACCTTTATTTCATTTCCCTCAGGCCTTTTGTTGGGTTGGGATCTTCCGTCCCATTCTCATCCAATTCCCAATGAAACAATACTGGAATTCCCATCCATTCCATAAAACGAATGTTATTCTAGCCCTTTTCAATTTTTTCATGCCATGTTTTCAAAACGTTGTCGTCTTTTATTACTATGATTTCATTTATGTGCTTTTCAATTTGTTTTATTAGACATGTTGCTATGTTCAGACTGCAAAGATGGGCACCGCTTCTTGCTAGCCTGCAATTTGCAATTCCTGTACCACTCAAATTCATCATTACTTGTCATTTTCTTAGTTCGCTAATGCGATCCTCCTACTGCAAAGTTTCAAATGATTTTTGCATATACTACACCATCCCTCTTGTATATCAACAGTATGCCTGCACCAGGATAGTGCGTTACCCGTTTTTGTTTCAACGAGTCTGACTGGTTGGTGGTCCGAAATTGCTATCTCCCACCATTATAAGGATGTAGATTTCTACGGAGTTTTCTGTCTTATCATGGTATCTCATGGTTATCATCTTAAAATATTAATTGACTATCTGAATATTAATGGAGTTAGGTTTTGTTCCGTTTTGTGGTGGTTTATACTTCCAGTAAACTGACGTGGTTGAACAATTAATCTCTGTGGATGGAAATATTGCTTTGTCAATGAGAATTGCGATTAACCACTTAAAGAAATAAGCGTTTGTAAACACACGATCGAGTTAATCTATCGACTTACTGTCAATGTCGCCCATCACCTGCAAATGACACAAAAATATATAAAAATAATACACAAACATATTGCCAAATTAAGTTTTTATGTCGATGTTTCTCCCATGACCATCCCATGTGAAAATGCATCTCAGCACCGTTTTTGCCATGGGATTTCCATTCCCAAACATAAGTCTGGCTATCCATGAACTACAGAGAAACAAGTTACTTCAATGGATTTAGTCAGTTATTACTTATAGACCATAATTTTGTCAATTTTTGACTTCTCATGTTCGAAATTGCCCACAATTTCTGTTTATAATGAGCTGTCACATAGTGCTAGGGTGAAAGCTTCCCGAATTCGAAACAAATAATAGGCCTATTAGCTGGTAGAGAGAAATCAAAATTTGACGCATATTTGGTCGAATGTGGTATGTGAGTTGATATCAAGATGTCATGAGCAATTAACAATGCAAACAAATTTGGACAGTTATGACAGAAATATCATTTTATTTTAGTTTCTATATACTTAACTGTGCTATCAAACCGAGACTAGTGAACTGCTGGCGTTAAACACGTGGAATCTAATCGTCGCTTATTGAAAGAAATATTTTTTTTCGATTTCTAGCTGAGAATCGTTGCAAATATTCACGTCAAATTTCCCTAGCGTTTAGAGTCATCTTTATGGCATTAGCCTAAATGTAGGGATGAATGTAGGGTATGAAATTCAATGGGAAGTCATGTAATAGATGTTGATAATGATTACAGCACGCACTAATTAATTTCGAAAGTTTAATAAGGTCATAATTTGTGAAATTGACGATTCATTTTCAGGAATTGAAAAATTAAGTTACGAGTCATACCTTTAGGTAGCTGTCTTTCAGGAAGCATGCCAGAACCTAATGACAGAATTGGTTTAATTATGTCTTTCATCAGCATTGAAGCTGGTCTGCTACTTGCAAGAATTTTACAGGACGTTGTCATCTACTATTCGTTTGATGTTGTGTGGTCGTTTAAAATTAACTTTGAATTTTCACTTACATAAGATTACATCAGATTGCTTGAAATGACATCGAAGACAATGAAATCTAGAATAAACGAACATTTGAAGGTCCTGAATCTTAAGTGCACAGACATCGAGACATCTTAAAGCACACAGCACGCCAGTCGGGCATAATTAAGTCCGTCATATGATTAATTCTCCATCTGTACTCACAATCTACAGCTGTAAAACTGATGGTCGAAAAGAAATAAATGAAAAGTCGAAGGAAATACAACTCATTGTCACTAATTCCTTGTACTTTAATTTGATATTTGATTTTTATATTCTTCTACTAGATTAGTTCTTGATCTTTTGATGTATCACAACAAATCTATGAGTTTGGTGCTATGGCAACTATAGCATGGTTGCTCTTCCACATGCGCTGATTATGTTTTTCCCCATTCCTCCTCAATCCAAGGAGCCATACTAGCAGACTATTGGTGGGGAGCGTTCCCATATAAATCAAATCTCACCAAGTTAGGGTTAGTAACGTCTAGTGAGAGCGATGGCAATTCCCAAAACGGGTCTTCCGCATTTCCTTCTTTTATCGATGATTTTACAACCTGTTGCCTTCAAAGCTACTTCATACGTTGATACGTATTTGATTTTCATAAACACTATTCCTTATGTAATACAGTTTATGATGGTGACATGTCGTTTTTCTAAGAATGTTATTTATTAGTTAAGAAATTGCTTTTAGCGAAATCGGGATGAAAGCCTGTTCTGCATCTATAAGTTGCCTCTTTTGTCTTTCACATCTTAGATCCACAGGTAGCAGAAAATATTGAACATTCAACAACTGTTGTTCAAGAAAACGAAGGTATGTGCCGGCGTGATGCATTAGATAGTACCCATTCAGTTCCTATTCTGAGTTTTCTTACTCTTAATTACTTGATGTATTTAGAAACCGCTGCCTCTTATCCTGACGAAATACGTGCTGATCCTAACGTAGGAAATCCTGTCTCGTTTAAGTGTTTTTCAAATAGTGCATCTATATTGTGTTTGAGGGAGTTTCACGGAACTGGGCTCCTGAATGATTTTTATGATGTATCACATTTTACGTCAATGCATTATAATACCGATTCCACATATCTATTCTAAATCAATTGATGAACGATTTGAATTAAGTGACCTTTTCACCCTTTCAATGAACCTTTTCTTTTTTTCAATGGACTTTTAATAAGCACAATTGCTGTTAAAGTTCACATATTTGCAATACTTTCAAAGAAAGTTGCTTTTGTGTGCAACCAATTGGGATTAGAAAACTTCAGTAGAAAAATATGACTCAAACATTTCATGAAAGCAATTCAAATGGCATTCATTTGCCGATGTCACATTAATCGTAATGTTAACACTTTGAAAAAATATTTCGACTGAATGATTTTATTTGTACTCATCATTATTCAGTATAACTGTTATGTGCGTGTGGTAGTGGATACCGTCATAGGCTATTTGGTGACAGCGTAGCTCTAATAAGCAGTATTGCCATATTTGCAAAAGTCAGGCGCTGATTTTGGCGTGAATTGCATTTGTTACCACAACATTGATGTCATTAAGGTATTTGATTTTGATGGGTAGTGATAGGCTACGATTGGATGTTCTCAATACTTTTCTGACAATTGTTTGTTGTTATTTGTGACTATGCTATGAATTTATAGCCCAGAAATGAAGAAATAATTAGAATAATCGGACATATGCTGAATTAAATTATCCAATACAAACACAAGCTTCAACTGTTATCTTCCTAAAATTAGAGACATTTATGGACTGTCTTGTTACTTAAGTCAAAATGGCTTTCACACAAAATGGTCTTGATAAGACAATCCAAGAAATAGTCCAAGATAAAATTTAGATGCGAGACACGTTCTCAGTGATACCTAAAACTTCTAGTTCTGTTCAAATCTTAGACGAATAGTCAATAGCCTGTGACAGTTTGAAAGCAGACCTATTTCTACGAATTGTTATAAGCTATTGATTTTCTGGTCGAAGTTTTAATAGAAACACAGATATCAAATTGGTGCTGAGAACGTTTCTATTATATTATTGTGAGGCTTTCATTGTGATGGTTTTATCGAAGCCGAGCTTCGTGATCATATTGTATAATTTATAATAATGATATGTTTATTTATTAATAATGATATTTTGACAGGGAGCCACTTTTTAGAGACATATTGCGTCTCAATTTTCAATAGTGCGATATCTTCAAATGTCAATAGTTGAATTTTCTGACTATAACCTACACGTAAAATGGCTTTGTCAACAGCTCTATAGAAACTGTTCCCATCTTCAGCAATTGATCACGTTTAAAAAATGTCAACTTCTCCAGATCCACAGGTATCAGAAAATTTAGAGCCGTCAAAACCGGTTGATCAAGCTGTTGAAGGTATGTTCTGATATAATCGCTGATCACAATATTCCCAATTTCTTTAAATCTTCATTGGCTTTGTATTCTCATTGTTACGTAGATTCTGCTGTTCGTGATCAGGTTGGTCAGCCTGATAATTCAATAATTTGTGCAGAAGGTATGTAGTGGAATAGTAGATACTGCTTGATTGTTTATTGGTTTGCAAATAGAATTGATTCATTTTCAATATCCCATGACTTTATACCCTACCTTGCTGATGTGTTTCTATGATTTGTATTAGAGGGAAATTGTCTCATAGGAAAACGTTGCGCTTCATTAAACTAACCATGACAATCCTAAGTTCCATTTGCGGTGCACTTTTGTTTTAGAATTATGAAAAACATCACAATTTTGCATATGATTTTATATTAGAACTTTAATTGATAAGATGGAACAGCTTGTTTTGCAAATAATTTTTTTATGTGAAAGTATAGAATCTGCACAACAACTCCAATGACACTGTTGTACTGTGTTCATGTTGCTGCGTCTGGCTTATTACATGCACTTGATATCAATAATGCACTACAAAACTTCAGAAGCCGAAATCAGAAAATTAGGATGCCGCTGATATTGTTGAATAATGAATTACAATTTCTCAGGCCTCGCAACTTCTGCCTTATCAGAACTGAGAAATATTGACAAAAGATCTATCTTGCAACTCGTGGTAATCAGAGCTGCCGCACCCATGGAGATTCGATGGAAATTCCCATGGGTTTTGAACTGTCCTCAATTTCCATATTAAGTGTGAAAAATGATTGACAATCATTTCTTTGCACGAGTAGTGGTTTGACCACTAAATCCGATTTTCTCTGTCAGAGTTCATCTTGTTGAAATGACAGTCCAGCACAGTGGTGGGCAACGTGCGGCCCTCGGAGATGAGAGCAGCTCTTGCTACAACGCACTGACGATGCTCACCTAGATACCTGTACGATGATGGGCCTACTACATGCGTCTTGAAAATGTCTTCCATAGAGAGAAAGATTGCTGCAGTCAAATATTTCGGTCAATTTCCGAAGAGAATAGCAAGAATGCAGAGTGTACCTATTTTAAAAGTCTTAGGTTTGACCTGACCCGACCTAGGTTTGAACGAAGGTTTCCCGGACGCAGAGCGAACACTCTACCACAAGGCCACAGCGCCGGCAGCAATCTACGGTATAATACCTCATTACTAATACTGATGAGAAGGCTGAGGCTCTTCCACTGCATGATGATTGAGCAGTAGAAATCCGCGCAGTGCTCAGCCACACTTTTTCGGTGGTCTTATTTCTTTCTAGCCTCAAATGTAGTGTTGTTGCAATTCTATGACTATAATGCAGCATATTTTTGCACCACAGAATCAGATGTTCGATATAATCTTTTAACCAACTTACATACTCAAAATGACGTCGTCGTTTTACCGTTGAATGAATATGTTGAAACATACGGCCGGCGAAGCATATCGCACCGTAGATGTGCCCCGCGACTAGGAACAGGTTGCCCGCCGCTAGTGTCACATGCGTTTTACAAATCTCTGAATTCAGTTAGAATTGCATTCCATACTGTGTGGATAAAGCGGCATAATAAAGTTGGTACACAGCTTTCAGTAACTCAAACGTTTGCGAAGAAAGATCGAACGGGCCCGGCACCTTCTCATCCGGGCCGGCATCGAAATGCCCGTACAGTAAATTTGCTTGAAAAGATTCACTCAAAAAGTTTTTGCTACCGGTGCTGTTGCCTTGTGATAGAGTGTTCGCTCTGAGTCCGGGAGACCTTGGTTCAAACCTAGGACTTTTGAAATAGGTACACTCCGCATTCTTGCTAAACACTCAGCATAAAAAGAACGAGAGTGGATAAATGACAACTCGGCCACATGGAAGAAAGGCTCTGTGACTAATGTGCTTTCGAGCATAAACAAGGTTCATTTATTTGTTTCGTCTAAAAATAAGTCACATGAGTATTCATAAGCTCATATGCGATACCGCCAACCAAATGCAATTTCTGAGGGATATAGTAAGTGCATGAATTCATATTCTCTAACAACTGCATATATTCTTAATAGGCAAACTCGTGTTTGCTTTCAAACCGTAATTATTATCGCAAACCGAGCAAAACAAACCTGATTGTACATCAATTCAGCATAAAAGGTTCCCATGCGGATGGGGAACGTGCCAGCTCATTTCGCTGCCAACTCTGTAGAGATTAAACAGATTTTATCATATAATTAAATAATTGTCTGATAATATTCTTTCGAAACTTAGATCCACAGGTGCCAGAGTATGTAAAGCTGTCAAAATCAGCTGATCAAGCCGCTCCAGAAGGTACGTTGAAGGTGAAATAGTTTAGTGCCTTCATGATTTCCCCCAATGATTTGTGAATGGTGTCGAATTGTCATTGTTATCTAGATGCAGGTGCTGATCCTGTCGATCAGCTTGATGATTCGAACATTTGCGTGGAAGGTATGTACAAAAAATACTCCTGCTTGGGTCTAGTGGTTTGTAAATTAAACGCATTCATGATTCTCTAAACATAATGTTCGATATCTTTACCAGTGATTGGAAATTATTGATAGGAAAACAATATTAATAGCAACAGCACCAACCAATATTGTCTAAATTGGCAAGTTAGCCATCGATCACCATGTAATTGCAATTTATTGTCAATGATGTCTTGTATTGTTAGCATGTCCTGCGTAATTTGCTACATGTCAAACTGCATACTTTTTTCAATTCGATCCAGCTGGCAAGATCTGGGTGGGCATACACAGAAGCTTTCAGGTATCCCCACCTATGATGGGCAATGATATCATATTATTTTTAAAATGATATAAAATGATATCATTTTACGAATTTTATAAAAAGATGTCATTTTATTTTTTATAATGAAAACATGCCATTTTCTTAGCGAAATATGCGTAGTCCTACACCGCAAATAGATCTAGTCATATGAATTTTTCGATTTACACTGCTGCCATGATACTTTTACTGCTCTTAGCAATGAAATTAAAATCAGATTGCATGCAGCATCGATATATTCCAAATAATGAAGACCGAAGAAAGCAGTTTAGTCACACAAAACCGCTTGTATATCAAAAGTTAGGTAGGGCCTTTGGCCTATACATTAGACACTCGAATTACAAATACGCTTACAGTATGCAGTTGGTTAGACCAACAGTATCTTAAGTACGAAAAAAGGCTAAACAATTCTTCAGTCAAGACTTCAAAAGCATCAAGACAATGTTATTAATTAGTTGTTTGACAATTTGTGTGATAGACAGACTGACAGACAATAGCCTGTTGCTACATGAATCAACCAGTGCGGAAGGACATGGGTAGAACAAACAAAATAGACTAAATTTGCTTCAATACAGAATGCGAAGAATCTATGATTAGAAAATATAATGAAACAAAATTTTTTGATGATATTATTTTATATCATTTTTCAAAAATGAAATGATATAAAATGACATCATTTCTCCTCAGAATAAAATGATATCATTTTGTCATCGCCGAGTTTTGATCCCCACAACCAATTATCACGGCCATTGAGAACAGATTGTTACGCAGACATCCTTCGAGTGAAACCTTGACTGATTACTCAAGAGTCTCCAGATAAAGGTATCAATTCCTTTGTTATTTGAGCGATATGTATTGCTGCACCATCATGCTGATAAACAATGCGGGAAACTATATATTCCTCATTCACAGAGGAATAACGAGAGGTGATCCAACATCACACAATAACACTCAGAGTCAACCGAAACTGTAGTGTAGCATTTGTACAGGCGCGCTAATGGAAGCTTCTCTTGATCAGTACTCAAATTGAATTCGGCAAGGATGAAGCTTCAATTGATAGTCTTTATTTAAAGCATGCATGAATGAGTACATTTGACTTTTATGACCATTCTGCTCGACAACTTCAGCCATCATTGGAATTGTATTGTTGTAGGGGTACTTATGGGCTATCTCCCCCCAGGTTTTCAAATTTGTCTAAAATCTGCAAAAATGGATTAATCGTCACCAAACTTCGTGTAAACGTACTTCAGCATGTTTTCTACCTACAGACTAAATTTTGCGCAGATCAGACAAGTGCTTCTTGCATTAGAGACAATTACGCAAACTGTAGCGATGTCAAGAGCTTGATCTGACTTCGTCTGTTCGTCTGGTATTGTTTTTGTGTATGCATTGTTCTCTCTCCCTCTCCGTCTCATCCACTGCCATTTGAAATCTTCCCACGACCACTGCTTTGCCACACCTTTTTAAGAAGCATGTTAATGTGAGGGATGTGGCCTGGTCATCATCGCTTCATTCATCGTTGTCGGGAAATGATTTTGTTGACCTCAAGTGCCTTCTGCTCAGACGATGAGGTCACTGACAAGTCAGATCAAGCTATGGGCATCTCTGCACTTTAAGTTATCGCTCCTAGTTCAAAAAGTACCTCTCCGATTTGCCCAAAATTTGAAAAAGTGGGGGAGATAACCCATAAGTACCGTTGAGAGCATGTACAGTTAATCTCAATAAAAAATATGCAGTCTTCCAAGCTAAGGTGAGACATGTCGATGTCACCTATCGATGCGTCAGGTGCTGATATCCCCTATTCAATAATAAACTATCGGTTGCTATTAATAAAACATGTTTAGAAAGCACAAATCTGCAATAAGTTATTAAAAAGATAGTTTAAATTTGTGGCATCGTCTTCTTATGCATAGGCACTTGATCAGCAAGTTTTGGGATTAAAGAATCCTTGAATTTAAGCCGCCCTATTTCTTGTATGATCCACCGTAATTGTTAACCTGAAAATATCTGTTAATTGGTACAATGTGTGTCAGTACTTTAGGGATGAATGAGAAAGAAATTTCCGAAATCCGACGAAATTTACCTATTGTGTCTTCTCATTGGTGCCCTCAGTGTTTTTTTTGAAAGATCAATGTGAATTTCTATTTCTACCACAATGACACTCAGAATGAGGAATGCTTATTTCCCTTTATGCGAATGGAAAATATATTGAACGAATTCACAATCGGATCATGTGTTCTGTCATTGTGTTGATTTATTCACTTGTCTTGAATATCATAGACATAGAATTTTCAATTCAAAGAAGTTGGTTTTGAATAATATGCTGTCTGATTTTATAACAGAAGTCGTGAATTCGCTGTAGTGGTTTTATTGTTGCGATTAGAGTTTCGATTAAAGGTTTTTCTGAAAGTATATTGTGGAAGAAATAAACTCGGTTCTACATTTAGTAATAGCAAATGTATTGAGATGATGTGTAGGATGCATATTGTTTGGGTGACACACTAGCGATGCATACTCATCAGAACATCAATAAACAGCTTTGGTGGCAGCTCAGCGATTGATTTTGAATATTGATATCTGGCTTTGAAATTCGAAGAATTTATTAAGGTTTTAATCTACAGAATTCTAAAATTCTGTTCTTGCCTTACAGCTGAAGAACCCAAAGCGGAAGAAAAGACGGTGAGTAAAACTATGAGTTGCGCCATTAAAGGATAACTTTATTGTTCATTACACATCTGATCGATTGTTCGCTAGATAAATTTTTATTACTAATAATATTTAATGATTATTCAGAAAAATTTAATACGCTGATAGAACAATCAAGAGCAGAAAAGTGATCATTTAGAGACTGTGATGTTCTGTAAAAATCTCAGGCATCAATCGCTGAATTATTATGGCAGTGTTATCTGACTACTATTATACAATGTTATTAATTATCTGCGATGTTAAGCGGAAATATGAGTACAGTAGTTCTACACTAATTCTCTTATAGTATCATTCTATAAATTAAAAGTTAAATATATAGTTTTTAGGACACATCTGCTATTTAACAACCATGCCAAATTTCTCGTTGCTCCATCAGTGTCAGTTTTGACACTTGGATTTTCTTCTCCGAAATGTTTTCGTCTTCAAGCAACAACCACCACCTCTCAAACAACAAAAATCCACCATTTTCACCTCAGCAAAGTTCTCCTCACCCCTTCACACACGGTGACCCAGCGCGACAGCAAATCAGCTCCTCAAACACACTCGCCACGTCAGCACATACCTAGCACACAGACAAATCAACAAGATCATTAACTCAATACCCCAACAGTCCAAAAATCATAGCAAATACTCGACAGACGCGCACACAGAACAGTGGCACGACTCCTAACAAACAAATCACACTCTTGAAATACTTACACAATATAAACCCCACTGTCCATTCTTCTCCTCTTTGTCCCCTCTGTAAATCACAGCCACACAACACAGAACATCCCTTTCTCTTGCACACAGATACACACAAAACTGTTGTCATTATGTTTTGAAGGAAAATCATTTCTAATTGTATACTTAGTGGACTCAATTTCTCACTTTAAAACTAATTCCATTATTTGCTGATCTTACTTTTTATTCTCCGTCTTTATTATTGGCTCATGTGAAGTATGAATGTAATGTCAGCTACATTTTTATAAGTAAACAGTCGAAGCTGTGTCCTTTTAGTTTTTCTTTAAGCTTTTATCCAACCAGATCATAAATATTTGAGCAATCACTCCAGTCATTTGTAATCCTATAGCACCTCCACTCTTATGAAGTTTCATTTCATTGTCAAATTTGTGCACATTACTGTATGTTTCATCACAATAGGTAATCCAATTTCGAGAGCTTTTGTTATCATATCTCTTTTTAACTTTTCATTATTGACGATTTAGTCCAAATGTTCACCTTTTCTCCTTTGATTCTTCCATTCCACATAATGCTTTAGGTGTCTACCAAGATTTGATTTTCTTGTTGGAAAAAATCTCAATAATCCTATCTTCTGAAGTTCTTCTCTGCTTGTATTTAAAGCTAAGTGCAAGCCAACTTCTTCGAAATCAATTCCTGATATTGTTAATTTGCTATTACGGAATATATTTTTCATAGTTCTAGTCAAGAAAAGTAAAATGTAACTCCCCTGTTTTACGGTCGAAAGTTCTATGCATATGCATATGGCAGTAGAACTCGCCCCCTGAGGCTTATCAATATATTTATCTTTTTCTGTTCCTTTCAGGAAGAACCGAAGGCAGATGAAGCTGCAAACGGTGAAAAGAAAGAAGAAGTAAGTCATTATGCGTGTTATGTGTATAAGATATTTTAAAAGATGGCCCTTTATCAATCAGCTAGAACCTAAACAATTCGATCTTTTCTTGTATGAAACTTGTGCTCTTCTCTCTTGCATCAACGTAGAAAACTTGGATCATCAAGTACCAGAAATAATGTAAAACGTTCCCAAAACGTCTCCGTGGCACAGTGGTTAAGTGCTTGGCCTAGCGATCTTTCGGTCCAGAGGTCGAACCCCGAAAGTGTCAATAGAAGTCGTCAGGAAGGGCATCCGGACTGAAAGTCTGACTATGTCAGCACCGTCGAACTACCAGTAAGGGGAAGTAGTGACGCTAAACCATCATTCGTTTCCAATTCAATCCATTCCCGACAATATAAGTTTTTTAATGTGATATGGTCATGAAATTTGACCTCATGTTAACTATGCACTTTATATCCCTTGAGCGTAATATATTATTAACAATCTAATCTTGTCGTTTGTCATGAGTCGCCAATTGCTCATTGTACTATTTTTCATGTTTCTGTGACAATTATTGGTATGTCTTGAATATGTGTTTACTTACACATTTAATTATCCACTATTAATTTTGAATGAACATTAATCTAGGATTATCAATGAAGGACAATCTGCTCCAAAGTACGTCGCCACATCTATGCATGCCAAGTATCCATGTGGCGATAGTAAAGTCTGTGAGTCTGTCCTTTTCTGAGTTCATCAATTTCTCTGAATATATACAGCTGATCAATCAAAGAATTTTGCTTTGCGCGATACTTCAATGGTCAGTGTGAGGTGTAGAGCTTGAGAACATAGTTAACATAATTAAAAAAATTATTGTCACCTTGTAGATCAGATCAACATTTGTTCTCAATTTTAATTCTGAATTTTAAACGCAAATTTTATTTTTGAATATTTCAAATGATGATATCTTCGGTTGATTTCGAAGACATATTTCTGTTTGATAATTGGATTTCGCTTGATTTCATGAAGTTTTTAAATCCACATGTTTATAGAAAAAAATACACTTTTCAAAAAAATATGTAAATATATTGCTTATATCAATATAATTTGCTTAAAATTTTAGGCATTTTTGAATTTCTAATTTCAAATGTGGGATTGTTGGCTGTCAGTCGACAGTCAGTTATTTTCACGTTTTTGTGCGAATTTCGTGCGCACTCATTACTTGTATGTTTTCTTGTGATTTTGGACGCTTAATATCACAAACTGAGTTATCTTAAAGCACTCAAATGGAAAGACAAAGAATTAAACACCAATTTGATTTTCTCATCATGGCGACCAGGCGATCGGAATGGTATTCATTTCTGATATAATTTTTTGTTATTTATTTCTAAATAAGTACATTCTATCTCCTAGCGCATCAATCGAAATAACGAATGGAAAGTACAGTGTTTTAAGCGATTTTAGACCTGCAATTTGCGATTTGTACTTTTGAACTTACATTTTAGGTCCCTTCATGAAAGTATTCAGAAAAAAATGTAACTTAAACTCAAATTAATAATTACCACTTGTTTCATAAAAAGTTCAAGCCATAGAAATCCTTCAACCGTCAGATGCAATCGCTCCTCTTCAATCGTCACATACAACCGTCAATGGTTGACGATTGTCACATTAACAATGTAAAACCTCAAAATATCCTCTCAAGATAGCATCGAGTAGTCGATCATTGACAATACCTCATAGTTAATATAAATAGATTAAGAATGTGTACATCATTAGTGGGGCAGTTAATCATTGCAAAGGAGCCCAATACATGAAGTTAACAAAATGGTCAGGCATAATACATCGATAGATCCATTCATATTATTGCAACGATCTGATTTATGAGTGGTATTTAATGTAACCTCATGCAAATCCAATGCGAAACAAAACAGAAGCCTTCAGCAAAAATGAGATTTTCTATGCACCGGTATTTTCTGATGAAGAGAGAAGGCAGATCTAGAACCATAATATTTGACATGGTATGTCTTCAAGGCACTTCATTTGCATGTGTTACTATCATGCTTCTGATCGGTGATGTATGTCAGAATGTGGTTAGATGTGTTTAAATTTGGCCAAAATATTGTGTGGGCCACTATTATGATGCCTAAATGATGGTTTAACGTCACTACTCCCCCATAATGGGGGCTAGGACGGTGCTGACATAGTTGTGATCGTTTACTCCGGATGCCCTGCATGACGACTTCCACTGACTCATTCGCGGCTCGACCTCTGGACCTATGGATGGCTAGGCACTTAACGCACTTAAACACTGTGCCACGGAAACCACTGTGCCTGATGAATCTGAACGTGTTAAGCTTCACATACAGGGGTACAAGAGCATGATAAGGAATAACCTTGACCTGAAGACACTCCATGACAAGAATTGTGGCTCTAGTACTTTCACTTGATCAGTAAATTCATGGAAAATCTCATTTTACGAGAACTGCTTCCCATTGTATTAACATTGAGTGTAAATCATTCTGTGAAAGTCTCATTTTCGTCTGGGTTCCGGTCTATTTGCTTCCATATAATTCAAGAGCACATAATTTATTGTGAAGAAGTTAGAATCTTAGGAGAATTATTTCACAATTGTCAGAACACTCACAATATTGTACGAATGATGCGCAGAACTTTGAAGCTTTGGTCTCACAGTGCTGATGGTGGCACTTTAGATTTTTGCAAATTGTTCTCCTGCATTGATTTCACGCATCTGAATGTCTATCTATCTCTATTATTGGTGAAATTAATCTACTGTTTTTTGATGTCAAACTATTTTAGATTTCAATTAATTTGTCCAGACTTCCAATTACACCCAAAACATATTTTATTTCCAAGGTGCTCTTGCGCATTCTTGAATTTTAGGATTTCCTAATACCCATCAACTTACTTACTCCCATTTCCCTTTAAGTAAGGCTCAAAGACTGAATCGTCGGTCATTATTTTATGAAAACTATCAGATGATGAAAATCTTGTTCAATCATTTTGGTAAACATATTGGGCAAGTCGGAACATGCATCGCATTTATCCGTTTTGTTGACAATCAAATAAGCTGCCGTTTGGATTTTCTTTTTGCAACCTAATGAAATATCAGTAACTTCTCTAGTGCTTGAAAAACGTTTGGATCAGTAAGTCAATAAATATTTATTTCCAAAACTTTTGGAAAACAATTGGAGAACATTCAATTGCAACACATTGAACACACTGAAACACATTCATAGGAAAAGGCAGAAAATAAGTGTGTGCCGTTAATATCAAAGAAGCAATTTTAATTAAGGAATTGGGTCACTTAGAAGCGATCTTCGTGACTAGTAATGCAAAGTGACGATCACAGAATTTTCCCGGACACTAAAGTCATGTCATGTACTGCTACACTGTAGTTGTAAGTTATAGAGCCGTTCAATTCGTCAAATTTATGAATTTTTGGTTGTTGCTAAATGGACAGCAGCATGATAACACAAACTATAGGACATACTCGAAATTTCAATTCTAAGTTAGGCTTAGAATAATTCGATAGCTAAGCGAAGCTTTCGAATTATCATAAAATACCGGCACCAGCATATTGCAAGAGCTCGCTTGGATTAAATGTTTATTCATCAAATCAGCAAAAACCGCAGCCAATGCGGATAAATACGTTGCTAACATCAACTGAAATCCGTAGTTTCCCTCTAAACGATGCTGATAAATACATTGTTAAGTGTATTTCACTCAAATTAAATTAACCTCTGCCATATCACATCGCGCATTTTCGTGTCAGGGTTTCGAATTGTATTGCAGGCCGCCACTGAAAATGGAGATGCCAAGTCGGATGAAAAAGTGAACAAAGAAGTGAAAGACAAACAAATGGAGGGCGGAATGTGTTGCACAGTACTTTGACGAAAGCTTTGTCTGCAGTTGTACTCAACAGGTGATAAGATTTTATTTTTAGACTGTTGTACAAATTCAACTTGTTCACTGAGGCTTGAAAGATACTTTTCCTTTACTCAATGACCTTAATATATGATATATTTTTTGACATAATTTTCATCTGCGTTTTTCCTTCTAAATTTTTCAAACATAGCTTTCACTATTTTGATATAAACAATCAATTTTCCTAAAAAATCTGAAGCGAAATGGTAATTGTGTTGATGAAGCATTTAAATAAACTCCTTAACCTATTTTTGGTATGTGAGATGATAGCAAAGGCATTTTGAAAACATACAAAATAATCGCAACAAACTCATAGTGAACGATGTCTGAATCTTAAAGTGGAGCCATAGGTAAATTAGCGATGTAGCTGGTTGCAGGTCAATTTGATTTGCAATCATTTGTGGAGAACTTCATTTATGTGTGACGTTGTTGAATAAACTGATATCATTATACTACGATTTTCATACGACTAGCGAACGATCATTGAATCAAGAATGTGATGCATCTGTATTTCAAGCCATCTTCATTTGCTGGAAATAATGAAGTATTGTACATGCAGTTCTACTTTATTAGGAACCTCTGAGAAAAACGTGCACAAGAGTGTTGAGAAGCAAAACAGAGATATGTAGCCTATAACCCACAAAATTAGATTATTTGACCGTGTCACTTTGCTAGAAGTACAGACTGATTCACAACGATGGCACATGCAGTGAACTTACTAAGTGGGTAAAAAGAAATTTCTAATGCCCTGCAGACATAGGAAAAATAGTCATGAGCCGCTTGAGGATTGCTGTGAATTCCTTCAAAATGCTCCATTACCAACATGCTATACTAATCATTCGTTGTACGTATACTAAAGATGTTTAACGTATGCCAATATTTATTAAATAGCCTAATGCAAGCATGCAAATACAAAAGTGATAGGACAGCCAGACGATAAGTCCAAACTTGTTATAAAATGTGTCAAGTAATACTCGAAAATCTGTAAACATCAATTTCAATATCAGAAAATCCTGGTTATTGAAACGGAAAAATGCTGTGAATGAATGAAAAAATATCACTAGACCCTTCAGATAGTCAAAGTTATCATTGGACACTCTTCACAAGCACACTCAATGTCTTACTGAATATCTTGTTCAAATAAAATTTATGAAAACTGAAATTATCTGAAGGAGGAAGGATAACTTAACTCAAAACGTATAAATTACGTGTAGATGCATTCTATTTTGCTAAAGAATCAACCCTACAATAATCGGTCATGAATTCTTGACCGATGAAAATCATAAGTATAAGTGGACATCTTGAATTGACTACTTTTTTTAAAGTACCGGTACGTGCACTATCTTATTCCTGCCTGTGATATAGCTTTTATCGGATTTCATGCTTTTCGAAAAATTGACATCCTTTGATATTTTTCAAAACTAAAATGACAAACAGATGAAATGCTGTGTGTTGAGCTTGTAGCCGCAGACAATCAACTGACTTAATTGCATACTGGCTCTGCTCTACGTCACTTCAAAGAATTCATACGTGAGAAGCTTTCTTATTTCCTATTCTAAATCCTTCTAAGTGCGTTTTTATCTATCTCAGGGGTGCAGAAATCTAATACTGTCCGTGGTAATTCAATATTAAAATACAATCAAAGTTTCTCCTAAGTGACCTTGCTCTCAAGTAATATTAAATTAGATATGACAAGCGAACGCTTGGATTCTTGAAATAGTAGGAAGAACTCAAGCATGACGTCAAATGAATTACGTTAGAAATTGAAATGTTATTCTGAAGCTAAATTGTTTTGAAATAAACAGGGATGAAGGTTTTGAAAAATGTCAGTTTGAGTGAGCTCAAAAAACATTGGCTTCTGCACATATGTAGTAGGTAGATGGATCTTCAGAAACTATGTCTAGAGTTGTATTCGAAAAAGTATTTCAGTAGAGTTGATTCAGAAAAAAATATCAGTTGGTTTTCGAAAAAGTCATGGATATCGATCTCCAGATTTTTATACGACCAACTTCTATAAATTATATATTGTTGTAGAACGGGTGCTACAACAGAACAAAGATGCTTCTTACATAGCTAGAGATCTTTAAAAAGCAATCGTAACCCTTTTCTGCATTACAGCACTGTGGAATGACTTTTTATTTAGTCTGCGCATGTAGCCTAGCCTGCTGTCACTAATCAGGCACCTAAAAAGGGGTCTCTGACGTCAATGCAGTACCTTAAATCTTCATTATGTGCACCTGAAATAGTGAGAACGCTTTTGTAATTTGAATTTTGTTTTGAGGTCCACCATTGTAAAAAGTATATTTTAACCTGGAATTAGAAGGTCAGCTACAAACAAAAGTTGTATGAGAAGCGGTCTGACCCTTGCCATTCCGAAGATTATTGAGCCGACAAAGTTAAATTAGGACTTTCAGAAAATCAATAATTAGGATTTCGGAAAATCATCAATGCTTCGATTTATTATCTGTGCTTCGTCCGTTCTTTACAACCTTTAGAGCGGAACTGGAGAGTAATAAGAATGTAGCAAGAATGCATGTCATGGCAGTAGGGCCTAATCGATCATGCACTGCTTTAACTTAACACCCACCATAGAGATATATATCTTATAAAAGAACGGTATATGATCGCATTGTAGGAAATGTCATTAGTCAAGGTTTACATCTGGGATGCGGAGTCGGAGTCCTATCATTTTTGCTGAAGTCGGAGTCCTATCAAATGATAGGACTCCAGACTCCGGCCTATTACTAGACCCGAAACATAATACAAGCAAATTATTTATTCTCGTGTATAGCTGTCACTGTCTTGATGTCAACTTTCTCCATCAAACAAAAGTACAGAGACACTGCTGCATGCAAAGCTTGTAATAGTTGACGGAATGAACCGTGATAGTGAAAAAGGGATTGTCTTTTTACTCGGTGATAGTAAGACAAGCCTTCCCAGCCTCGATCACACCTACGCGCCAAAGGTCACATCAGAGACAAAAATGAAATATATAGTTTGTTTGAGAACATTGCCTCCTACCCTCACGTTAATCGTGTGTGATGGCTCCTATAAAGCGCATATTAAAATCGAAGGTGTAATCATATTTTTTGCCGAGGAATGGGGATTTTCCCAATTTTGGAGAAGAATGGGGGGTAAAGATTTGAGAAAAACTGTGTGAAGCCCACATCAAGAAGATGGGAGGAGCCGAGTCGTGTGCATCCAACTGAAAACGACATTTGATCAGCTTTCATCGAAAATGATCGATAATTGATACAGCAATGATCACTAAAGATAGGCTCAGGTAAGCCTATAATGATCTATGATGTAGGCTACCAGTTTATTTTTCAGAAAAGTCTTTCCTGAAATTCCTCCCTGAAAATCTCTCCCAGAAATTCGTGTCCAATTACGAAACCGAGGACCAGAACTAAACGTCTTGCGAAATCCTTTATCAAATTCTGTCGATAACTCTCCATCCGATTGATGTTTACTTGATCCTTTTGAATTGTATTGTTTCTTCTCTGTAATGCGCGTACCGCTCTTTGTATGCCAATAAAGATTTCATTATTATTATATTATTATTTATATATACTTGTCACCCGGAGTTGGAGTCCAATCAAAATGATAGGACTCCGCATCCCTGGTTTATACAAAGTCAAAACGCAAAGTAAACTGGTAAAAAGTCGATGATTAAATAGAAAGGAATAAATGATAATATGACCTAAACAAAGTAATCTAGACGTAGGCCGATGAATAATAAAACAAAAGTTGTAGAAGTAGAATTATGATGATCATAAATAAACAAACATCAAAATTATGAAAATGTCAAAGTAAAGTACTGGTCTGAAATTATTAAAAATGTATTAAAATTCAAAAACCAAAGCAATGTTCAAAACACATGAAATAAAAGTAAAAACTAAAATTGAAGTAATAAAGAAAAATGGAAAGAAACAAAAATGCAATAAAATTAATCAGGATAATGAATGGTAGAATTACAAACAAGGACAAAAATTCTAGACTTGAACCACATCGCTTCATTTCCTCTTCCTCCTTCTTTAATCCTTTTCCCTCTTAGTCAGATCACAATTTCTATTGTCTTTGTTATTGGTAAAAAGTAGCCCAGTATGTCTCAACTCACATTTCTATTCATCTTCTCTTATTTATCTTCATTTCTTACTCATGATATATTATTACCCTTTGGCAATGTAAATTTTGTGCATGTAAATGTCCTTCTATGCCTTACGATGATCTTCTAATGAAGATCGAAATTAATTGCCAAAATATAAAGTTATAATTAACATCAATATTAATGTTGACTCTTCCCAACCAATAACTTATAAATATGTATAGTCAATTGCAAGACATTCACAAAACGCTCTCGAATTATTTGTCACATTTTGAGCATGAATACAATCAATTAATGAGTCATAAATGAAAATTGTGAATTCATGGCTCACTGCCTATGGCTATAGCCTATTATGCGGGTTATCAGCCAGCATCCAATCTGTTCAGGCTATCAACTTGGTGTCACTGGGATTTCGGCACACCTAGGGTCACAGAGAAAAAGAGGAGCGTCATCTTTACACTTTCCTTCTTTTATCTCCAGGGATATCTGCTTTTCTCTTGTCATATGTCAAAGTATAATTGAAGGCTAAATTCAGAAATCTTTTAAGACATCTGATTGACACGCCAGGAATTTGAGAATGACATTAAATGGACAATTGAAGGCATTTCACTTGACAACTTTCACACAGGAAATAGACGATTGAAATGCTGAGAAAGGATTTGATAACGAACCTACACTGAGCAAAAACGAAGTTCTATAACTAGAGCTTTCCACGATTAACTCATATCAGTGCTATATTTTTAATTTTTTTTCTCTCTAGCATGATGATCGAGGACATCGCAAACTTGACCATGCATTTCTGATCCACTCCAATGTCTAGCTATCTAAGGCTTTATTTAGCACTCTATAATGCTTTTAATTTGTGGAAGAAAACTGACGAGCTTCTTCCTCACAAATGCCTATATCAAAGATTATCTATAAATAAATAAATGATTCTTGTTTTTACTCGGAAGCACATTAGGCACGGAGCCTTTCTTCCATGTGGCCGAGTTGTTGTTTATCCTTATTTCATTCTTTATGTGCTGAGTGTTTAGCAAGAATGCAGAGTGTATTTTGAAAATCTTAGGTTTGACCCGACCAAGGTTTGAACCCAGTTCTCTCCGACGCAGAGCGAACACTCTACCACAAGGCCACAGCGCCGGTATATAATAATGATTCTCAGTCTGATAATGTGCCTAGTCCCTAAATAATTCTACGCTTTCTTGCTTTCTATTCGACATTCGACCCAGAAATTTTCATGCTATTGTTCACATTGTAGCGGATGATCAAAACGTCATTGGAGACAATGAATTTATTCACTGAGGACAAAATCGTGACACCGAGGTACCAGCTCTGATGTCGACCACATCGACTTAAAACTGCCGTTCACATATTCAGGAACATATCATAACTGTGTTCATACAAAATAATTACTTCATTTATTTTGGTTATAAAACGTTCCATCAATAATGGGAGAAGAATACCGGGTAAAAGTTTGCAAATCTACAAAACGAATAGATTTCAGTGGAATGTAAGAAAGGTTCACATGAGGACATAACAAAGTTACTGGTGACAGTCAACAGATTCTCAGACGAGATTGTCAGTGATCGATAACGAAGTTTCAATTTCCTTTTGTTTTTGGAGCAAATTCTGAAAAGAAAGAAATATTTATTAGAGCATAAATGTCGGTGAAAACTGTTACTGCAACGAAATTCTTTGAGCATGGAATTTTCGTGTCTAAGATTTTGAAAATTTGGCAAAATAGACAGAGAAAGATGTTGACATCACGTATAAATAATAAACTAGGAATTACTTCTAGTAGATAAGAAATTTGGTGTTAGAAATTTGTCATTGAATGAAATAAAGGATTTAGCGAATAATCGAACAATAATTCAATTCAAACAAGAAATTATATCAAATTAACCAAGGTCTATGCTCGTGTCACGAATGACAACGTATTTCGTGTGGTGTTCGTGTTTTTGTGTGTAAAAATGTGAGTCGTGATGAATGTAGGTGGTCCACTGAAAGAGGTATTTAAAATATTCATAAATAGATGTTGTCGTTGTTGCGACAATATCTCATATGTGATTTCGAGGTTATTGGTTAACACCTACGATGTGTAAAATCACAAACTTTTCTGGAGAACCAAAATACTATCTGTAGATTCCGATACTTATCGAAAATGAGAACCATCTTGGCGCATGTGCATTTTAACATCTTTCTACTATCGACAATATATTTTCAAATATAAATGAAATCCAAGAAGGGGCTGCAATCGAGTGTAATCCGTATTATGAATGCCCATATGAGATATTACTCGCTAAAACACATGTGCAGTATTAACGAGAGATGCATTACGTGACATAGCAACATATGTGAGATATTAACCAAGAATGCACATGTGCGATATTACTTGCCAACAGTCTAGGGCCAAATTTTTAGATGACTTCTCCTAAAGATTCAAGTTGTATTAACCGCTGAAATTTTGAGACAGGATCCGGATAAGCATCAATACAACTTTCATCGAAAAAAAACGAAGATTGCTGAAAATGCACATAGTAGTTATTACCGCCGTCCCTAAAATGCACATAAGCGATATTGTGGCATACATATTTTACATTACATTACATTACATTACATGTTTCAGTAATCCATTTCCTAATATTACAGAAATCTAATGGAGATTGATGTTTGACTTTTCATCTTCTCAAACTCATACAGTGAGGCCATGTACAGTTCCAGCTTTTACATCGCAAATCTTGGAATACAAAGAGAATATTCAATAGTTTCAATAAGAGCTGGTACACTATTAGTCCAACAATATGTCGCGCCATCTGCATGATCAACTTGTTCAAGTAGCTTAAGATTCATCGTTCATGGCGTGTTGTTATGTCACACGCCGATGGCCACGAGACTGATTACTTTTCAGCTTCCTTTGATTTCCTGCCCTTTGTAAGCATGTTACATAAGTATTTTACAAACCGCAGTTTATTAAAGCAACGCATTATATCAATTTAGGATGCTTTTCACTCACAGTTTATTATTACTTTAACTGCTCGTAGAATGGCTAGTGCTTCGCTTCACCACAATCCATATTTTGTAAGGATCAAGTATGTAAGATATATTAAAATCAGTTCTCATTCAAAATTCATTATATCAATACCGACTTACTTTAATTAATTATTTCATTAATTAAGGTTATTATTCGGCTGATTGCAATAAAATCATCGTAAGACAATGCTGGTCTACTTACTTTTCGTATGTCTGAAAGGTGTTGCAATATCGCATCTTGTCGTGGAGTTGGCATATCCTTCACGATACCAGGATTGAAAATTGGATTCTGTGTAGAGAGAGGAATTAATCGTTCTATTGAGATGACAAAATTCAAAAGCACAAAGCAAAATATCAATGAAAAAATTCTAAATAACACATGCATTATTAATATAGGCATTCATTGCCTGATGATAGCTACGAATAGCATCAGAAATATATTGCACTGATTAGCAAATAAACTTAAATTTTATCATTTTACTTGGCTCTTTTCAACTTCTGAAAACATGAAAGCCAAGTATCATCAACCAATTGATCAATGTGGGAAAGCTGCGTTCAGTTGTAAAATTGATGTATGACTAAATCGGCAGCGTGGACATCGTGCACAATAACTTCGATCCCTTAATATCGGATTATTGTACGAATCAACACTCGTTACAATGACACGAATTGTCGACTCTAAACTAAGAGCATGCGATCTCCTTTGGGATTAAGCGGCAAAGGTAAATTGAGAGATGAAAAACAAGAGTTCATTATCAATCAGGGGAAGTTGTATAGCAAGCCAGTGAGTAGAAAATGTGGAATTATCTCGTTTGAGCTTCATAGTCGGGATAGTTATTCATTAATGTGGTTTATTATAACTCTCTATCACCGGCGTCTAATGCACCCAATGACAGTTTATCATCATGCTGTCTACATTTGAGAGATGCAGAATACCACCCTGTAAAGCATGATAAACTACAAGATCACGAAATAATTTCCTTCTTCGAATCAGTTCAAAATATAGTGCCGGTACATGTATTTCATCTATACAATGAGATACTTCAATTCAAAATTCTTTGTAACGAAGAGGTTTTTGATTGGGAATCTCATCTGACTGAAATTGATGCATAACAGCATTTACATGCACTGGAATGCGCACTGACCCCATAGTTCCTGCCGGGTATTTGATTCATCATGACGGCGTTGTTATTCTGTGTATTGTAATCGACGCACGTCATAGCTTGCTGTATACATTAGACTCATACATTGTACTAATTATTTACTTCTATTTACCGCTTAAATTAGTAAGTTGGCTTTTGCTTCAAGGGTCTTGCTCTCCTACGAGTATAAATGTGTCAAAATTAAGTTGCCACAGTTCTGTCACTTCATGATGATAATTCACTCGTACTCCTCGTTTATTGTCGGTTGGGCCCCACGTTCGAGAGTGCGACTAACGTCAGTACTTCCCCATCAGGGGAGGCTTGGACGGTGCTGACATAATCAGACTTTAATCTGGATTAATCCTTCCAGACGACTTTCAATGGCACTTGCGGGGTTCGATCTCTGGACCTGAAGATCGCTAGGCCGAGTGCGTAACCACTGTGCCACGGAGACCACAATGAGAAGTGAAAATCAAGCTGATAGTTACTTGCATTGAGATCGACAGTTCAAATGACATAATAAATCTCAGCACATTATTTGTCAATTTTCTTTCATGGCTAATTTCGTAGTCATTCCACAATCTCATTCATGAATATGTCGTCCTCACTTAGTGAACACAAGAGAGAACGTCTGTTCATTTTCTCACCATGCCAGACTCTATCAACCTAACGGATGAAATTCACAGAACAAGAGATAATGAGGAAAGAATTCCATCGGTCAGAAATGGCTGAAATCTTCATCACGTTAAGATTTAGAACAACGGAAATGGAGAATTACGATTTGCTCGCAAATGAAGAGGAATACGTCTTCCTTCAGTTTCAAGTATCGAACTTGGTTTATAACAGCTCCTGTTAAAGGTCCTAAACATCCGACAGCCGATCGTGTTTTATGACTAGCCTGGACATGTAACGGTGAAATTGATAGTGTGTCATGGACACACTTTGTCAAGATACACAGTGCCTAATGAACCGCGGCTCCAGTGGCTGTCAATCACAGAATTAGATTGTTTAAGCGTGTCACTTTGCTAGAAGTACAAACTGATTCACAACGATGGCACATGCAGGAACTTACTAAGTGGGCAAAAAGCCCTACAGACATAGGAAAAATAGTCGTGAGCCGCTTGCGGATTGCTGTGAATTCCTTCAAAATGCTCCAATCGCCACGATTCCTTCAGATTCGAAGAATTCAGATCATTGCGAAAGTTCATTCTATTGTTAATTGCATTTGCGACATGGCCTGGAAGCTTTGGTGGACAATCGATCCACAGTTACTTGCCTTAATGTCGGCAGTCACGATTGTGTCGAGATATCTATTCATTGATCACAATTGCTATGACAACTGATGTGTGGTGGTGAGGGTCTGATCCTGCCAATTGACACAGTTACATGCAAGTGGTAGTCCGGCAGCCAGAACGAGTTTCTGCAGGGAACGAGGCCGAAACTGACACTTTCACAGAATGATGTACACCCTATGCCTACTACGAATCGTCACGTCTGCCGAGTTCTAGTGAGTTCCTCTTCTTGTCAGACACGATCAAAGAAAAACACATGTAAATCCAATGGGACGCAGATTGCAGTTTTTGGCTAAAACGGGGTATTTTGTGTGTTTTCTATGATCAAACGAAAAGTGCTAAGCCCAGAGTCATAATTTTTGACATGGAATGTCTGCAGGTCATTTCCTATGATGTGCATGTGCTTTGATCATGCATCTGATCGGCAATGTATGTGAGAGTGTGGTTGAATGTGGATAAAGTTGCTCAAAATGTTTGTGTTTGCCGACATTAAGATGCTCGCATAATTTGAATGTGCTTAGCTTTATAGACAGGGGTGCATGAACTTGAAAGGAAATGACCTGAAGACGTTCCATGCCAAAAATTATGACACTGGCCTTAGTACTTTTCGTTTAATCATAGAAAACACACAAAATCCCATTTTAGCCAAAAACTGCAATCTGCGTCCCATTGGATTTACATTTGTTTTTCTTTGATCCTGTCTGACGAGAAGAGGAAGACTAGAACTCGGCAGACGTGCAGATTCGCAGTAGGCATAGGGTGTACATCATTCTGTGAAAGTCTCACTTTCGGCCTCGTTCCTCGCAGAAACTCGTTCTGGCTGCCGGACTATGGCTCGTAGGTCAGTTTGTAGAGCATAGGTCAAGTTAACCACGGCCGTAGGTTCGAATCCTGCCGAACGGCACATCTTTTGCATGGCAATTTGATCCATCGTCTATTTTATTTCATTCTGTTGTTAATTGTCAATAATTCGTGTGAATGATCGCATCTTTATCACGTTGTGACAGATTCAATGTTAGGTACCGGTGCGTTGTCAGTGAAATTTGTAGCAACATTGACTTAGATCGTTGCCTAAGTTTACAACTAAATTGACCATCAGCTCACAGTTCTACATCGAGAAAAAATCCCATTTGTCAGCGTCCATCTGACCATGGACTTCGATCAGGCAAAATCAGAGACTCCGCTGTCGGCTGCAGCAGAGACTTCGATCGTCCAAGGGATGCGATTCCTGCAACTGCCCAAAATGCCGTCTTTGGAAGGAAGTGAAGCATCTGGTGACCTCACTGCACCGCCGTCCACTTGACACGTGTCTCCAGCAGCTGCTATGGGACAACGGACGCAACCATCCAACGAGTCTCCCTAGATTCCGCACGTGCTCTCCAATTCGCCAGGGATCCAAAATCAGGGCTCAACAGCAACCGCACAGCGCCGGAAATTCGTTTATTCTACCTCCAAAGGAGACTCTCAGAGGTTGATCGGATACTGCTTTGGAACTCCTGAAGACTTTGGCCCACTCCGATGTTCAGCTTCTCGCGAAAGAAACCATCAATTCCTCCTGCCACGTCTTCTAGCGCCTCTCTATACCGGTATACAGAAGAAACACAGCCCTCTGGCTTCAAATTGAGCACCCTCATCCCGCTTTAGATGGTCATCTTTGATTATGCACCTTTACACATTAGTCCGGCAGCCAGAACGAGTTTCTGCAGGGAACGAGGCCGAAACTGACACTTTCACAGAATGATGTACACCCTATGCCTACTACGTATTCGCGCGTCTGCCGAGTTCTAGTGAGTTCCTCTTCCTGTCAGACGGGATCAAAGAAAAACACATGTAAATCCAATGGGACGCAGATTGCAGTTTTTGGCTGAAATGAAATTTTGCATGTTTTCTCTGATTAAGCGAAAAGTACTAAGCCCATAGTCATAATTTTTGGCATGGAATGTCTTCAAGTCATTTCCGATTATGTGTATGTGCTTTTATCATGCATCTAATCGGCAATGCATGTGAGAATGTGGTTGAATGTGGATAAAGTTGCTCAAAATGTTTGTGTTTGCCGACATTAAGAGGCTCGCCAAATCTAAATGTGTCTAGCTTTATAGACAGAGATGCATGAACATGAAAGGAAATGACCTGAAGACATTCCATGCCAAAAATTATGACTCTGGGCTTAGTACTTTTCGCTTAATCAGAGAAAACATGCAAAATTTCATTTCAGCCAAAAACTGCAATCTGCGTCCCATTGGATTTACATGTGTTTTTCTTTGATCTTGTCTGACAAGAAGAGGAACTCGCTAGAACTCGGCAGACATGCCGATTCGTAGTAGGCATAGGGTGTACATCATTCTGTGAAAGTGTCAGTTTCGGCCTCGTTCCCTGCAGAAACTCGTTCTGGCTGCCGAACTAATTTGCATTGTCTGTAACATGTGTTTGTCAAATAAAGTTCATCCAAGTCCAAAGACGCAAGGTCTAACTTTACCTGCTATCATGAGTGAACTATAATATTCCGATCTCACTTGAACATTCTCACGATAATTCATCGCTACAGGTTAAAATTAGAAAACTTTAGAAAACTCAAAATCTGCTTTTCCTTCCGTCAACATTTCAGATACTTTTGCTGAAAAGCCACACCCTTTAGTGCTATTAGTTACTATTTTACTTGAAGGTTCATTTGGATTTCGATCAAAGAAATTAATTTCTTGAGAGCGATGAACTTCTTCAGTCAGTCTTTGTTAATCAGTAGAACATCCGATTAGATTTCAGTTTACATTTAGTCTGACATTAACTTCACTACTCCCCGCCAGAGAGGCTTGGATGATGGTGATGCAGTCAGACGTTCGATGGAGAGTTGTGAAACAGCATTCCCATGCATAAACGACAATGCTCAAACTTGAAATTTGATGGCCTGATGCACATTCATAAAAGTAATGAATATGCCCTTACATATCAGGTGTCTACTGCAACTTGTTAATCAACACCGAAAGTTATGTTCACCCGAACGTGCAATGGAGTTGAACTGACACGATATTTTTAAGACAAACTTTGAACACTTAATGAACATCAATTTCCTTTTAAATCATCGACTGCCTCAAATGCAAGCCACCCTAGAATTATCACCATGCTAGAATGCCTTAATTTCGTTAAAGGACAAGTGAAGTTCGTTAAATTTGCTGTGTCACTTTAGGATTTTTCACATTGCCAGATTATGATAGAGTGTTGCGATAAGGATGCCTTTCCTACAAATGTCCACTCATATCAAGAAGTAAGTAAAGAATGTAGTGAAATAAAGTTGGAAAATTTATGGAACCGTCAAATCTTGTATCACAAGCAAAATCATGCAGAGAAGATTGGAAGCAGTAAAGAAGTGGTGTCTTAGAAGAATGATGTGCAGATTCCGTGGGTGCAGAAAGTTTCCAATGCAGATGTGCTATAAGTAGCGAGGAAAAGAGAAGATTCTATTATGAAAAGAGACCAATTTCCTAGGGCATGTCTTGAGGAAGGAAAAGTTGCAACGTCTTGTGCTGACAAGGAAACTCGAAGGGAGGCGGGCTCGTAGCTGTCAGCGGTTGATGTTTCTTGACAAGATCGCCTGTCATCATCAAGCGGAAGAAGGATCGACATTTCTAGAAACTGTGAAAAGGAGGGTCTTAGAAGCTTCTACAATCCGATGTGGAACCAAACGACCTGCCGACGGTTCTATCATCCATCCCGGCAAACTAGATCTATTGTCCATCAGTAACTCTAGGCCGTCGAGGCAAATGGGAAGTGTTTATACGGTCGCTTTAGCGATTTTGTGGCCATTCCGGGAATTTCGGTTTATTCTCCCAGCCGCGGAAAGCCACGGGCGTTTTTTCATTAGCGGAAGTGCGCAGTCCGTGCGTTACAGTGACCTTTAGACCTCTAGCGTCGAAAGAGGGACTGCTATTAGATATTTGAAAAGTGATCGATGTTTCAAACTAATTTGGCATGACATGTTGCAATTTTCATGGATAAAGTCGCATTGCTTCATGATGAGAAATGACGACTATGTGTCAAAGCGTCTGTGCGCTATTTATGGATTTGCCCTCATACACCTATAAAATTTTCCCATCACTGTTTTCCATTTCTGGTCGCCTATTCGATTAATGACCGTTCCGAAATATAACGACCGGTCAAACCTTCTTACAACTAAATAACATAGATATCACTATACTTTAATTTTAGCAATTCATCATAAAAATGTCCGGTTGTAACATTGAATTTATCCGGAGTTGGACCTCAATATTTTCCCATCGTTCAGTCCCGCATCCCTGATCTTCTTTCATTCGATACAAAGTGGAAATACATCAAACTCATGCACACACGCACACTCGCATGGAATAATTTTCCGAGGTTAATCATGAAGTTTAAGTGCTTCATTACGTGCTTTCCTTACAATTTAATGAGATTCTCTATCATTTGACAGAAATGTTTTTGAAAATTTGAAAACGCAAGCTCGATTGTGATGTGTGAAAAAAGAAAATAGCCGAACAAAACGTGTGTCAAAAACGTGAACATCTTCAATCCAGATTTTTCAAATTATGCATGAAATAAAATACACTTCAATATACTAGTCATGAGAAGAAACTGCAAGAAAACCCTGCTGGCTATATTGAAATTTTAAATTATAGAAGTTATATACAAGGTGCAGAGTTTGGATCTCTTGGTAGACGTATTCATGCTCATATTGACTTGCATACATGGCTATTTTAGACACTATAGTTCGATTTTCTAAGGAAATAGTGTAATTTTTTCCTTTTGCAAATTCGTTTTACGCCGACAAATAGGCCTACACTACATTAAGACTAGCATGGCGTGTTATCCTCCCTTTTCTGAGACGCAATATTTTCTGCCAGTTCAATCAATGCTGAAGCTGTATCAGATGCAGAATTAAAATTTTAACTAGCTCAATTTACTGGATGTGCAATGAACAACTACTTAATGTCCCGGACAGAAGCTTTTTTACTTTTATATCCCCTACTCAAGGCCTGAAGCCATAGCCGGTTAGAAGTGAACAATCCTTTAACACTGGTGCCTTTCAGCAAGTTAGAGTCAATCTCAAATGAGAGTAGTGGCATCAGCCCCACACTAGCAGACTGAATCTTGGACCTTCTGCCCAATCATACCGAAGTACGGCTCTTCATCAACTGAGCTATTCAATCATCAAAAACTATTTGACTAATTAATAGGTAAAGAGACTATGTCAATGCATAGGTTAAGTAGGAAACATACAACATTTCAAAGGATGCGAATTTCTAAGAATTCACTCAAAATACGCCGGTCGCAATACATTCTTCTTCAGATTCGAAAAATCAGCTCATTACACACGGCTTGGAAGATAACGGGTGAAGGAGGAATTGTTTGCGAGCTGTCTTCCATGTGCGATTGCATTCCTATGCTGTAAGTTTGTTAATAACTGTCACTGGAATTCTATGAAATCGCAGAACATTCATTGTTGTAATTTTGAATCAGCAAAATCTTCAGTAGAAATGACAATTTGTAATCTGAGGCCACCACTCCTCATTGCCAACTAAAGATAACACAAACAACATTAACAAATGAGTGTGGGAATATCAATGCACAATTTGTACCCATAAAACTGCGCTTAAATCCATCTGAATGACTTGAATTTTCATTGGATTTGGATATTTAACTTAGATACTCACTTGCTGGTGAAGATACTTTATATTTGCTTGAATGATGCTGTTCTCTGTAACTTAAACTTGCTTACTGAAAGTTTATCAGTTCCAATATCCGAATATTTAAGATTCCTGGATTTTTCAGCTTATTTGAGTCACGAATAAAATCCCTCATCTTTCCATTCCATACTTGCGAGTATTGAAATTGTTTCTTGGATAGATTCTAGTACAAAACTACTCGATAGGAGAATTCGACAGTTTCCCAATAATTTTGAGTTGTGATGCAAACAAAACAATAACCACTAATTTGCTTCAAGAATCGTGCTCATGCAATTACCTTCTCACGCTCCGATTTTCGTCTCGCTCTCTGACGGGAAAAAGGGCAGTTAACACAGGAAGCAATAAGTCGTTGGAAATAAGATAGAAGTGTATAGGATCACCAAATTAGCCGTAAACTTTCATCACTCATTATTTCGTATTCATGCCGTGATAGCATCATGCTTATTGCGTACAAATATGATGCATCATAAAGCGAACTTTCAGCAACCAACTTTGACAACTGAAAGTAAACATCACTGACGGCTCTGATATTTTATTGATGAAAATTTTGGCACAAATCCCTTTCGTCAAATCTTTCTTTCAAGTAGAAATCTCGATTGCAGACGGTCTGTCCGCTTATAACTCCTTAATGTCAAAGTCTTAATGGTATTGTAAGAGCTAATTCATGCATTCTTTCAAAATCCTGGCATCAACTTCCAATAGTTCTGCTTTCAAGACTAAGCTTATCATATGTTGAATGTTGACTGCATTCAATTAGGTACTTGAAGGTGGAAAGCAATAGTTAAATACAGTCGACTCTTGATATAAGCGACACCTTGGGACCGGCTGTTGTCATCGCTTGTATCGAGAGATAGTCACGTATCTATCAATTCAGCAGGGACCAACCTGACGTGTCGAGAGATTGCTCATATCGAGAGTCGACTGCATGTGTTTTGCTTGCATTATACATTTATAATGACAAACAATACCAATTTGACCCAAGAAAATTATTATGTGACTTTCTAGACGAATAATTCAAATCTATTGATAGAAACTCCGCACATTGACGACAGAAGTATAACATTTTGCACAAGTGGGCTTACAAATGATCAGATTTTATCAATGTCAATAAGTATCATCTGTAATCAAAATAGCTCACGATATCGAAAGTCTGTCTCCTTTATACTTTGCGACCACTATTGATAACTGCACCGTAAGGACAATTTCTTTAAGCTTCTACTGATTATCCCAATTCCGCGAATATAAAGCTATTAAGCTTGTGAAGTGGCAAGTTCCCCAATCGGCTAAAAAGCTGGAAATAATCCTGCTCTGACTCTGATGCCACTCGACTCGGAGCGTAGCGCTCAATGCATCCAATATCCAAGAAATAACAGCATCTTGCCAACTGAGTCCCTGAGAATTTGTGATCTTTCAATAACTCCGGCATCTAGTCTAATTCTTGGCTAATTCGAGTCCTGATTTGATAATTGTCTTGGACCTACCTCTCCATGCGAACAAAACGTCGTTCACGCAATTACCGCATGCGTAGATGCATCAAAACTGCACGACATTGCTTGACTGAGTCAGTCAAGAAAGCACTTGCAAGAGCTCTCATAGAACCGAGAGTAGAACGCCATACTTCTTGTCGAATTTACAGCGCTTACGAAGGATCATTAACACAGGCGCCCGTGGTTTCACCTGCCCTTCGAAAATTAAGACAGTTTACTATTCATGGAAAGACTGAAAAAAGGGAAAGGAACTCTCACTTTCCATAACACCAATCTGCCTGTCTTCAACATTACATTAATTGGCTTAGTCCCATAGAAGAAACGTGCGCTCTAAGCAAAATCTAAATCAAAAGAAAATAGGTGTTTATGAGCTATCTCCTTCCCCCGCGTTTTCAAATTTGTCTAAAATCTGCAGAAATCAATCAATCGTCACCAAACTTCAGGTAGACATAATTATGCATATTTTCTACCCACATACAAAAATTCATGCAGATTAGACAAGTAGCTTTTCTTTTAGAGACGATAACGTGAAGTGGAGCGATACCAACAGCCTAATTTGACTTCGTCTGTTCGACGCAATGGCCTGGCCATCATCACTTCACGAGTTGTCGAGAAATTACTTTGCAGACTTCAATTGCTTTCTGCTAAGACGATGAGACTAGAACAAGTCAGATCAATCGGAGGACATCGCTGCACTTCAACTTGTTGCACATAGTTCAAAAAGTACTTGTCCTATTTGCACAAATTGTGGTCCGCAGGTAGAAAATATCCTCACTTACATATACTTAAAGTTTTGTGATGATTGATTCATTTCTACAGATTTTGAATAAATTCGAACACATAGGGGGTGGAGATAACCCATAAGTACAAGAAAATAAAATTCTTTAATCACTTTCTAAATTACAAGTGATTACTTTCTTCCAGTGGGCATCTGCAATACTGAATTGAAGAATTACCCATAACTGTTTATGATGATAGCAACGAAACACTTTCAGAGAGAATTCTCTCTCGAATCAAAGATGTCTTACCTTGGCATTTGTTGTCTTATTCGGCAAATTCGTTTCCATACGGTGGTCATCGAGGTTGGCCATGTAGTCCCCATAATGTGCAGGATTCAGGCCTTTCAGGTATGTCTTCCGAGCCAGCTGTCGCTCTGTGTCCTCGCGAGAAACAGGCAAAGGCCGCTCAGCCTTGGCTGGATTAAGGATTTCTGAAGTTCTCACCACCCGCCAGTCACTCGGGGAAGCTTGTCCTCTGCCGAGTAGGCCAGCCAAGTTCTCTTCACTCCTTGAGGTGGCTAGGCCTCCGCCATGATTCGCACGTCTCAGCGTCGGTACAGGAGGAGACACTCGGCCAGTAGGCTGCTTCGGTTCGCGCCAACTCTCTGTTCGGAACAAGAATTGACATCTTTAATTATACAGGGTGATGCAAAAAAACGCTATATTTTCAAGCGGGTGTTACAATAATCTGAAATTCACATTTTATAGTTCTAATACATCTGGAGTATCCAACTTAGATATACGCAGGCATTCAAATGCACCTTAATAAAAAAAAAGTAGGACAAAAGTAAGGTACGAAGATCTAAAAAGTAGGATAGAAGAAGGACTTTAGGGCTAAAAGTCGGATAAAAGTAGGATAGTCTTTAGTGAAATAATGACGTATTTGTAAAAATTAAATCGGACCAAAACGGTTTGCGAAACAGAAAGTAAGCGTAAATACATGCGCCTGTCAACAAATGAAGAACGAAAAGCTGGTGTAAATAACAGTAAATGAAATGAACTAGATAGAAACCTATGATTAGGGCAGAATTTATCAATTAAAAAATTTAAGAAAACAGCCATTTATGAAAGGCAATTACTTTCATACTTAGTGTAACAAAATATCCACACAAGATCAATATAGAAAACGGAAAATCCAAGTTCAAGATCTTGAGAAAATACATTCCGCGAATGATAAATGTCAGCCAGCACAAAAACTGTTGAAATATTGAATTATTTGCACACGATTCAAGCTAAAGCTCTGAGGAAATGTATAACAAATTAGTTAACTGATTAGAAAATCAGTTATTTTAAGAACTGATTAATCCAATAGTTACAGTAGCATTGCCTATGTACACTTGCGGATTGGAGAACGCCATCAGTCCTCATTAGGACTACTTTAACAAATAATTTAAATTAGTAAACATTATATTCTATTATAAATGGCTACTAGGATGACTTTCATCATCGTATGAAAATTAAAAATATCAAATGGAGCTTATGATAAAAATGATTAAAATGTTGAATTTGAATGCACAGATTTCGAGTTAAAGTTTTGAGAAAATGTCAAGCAATATTATGGAAGCTGATTTTAATGAAATTTTGGTGTTCATTAAGTTTTTGTGTGAGATTCGAATGAAATTGTTGCAAGGCACGATACTTGGGAAACGAAAAAAAATCTGATTAATGTCAGCATCGTCCAAGTCCCCACTATCAGGAGCAGTTAAGCTAAAGCTTGATAGCTTGAATGTATACTCGATCTAAAAGGAGCATCAATTGATTTGACTGCCTGTAGACCTATTAAGAAAGTTGTGCACAGGTCTGCAACTCGGTACAGCATACGCCACTGGATATAACTGAAATAAAAGTAATGAAATCATAGCATACGCCAGCTTTCAAATAGAATTATGGCTCGACGTGAAAATGTTTCTATGAAAAATATTCAAAATAGTCACAGTCAGAATATATTGATAGTATAAGGAATCTTCGAAGTTAACGCGTGCAAAATAAATAAGTGAAGTCATTTCGACTCAAATAATATTGACCGTAGACTTCCTATAGTGATAAATCATTGCTCACCACACGAAGAATTAAAGTCACTGCTTCTCCATTAGGTGCTTGGACGGACAGGCACAGTCACACTGAAGCTGCAGAGCAGTGTTGTGATGTTCTTAGCATCGGTTCTCTTTTTACCGACTTCTAATGACACTCTCGGGGCTCGACCACACGGCAAAAGATCTTAAGGGCAAGCACAAAACTGAGGTGCTATGGAAACCACTCGTATTTCTAGAAAGCATGATGAATGTTCGCATGGTAGCTACTTCTAGATTATAGAATCTTTCAAGAATTCTTTCTTGATTGAGTTAGAATGGAAATTTCTCTTTTAAAAACGGATGACTGATAAAGGGTTCGACCTCTATTTTTGTAGCCACAAATGGTGTTTGACGATGTCCTCTTTAGGACTCCTAGGGGATTTCACTTCCATTATTTATCTCTGAACGATATTCCTCGGAAGGAACAGTCGACGAAGATGAAAATTCAATCAAAAGGTCATCAAGATCGTTCTCAGATGGTATGCGAAATGGGCAGAAATGAGTTGCCTTCTATAGAAATGAGTTCCGTGACGAGTTTACACTTGTCACACGACGTTATCAATTAAGGTTTTCTGTCTTTAATTATCTTTAATGATCAATAAAGCTTCGATGATCAATGAGATAACTTGAGAAAATAGGAAGTTAACAAATTCCCAACTTTTACTTTCAAGTCATTGCTAGCGTTCTAAATTATAGATTGATTAAACAGTTATTTTTCATATCTTCTGAATCAAAGACGTAGCTCTAACCTTAAAAGTTGTTATCTGACAACAAAGGTCTGTCGCAGCCACAGAATTAGATTGTTTAATCGCATCACTTTGCTAGAAGTGCAAACTGATTCAAACAGATGGCACATGCAGGAACTTAATAAGTGGGCAAAAAGAAATTTTTAATACCTTACAGACATAGGAAAAATAGTCGTGCACCGCTTGCGGATTGCTGTGAATTCCTTCAAAAGGCTCCGATCGCCACGATTCCTTCAGATTCGAAGAATTCAGATCATTGCGAAAGTTTTCTCGATAATGTTGGGCCCTCCGATCATTTTTAAAAAAGTTAGCAGGCGGACGAAAAAACGTTCACAAACTTCTCTGTAGAACTTGACATCGTCTGTGTCTCTTTGCTGTGTGATCCGGTTGATAACAGTCACTGAAACTTTGCACAATGTGGTGTGTTTAATGTTGAACTGTCTGCTCATTGTTCGATTGCTATGGTATTTAGTCAGGAGATTGTGCCATTTCAATAACGTTACATGTTCCCATAGAAATAAACTGTTTATCTGAAGTTGACTAGAATGGAAATTGACTCAAGGTCGCGGCACATCCTGAGGAACTAAGTTGGGGTATGAACCACCAATTAAAAGCTTCGATTTACACATGTGACTGATTCTAACCTAATCATGCAGACGTTGGCAAGTGCATCTAAGTGAAAATGCGTGCGATTTATGTGCCGTCATTGTGCATTGCATGAAGCTTAATTTACATTCTAGAGGTTTTACTGTTGTCAATTTCTATGCATGCTTTCCAATGCTTCCCTTCTGGTCAAACGGAAGAAGAGACAACCTGTCTAATTCTGTGGTCGCAGCACATTGAATATCCAAAGAGAATGACAACTATTAAGTCAATAAAAGACATCAAACACCCTTGATTCCCCGAGCTCTCTCGGCTCCACTCGGCCACATTGACGTACAGAAGAAATGCGAATGAAGGCAGAAGTCATTTGTAAGTGATAGCATAAGATTATTGTTCTATTATTATTGACAGAATACTACCAGTATTCATATTGTAGCGAGACAGCATATCAGCATGTCATTCGACTACATCACACTGTAGATTAACAACAAAGGTCTGTTGCAGTATATTGAAATCCATCATTGAGTTGTTATCATAGTGAAGGAGGCAAGTTTTTCTCCTACATCTCCACAGGTCTCCAGCGTCTGAGGTTGACTCACAATGACATTCATGAACTCATATATTGTTCCCAATACCGGTTGCACCTGGCGCTCGTCCTTAGCTACGTGAACTTGTTACGGTCATTCTGAAAGCCTGATGTTCATGTGGACCACCTCAGTCTGCAAATGCCTGCATTGTTGATCCCAGGATGCCACAAAACATTTGCACTTCCGCTGAGATCTTTTGCATGTTATCTTCATTGACAGTCCAGCACTCGCTCCCATATAGCATCAATTGGCGAACCATAGTCGTATAGTTCCGTCTTCAACTTTGTTGGCATTACAAGTAGCATCCCTGTCAGCCTTCTCCAATTTGCCCAAACAGATTGGATTACTTCCTTGTCAACGGTGCTGCTTCTGTTTATCACTGATCCCAAGGCACTTACATGCACGTATATTGTTTAACCTTCTTAACTATGCAATTATGTCAGCAGGTATTGTGGCATTTCATTAACGTTACATATTCCAATGTTTTCTTTCTAGTCAAACAGAAGAAGAGACGACCTGTCTAATTCTGTGCATTAAATGTACAGTCAGCAAATTTAAATCGTGAAGAGTCAAACGGTGTGAATAATATTTCTATTTGACAAATGTCCCGGAGAAGAATCGAGCACTTTCACTTGGTTCGTGGGTTCACTGATAAGAGCTGTTTCTGCATTGCGATTACCTTCATATTTCGAGCATAAAGCGAAAGCACTCCCTCTTTTTTATAATCGTCTATTGGTAAAAGTTAAAATAAAATATAGTTACAGTGCCCTGACGTTTCGTCCTGCAAGGACTTGTTCACAGGTTTGACAAAGCCATGTACGGGGTTTGAAATTGGCTTATAAATACGAATGACCACTCGTCAGCTCCTGTTTGCGATTAATGCAAGATTGATGAATGCCAATAAGCTTAGCTTCAGCAATACGGGTAGAAACTGGATCATTAAGACATTGCATAATAATGATGTCAAAATCATCAATAGTTAAAATCGACCAATAATGGTCTTTCTTCGCATGTTCTGAGAGGGCACTCTTGCTATCCTGATTATGCAAACTACGTTTGTGTTCCGAATATCTTGCACTTAAAGTGCGATTCGTAGAGCCAATGTAGTTTTTGCCGCAATTTTTGCAAATGAACTTATATACAACATATTTTAAGTTAGGCCTACATACACTTAGCACAATTGGAAACGCACCACCTGTCAAATCCGTCAAATTGATCGCTATACACGATTGATAAAGAATGGAGGACGCATTCTAACCGACATAGATATCTCTGCTACGGCCCGACGGCGGTCAGGGGTCTAATGACATGATTGACAGCTAATGTAAATGAATAGGACAAACTTTTAGTGATTAAGAAACGAAATTATTAAACATAACATGTAAATGAAAAGGACAAACTTTTAGTGATTAAGAAAAGAAATTATTAAACATAACATCTATACTTGTACAAGTTAATAGCGGGTATAACCTCCGCGAGCAGTCAATAAGGCACTGATTCGTCGCGGCATTCTGAGGACGAGCCGTCTCAGAAAATTTTGAGGAATTTGTTGCCAAACTGCAACCACTGTCTCTTGTAATTCACGCAGTTTTTGCGGAGGCGGGTCCCGCTGCTGAACTTGGCGCTTCAGATAATCCCACACGTGCTCGATCGGGTTCATGTCCGGCGACCTTGATGGCCAGCGAAGAGTCCGTATCCCTAAGTTTTCCTTCAGCTGCGTCACATTGTATGCACGATGCGAAGGTGCGTTATCATCTTGCAGGATCCAGTTGGCCACGTCTCCGAATGTTCGAGTCACAAATGGCAGAAGATGCGTTTGCAGCAGTTCAGCATAACGCTCACCAGCTCAGGATGTTGCCTCTGCGACTTCTTTCGCCCCACATCAGTCGTAGTCAGAGAGTGTAAATAACGCTCTCTGGTCGTAGTAGAGTTGCGGGGAGTGTGGGATTGCCTCGCATCATTCTGAGCAATCGCCGGTCAGCTCTGGCAGTTGTGTGACGAACTGCACCAACGCCAGCATGTGCCACGGTACCATTTGCTCTCGCTTTCTTGAGAAGTCGGGCAACGATTTCGTCGTATGCGAACGACCGAAATGTCGTCCGACTGCCCGAAGGGACATTCCAGCGTCAAGCATGCCAATAGCACGACATCTTTCGGCATCAGACATTTGACGCACCATCTTAAGATTTTTCACAAAACCGTCATTTCCCATAATAAGTCGTTAATTTTATACTTCATGATCGAAGTTCAATTTGAACACATGCTTGCTAAGTAATTCGGTAATAATAATGCTTGCTTCAATAATTCAGTCTGAACAATTACGCAATCCCACCACCAGACCGCCGTCGTGCAGATATCTATGTCAATTAGCGTGCGTCCTTCATTCCATATTCAAACGAAGCGATTTACTTCGAATTAGCTGGATTTGACAGGTGTTGCGTTTTCAATTGTGCTAAGTGTATGTTAGGTTTGCCAATTATACCGCAGAGATTACAATTACAGTTGTGTAAATTATTGCGATAGTTGAAGCATGAGCTAATTTGTCTGCCAGGTTTACTGACAAGATTAATAGGCAAATCATATTTATCGGCTAATCTGTTTAGTTTACGATTGGTACTATCGTTAATGTAATCCAATTTCAAATTGACACTATTTTTATTCTTATTTTTGTTGCCTATTTTCGTAGTATTATCACTACTGGTAAGCTTCGAATAACTTTGATTGAAGCCATTCCTCCTCAATCTTTTAGTCATTTTATTTTTTATTCTTACGTACTGACTCATGCGTAGAACAACGCTTTTCAACATACGTGTAACTATTTTTAATAAAATTGGTCTTCACATGTGAGGGAACTCAACTATCATAGTGAAGGTTATTACCATAATGGCAGTCTTTTCTTCATACTTCATCATTTTATTCATACTTTATCTGGTTATTGGCTATGCTGATGCTGATATCCAAAAAATTAAGAACGTTGTTCATAGGTATGTCTATGGAAAATTTTATATTCGCTGATACCTAATTGAAAATGTCGAGGATACTATTCAAAATGCTAGGTTCATTTGGGAATGGTCCCATAATAATGTTGTCTATATACCTCTTATATAGACATAGTTGTATATTGTGGCTAGAGCTTAATTTATTCAACGCCATGTTTTCAATGTGATTCATATAAATAATGGCAAAGGCTGGAGCAGAGTGAGAACCCATAGGGCAGCCTTGAATTCGGAGATACGTTTTATTATTGTAATATACTTCGTTGTTGAATGTTATAAATTTTAAAAATTTCTCAATTTCACTATGTGAGAACCCGTAACTATCGAAAGTGTTTTCGTGTTCTTTAACAAATTTTATGACGGTTTCGATACCATGGAGAAGAGGTATACTAGTATATAATTTTTTTCACATCTAAGGAAATGAATGTTAGGTTGTTTTTTCTAGGTAACGAAATGTTTCTCAGATACTCGATGAGCTCGTCAGTGCTTTTTATGTTACTAATGACTTTTGGGACTAGATTATTGAGAATTTTGCTTAATAACCAATCAACCTTTTCAGTTGGGGTTCCTATCGGTGAGGCAATGGGTCTCAATGGGAAATTCCCGTCATTTTTGTCTTTATGATCCTTAATCGCTTTCGCTTTATACTCGAAATATGAAGATAATGTATCACCTCCCGTGCATCGTCATCAACCATCTGCATTGCGAGTTTGGCCAATCACACAAGCCAAAGAGAGACAAATATCTATGTCAATCTGTATCGCTTGCTGTCATTGCATACAATGGCTGAGATAGGATTGTGTCCGCTCTAGACTAACCCATACGCAAGTGAATCCATCTCTGAGAGTCCTACACTCAGCTCGTATCACTGAGTCCTTGCTTGGATCCATCATCAATAGGATTAAGCAAGATGATGTAATTAATTTCAAAGGACATTTTGTTCAAATTAGATTAATGGGTTTAAGTCAACCTGCTAAAAGAAAAGGTTGCAAATGGATGCTATCTACCAAATTTTTACGTTAAGACGGCCTTATCAAGCAAGTACAACGATAAAAAGGAAGACATCAAAATTAAAAAATCAGTGATTGATATACTGTGCATTCCTCCCTGTTAATTATTAGAGGACATGCTCTTTTGATTAGCACAGATTCTCGAAGGCGTAAATTGATGGCATTGAAATCTTCCTCAATCATTGTTACATCATTATCAGATTTACACAATTGGAGGTGTTTATTAACAGTGGAATGATGTTGAGTAAGATATTCATTAACTCGCGTAAGCAGAAACCTGACGGCCCTTCCCATGTAGTAGTTATTTACACAACAAGTGCAAAGATATCCAGCTTTATTGCATTTTTTGAGATCGACATGTCTATGCACGAGCCCGAAGGGCGAGGGCATAGTTTGTTGATCGAGAAAAATGCAATTAAGCTAATGTGATTATCTTTGCAGGCGAGTTCCTTAAGTACTTATATTTCACAGAACGACCAAATCTATGACATGATCATAACATGAATGAAAATCAAACCAAAGCAATTTGTTGAAATCATAATAGCTTGCATCTCTGTCCAGAGGATGAAAAACTTTCTATGTGCTAATATATTTCAATGAAGGAGTGCAATAAAGACTGTTTATTGCACTCTTTGAAATTTATGCACACTTTGGAAAGCATAAACTAAATTATGGAAGCAATAATCATAGAGATTATAGCACTGTGAAATATAAAAGTCTTTACATCTCTCACATTCAATTTTACAAATTACTAATTCACTAGGGCATGTGTTCTTATTAGGATTTCTGCAATTGATGAATGTACATTGCTTCTCCTTTTTTGTGTTTTTTAACATCACTTGCAAAGTATTGGATCGATGATAGTCAGACAGGAAAGTCTAGGTTTTGAAAGATTATTTTGATTTTAAGATTAACACTATCTGAAAGATATGGAATATGAAAGTAGAAGAATTCGTCCTTATGTTGTACTTTTTTACGTATTTGTGAAACTTTAGATATTTTGCGACTCATGAAATGAGGTGAATGATCATTTAGTTGCAAGACATTTTCAAATTCGCATTCACATTGTTTCTTTTGCTTATTATCAGAGCAACGTTCAAGTCTTCTTGAATTTCAACGATCACATCTCAACTATCACTTTCTTCAATTTTTACGATGTTCAGTTTCATTTCTGTTGTTGAAGTTGAAGGATAATTCATAAGGCTTTGTTTCATCCTTCTGATAGTATGCACTTGTAATTACGTCGCCGTAAAAGCAGAACTAAAATCAAGTAATGACAAGGAGTTATCTGTCTCTGAATGCTCAATGGGTAAATTTCAAACTTTCAATAATATTATTGAAAGACGTAAGTATGTTAGATTCCTCTTCACCATTCGATGTAAGCATAAAAATGTCATCAACATATCTGGCATATAATCCAAATGAATGATGATGAATTCTAGCAACTTGTATCTCAAGATTATCCATGAACAATTTCGCAAGAATGCCTGACACATTAGCTCCATAGGAAGTCCAAATTATTGTCAATAGATGATATTTTCGTATTCAAAATACATATTTAACAATATTACCGAGAGAAGATCACCTATGTCATTTGGTGGCAAACAATGATAATTGAAATTATCAACTGCTTAGCCTGATCCACAGGAAGAGAAGTGTACATTGATTCTACGTCTAAAATGACTGGAAAGAGCTTGTTGATCTGAATTCCTCAGACGGTTAAGAAGTTCTATAGTGGTTGACAAATGTACAGGAGCAGATTTCAGTAAGGGTTCTAAGTTCATTGATTAGCCCCATTAACTTCTTTGATGGAGATTTAATAGATGAGACGATTGGTCTAATTTTGATATTCTCAAGTGATTTATGTGTAGTGTCTTAAGGAGGCAATAAAATCTTGGAAAATGTGGATTTAGCACTCTATGATTTTTAACAACAAATTCAGGTATGAATCGTCTACGGCAGATTTCTTTCCATAATCCATTGATGCGTTTCGAAATAGTGTCCATGTAAACTTTGGTATTTTTCATAGATGTTGGAATCATCACAGTGAGATCAACATCTCGTTCTTATTATGTCACGGAAAAAGATATACACATGGCTAGGATTGTGTACACATTTCAAAGCTTTGAAGGAATCGCTTCCTTCAGCTGATAGATTTTGTTGAAATCATGTATCTGTTATTGTTTTCACAATATCTGATATCTGACTAGCTGCGATTTCCTTTCGAGTACTGGATATTTTTCGTGAATACTTATGCCCATTAATTGTGAGAACTTCGTCAAATTATCAGACTGATTATCTGGTCACAGGTTCATTGAGTCCTTCCACCTTCTGTGACATGCCAAGCGTCAAACTGAGACACTCATGTCAGTTCTCGAATTATGGTCTACAGCACAGCATCAATTTGCAACTGCTTCCTTTTAGTAGTTTTGCTAAATAGTTCAGATCTCTTGGTTGGGTGGTCGCGACTGTCCTTGAAAACAGCATTATTGATGAACATGATCACAGACTAAATTTTCTGAACATTTTCATCATGTCAATCTTAGTTTCCACAACATTCATATTTGGTTCAACAAATAAAAGAAAATCAATTTACATCCAACACTTTATCAACTCAGCTGCATCGTGCTGCGTTGTCATATTTGAATGGTTTCAAAGTGTGGAAAAACATCCGACATTCTCGACTAAAGAATATTCAGTGGTCAATCCTCACCTATAGGTTCCGGACCCTCCAAGTTGTACGTCCCCATGTACACCGGGCCCTCATGAAAGCTTGGATTTGGAGATGCACGGCTGTCAGAATGACGTCTAGCAGGCTTACTATTACGTGGAATGCGGTTCTGATTGGCTTCCACCTTTGCCATCAGTTCTGCCTGTCTCCGTGCTCTTCGCTCATCTCGTTCACGTCGCTTTTGATCTCCAATCTCACGCTCCGACTGCTTAAGTGTCCGACGACCTTTGGAATTGTGATTACCCCACTTGGGACGCTCGTGAACAGGGATCGGATGACCAGCACGACTGGCTGCAAAAACAAATCAGTTTCATATTAATTAATGATCGAATTTCTTTCAAAAGCTGTGCTCGATCACCTCTGATGAGAGCAATGAGACATCAGACAAGAAAAAAATAAAGATTCCATCGATTTGACTACGTAATCCAGTGACAAATTTTCCCATGCTCTCTATGATGCTGCAAGTTCACAAATTATAACTCACAAATGCACATTTCTATAGCAAGTTATTCACTTTATCAAATTATTAGTTTTCTAGAAAAAATTCAAATTTCTGATTTGCTTATAAAGTGCGTACTAAATTACATGAAGTTTAAGGACACTGGACTGCCGCTTTAACAATGATTGCAATCACTTCCAAGCGACCTTGGAGAATCATCATCTCCGGGTTCCAACGAGGTCGAATCAAAGTGTGGTTCAGTCTTGGCGCGTCGTAGTTACTGACACAATCACTATCATATGCATGCGAGTCCATGCACACATGCATGAGAGAAACACAATTCCGCAGCTGTAGAAAGTCTGGCACATGATGATTCAATGATTCGGTACAAATTCATTTTACAGTGAATATGCATGCTCATTATACTCGTACATAAATAATCGATCGATGCAGTCAATATACTTTTTTAAATCTCGTTATTGACAATTTTCAATTTGTGAATTTTTACTTTTTATGTACATGCATTCTATTTAATTCGAATAACAATTTAGTTCCATGATTCATGCTAATTTAATGTTTTACTATATAATCACAATAAATTTTATACATAAAAGTTTCATCTTTTTACAAAATGTTGAAGAATTCTAGATCACAAAGATGTTTGACACGTAAATCGTACGTACGTGCAAACAACCCACCATGTGTGCACAGGTCATATTAACTTCAACAACACGAAATTTACATGAAGCTATCTCTTAATCAAACCATTATGACCTTCACATCTTCACGAGTAAATGACAATTTTTTTCCAAGCCCGGGCCGCCTACAAGTAAAACTTTGGCGTCGCAACTCCCCATACTGAGGGCTTGGACAATGCTGACATAGTCCGGCTTCCAAAGACACTTTCGGGGTTCGACCTGTAGACCACAAAATCTCTAGGCCAATCACTTAACCACTGTGCAACGGAGAGCACTCACTCTCTTTGTAATGCAGATTGTCACATGTTTGGTCATGAAAGTCTAATATGAAGATCCATCATCACAGCACCAGAAAGATGATTTGGTTTGCACCAAACAATTCTGCAGTTAGCAGTGATGCAAAATATGCTAATCATTTCCTTATCTAATGCACTTCACCTTTAGTTTTGCTTCAATAAGTAAATGATTGTGAGAACAATAAGACAATTGGAAAATCGAGAGCCAAAGCATGACTACTTGGCAAGAGAAATAATTTGTGTTCATAACTGAGTTTTAGGGAAAGATAAACGCACAAATCCCTCGTATTTATCTTTACTTAGCAGTCTCGCATAACTGAACTTGATGCATTCTTATAGAATTCATAGCCCTGCCTTTGATCTGTATTCACAGTTATTATCCTCAACCGCATTCTCAAATTTCGTATTCCCATTGTCCATACTCATCAGTCCCTCTTATCTTTCTCTATGAAATTCATCACATGCATTGAGAATGATCTTCGATAAAGTCGAAGGATAAGAACTTTCCATTAATGGAACGACAAAAACTCGATGGACAAAATGAATGGCAACCGCATGGAAAGTAAAGAAATGCGAACATCTTAAATGCTTGAAAACTTGGATAAAAATACTTCAAACAATTTCACATTCGATTCCGCCTACTCGAACGTATTATGGAATGTGTTCCCAAGACTTGCTTAAGCATTACTAATCCATCTTATTTAGAGAATGACAAAAAATAAGTGACAAAAGTCTTTTCACTCATAAACTAGTCTATAAATGTTCAGTAAACATTTTTCACATATATGACATGTTCATAAAACGCATTTAGAATGAAACACATTTATGCTCTATCACTAATAGGGTTAAAAAAGCATGGCGGTTTTCAAAACAGTTTTCAACAAAGTTGCTCATGCAATTGCCAAGTTATTTTCCCGCTCTTTAACACGATAATGAAAAGGGCAAAGAATGACACTGCGTGAGCAGATGTTGCATTTAAATATTTGTTATGATAAACGGCATTAATAACATTTGTGCGGGACTTTATAAATGAAAAATAACGCCAGAAGTCTCATTATACTCGTGTATTGCCACAAACGCGTTTTGTCTGTTCTCAGTCGGTGTGACACGCAAAATGAACCAAAACTGATAGAGATCTGAATACTGCTAATATCGATCAAGCAATGGACAGTCAAAGCTTTTCATTTATATCGTCAATGTTTTTCTTTTTCTATTAGTAATTTTTCTATACATGTACTTTAGCTATTACTTATTCACGTCGCGCTTGCCTGACCTGCTGTGACTGTCCATTGCTTGATCGATATTAACAGTATTCATGTCTCTATCAGTTTTGGTTCATTCTGCGTGTCACACCGACTGTGAGCAGACGAAATGCGTTTGTGGCAATACACGAGTATAGTGAGACTTCTGGTGTTATTTTTCATTTATAAAATCACACCGGGGCACAATTGCTTTCATTGTGTGGGACATAGCTTCCGCCATGATCTTAGACCACACTGAATACGCTCAGGAAGATGGTGATGACTTAAAGCCATTATATCAATGCAAAGGACCGATGGGATGTGCGGACAGATGGGTTCTTCAGTTTGTTATTTACAGAATCTGAAATGAATGGTATTTGCAAGAAATAACGACTTTGAGATCCATTTTCTCATCCAAGGATTCGTAAAAAGTGTGTGAAGAAAATGATCTGAGCAAGAAATGAGTTCAAGGATTTTATGAAATTCTTACATACAGAATGATTCGTTTTTTTGCGAAATTGAATTTTTGCTCAATGGGAGTGATAAGCGATAATTAAGAAATAAAAGTCTCATAAATTTTTGAAAATAACTGTTTTTGACACTACCATTTTCAGGTAGAAAGAAAAACTCAGGAAGGAACGAAAAGTTGTTGTGATGTGTTTAGAGTTGAACTTCCCACATTGTCATCTCCAATGACACATGGCGGGCAGCGGGAACTAGATTCTGGGATGGAAAATCGCGCAAATCTTTATTTTGGAAGTTTAGACATCAAAGCGCAACATGCTCCTCTATACAGTGCGTCTAGAAGTGTCATTGATGCTAAACGAGATGCAAGGCGTTGCATGTTTCCTTTCAGATGATAAATTAATAGATTAGAAAAATGAAATGCAATCTTTGCATGACAGGTTCACGACCAATCTTATGATATGAACATTTCCAGGCGGAAATTTCAATACAAAGTGAAATACCGACTTGAAAGTGCTGCTTCAAGTATGAACTTAAAGTTCCGTTGATTCATGACTGCATGAATACATAAATATTTGCCTGAAAGTATGAAGCAATTGTTATTTGCTTACAAATCAGAACCTATTACTTTCCAAAAGCAGACAATTTAATTCTTATTTCTCACAAATGTCCAAAATTGAGGGTAAAAACACTGACTGTAAAATCTAGTGGAAATCTACATAAGCAAGGCGCAAATGCATAGAAAAATCTGCAACATTTATATAATGGTAGTCTGTAAAGAGACTTCTTTACTAAAGCTTTAGCTGCGGAGCACGGAAGTGATAGATGGAAGTCGGAACTGTCTTGAATATGGCAGAAAAGGCAAGCACAGATCATGCAGAGGATGGTCACTTTCTGAGACGATCTGCTGAAAAAGTTTGTAAAATTATTTTCCGTCGATAAGCGAGAGGTAAAAAGTTATTACAGTCACAATTAGCACCGCACACAATAACATGAGCCCTCCTTTGAATTCTATCAATCTCAATTTCAGGCAGTTTTGATAGGGTGGTGAACAATGGAGCTGCATACTCAAGAATGCTCCGGATGCAGTTCTGATAAATCGTGATCAGCTGAACTTTCGGGATAATGTCTCGTAATTGGCGTAGAACAAATAACCTTGAAGACGCCCTCTTGCAGATTTTCTCGACATGCTTTTTCCATCGAAGTTGCCCATTAAAACGCACACCGAGTATCCGTACTGTTTCTCGAACAGGAATAGTGCGAATTTGAAACTTTCTTTTGTTGAACTGTCTATTTGATGAAATAAAAAACTGATGGTATTTGTTTTCTTTAACGGACATTCTATTTTCTTCAGTCCAAAGAACGATACTTTCGTACACTTCCGAAACGGGTGACACGTTGCAATCTTTGTAAATCTTTCCAACACAGATGATGTCGTCGGTGTACATGATCAATAATGTGGAGTTTGATTTTTGATCGCAAGAAAGATCTGAGACAAAATAACCAAAAATCAGAGGACCTATCGATGATCCCTGCGGAATTCCACAAGTCATCTGAGCACATCTGCTTGCAGAATCCTTCCATCGTATTCTCATTTGTCTTGATGAAAGATAATTGTGAACAAAAGAAATCGTAAATTCATTTAAATTGTCCTTTATCATCTTCTGAATAAGGAAGTCATGTGGAATCTTGTCGAAACACTTCATTAGATCAACGCACACAACCTGGCAAGCTATTGCATCAGGCTCCTGAAGACTTGCGGTTGAAAAATTTTCCAGCTCAATTAGGGCAAATACTGTGGATCCCTTAGGTCGATAAGCGAACTGACCACGGTCGAAGCGTGTAAGGAACTCAGATTTGATTCTCTTGAGCAGACTCTTCTCAAATATTCGATCGGGTATCGGAAGGAGAGATATTGGCCTTATTTCTGCAAGTCTTGGAGGAGATGATTTTGGGAGTGGAATCACGTTGGCACGCTTCCAATACAGAGGCAAATCTGCAGCCTTGAGGCATGAGTTCAGCAGCATCGTTTAAGGTCTGGAGACACTGTCAGTCAATTTTGACCAGTCAAGGGATGGTATATAGTCTGAACCCGGTTATTTACGAGGGTCTTCAACATTCTTCAACATACTGGAGACCTCATTTTCTTCAAATTGGAATGGTTTTAGTAAAGGTTTGTTGTGTTTGAATCGAAACAAAAGAAAGAGGACAAAAGAAAGGAGACCTGTAACCAAAATTTCATAACGAAACATCGTTTAATATCGGTAACAAGCTTCCAGTTAAGTACTCCAGTTTCCGAATCTTATTGCGATCATCCCTCACAGAGAGCCCCCTTCCCAACGGAGTGCCCCCCCCCGTTTTTTCTATCGTTTGTAAATACCTTGTTCTAGTCTTGTTTCTAGTTCTAGAGTTGTTCTCGTCTTTGACGAACTTGTTCTTTAACTTAGTCAGACAGAGCAAGTATGCACCGACTTACTGAGAAGCAGGATATTGTTTTATAAACGAATTTTATCAGAATTTTGAAATGTTGTTTTTCAAAACTAGATTACGTATCTTGGAAACGGCAATCAGTACTGCATCGAGGGCAATGTATAGACAAGACGTTTTGCAAATACCTAATAATAATTGTATTCTTATATGGTGCTATTCCAGGTACGGGTATTAAGCTAATTTTGAAATTTGAAGTATCATGTTTAGAAATATGTTTTATGATTCTTGCAAAAGTTTAACCTATTAATGCCGAGTGGCAGCTTCGAACCATATCGAACTGCATCTTTTGGGACAACGCTGCGAAGCAACGTCCCTAAAGCGCCCAAATAGAGGAGGATATCAACGCGGTTGCAATGTTGCCACTCCCTACTTCGCCGCAAATTGCATTTGATTTTTTTAAAAGTAAAACTTTTGAATGATACGTTCCGCACGAATGAATTACTTTTGAATGAATGGTAGTCTCCGTGGCACAGTGGTTAAGTGCGTCGCCTAAAGATCTTCCGGTCCAGAGGTCGAGTCCCGAAGGTGTCATTGGAAGTCGTCAGGAAGGGCATCCGGACTAAAAGTGCGACAACGCTCCAGAAAAGTCTGACTCTGTCCAAACCACCAGTATAGGAGAGTAGTGACGTTAAAACTTCAATGCTCGTCATTAATGGTCAGACCATTGACATAATTTGAAAGAATCTGCGCGATATTTAGATAATTTCACAAAATACATGTACATAGTGATGATATAGGACATGAGAAAAATATTATGGAATAGAGGAAAAGTGAAAATTAGTAGCAATTTTGAACCGTCGTTTTTAGAAGATTACCGATCATCGGTTCTTGTTAAACCAATGCAAAGACAAGAAAGAGCGCAGACAAAACATCATCTGTTAACATGTTTTCAGAGGTTTCAGAAGTTGTGCCGGTTAAAATTGAAGATTATTTTAAGTCAAATTAGACAGTTTCAACAAAACTTCATACATTCTGCGTAAGTATATAATGAAAAACATTGTACTTACTATGGTGAGGCTCATTATCCACCACGAAGCCATGTTGATATCTCTGAATCACTTTCCCACCTCTCACTGTCTTTCGCTGAGTAGTCACCTGCGGTACAGGAGGAGGCTTTTCTCTTCTTCGCATCGGTTCTTCCTGAGCAAGTGCAGTCGACTGTGCGTGTGTTGTCGAGAGGGCTGCAAGTTCCATCGCTTGATGCAGTAGAGGTTGAAGGAGGCTAGCATCTGAAGAAAAGCAAATGATTGAAATGCAAAACCCATAAATGGGAGATATCTTCATTGTTTTGTAGATAGCTTTCTTTATGCAAGAATACATTTTCTGCTTGCCTTTGCCAAGGAACACTATTAAGGCGAGATCTAATCCATTTGGAAATGATTTCTATCAAATTACATTTCCTTATCAATTCCTTTCAAGAAGGCATAAAGAAAATGTCATCAAGTTCAAAGATCTCTCGCTGACAACTTGTAATAGATTTTTGAAGGCAGCTATGCACTACAGGCAAGAATGACAGACAGTCGAGTTTTCTTCCAGGTCTTCATTTTCTAAGAGCGAAAACCTGAAGTTTTTGCCAGACAGGTAATTGTGTACCTTCGCTTTCTTCCTTTTTTCTTATGAATCTTGCACCGTGCACTGAAAGTCAGAGTACTTCAAGTATCAACTTCCCTCTCTTTCTCATTATCACGCAACGTACTGAAGTTCTAGAAATGATCGATAGAAAATGAGATACCATGCATGAAAAGGTGAATATAGATTCAGTTTAAGTTGAAATATTCTCAGCCAAGAGATCCCTGTACGAAGCAATTTCTCAGCCGAGCAGGTGATGCAGCGAAAGTAAGAACTGAGCACGTTAAAGGATTATTGTTATCATTTATAAATGTTATCGAGGTATAATCCTCTCTATACCGTGCTCTGAAACGCATTGAGATCCGGAAGGAAGAGGGGCACTCTCCTTAAATTCTAAAGAATTACTCAAAATCACATAAATGACAGAATGCAATGTTGCCAGCAAAGCTTGTCGTTGCCTTTTGATAGCTGACACAGAGAATGACATGCAGACCAGGCGTACAAGAGGTTCATTGGGAAAAAGAGTCGACGAACACCTCCCGAAGTGGTGCCTTCAGAAAGGATATCGATCTCGGTCCAAAGCCGCTCCCAGCTCGGCCATTGCTCGCAATGCTATGACTTGTGTCACGACTCAGAGTAAAGACCACCTCAGCTATATCAAACAGTGCCGGTCAGTATTTGAAGTCCGTATTGCCGAACCCGTCCAGATTCACCTTACATCTCCCGTTTCGTGTGTACAGTAGGAATATTTATTTGACTGTGCATTAGTTTAGAATTTTCTTTTACCTTTTTTTGTACTCGGACTACCTTATAGATCTATCTTCTTACCTTTGTATCTTATAATTGTTTTATTTATAGTTTAGCCAATCATGTTAGAGTGACGTGTTCTCTTGATTTGCTATCATGAACATTTTGCACGCCTGGTCCGTATGTCATTCTCTGCCGTGTCAGCTATTAAGAGGCACCGACAAGCTTTGCTGGTAATATATCTATGATAGACTTCCGCCTTATCGGTGTCTTATTCAAGATATCGCATACAAAGAGAATGTAATGTAGCAAGTTAGTCTTCAAAATACTGTGAGTTATGTTGGAAGGGAAAATTTTGTAGTAGGCTTGCCTTCATGATATTATTTCCTAACTGCAAATCTCAAATTTACCCGGGCATGGCTGCAACTTTCAATAGGGAGTTGTGTCGATGTTGAGAGATGTGAACTAGACCTGCTGATGATTCCTGATATTGGGTGAAATGGCAGCTATTCAGGTCTGTTTCCATTTTTCAACTGAGGATGCAACTCAATATTTAATCTTTCTAGCTACAACCTTAGAATATTACAAATGGTGGGAAAACGAGTAGTGTAATGCCAACAATTATCTTAAGTAATTACAAATTAATTGAAATGCAACTGAAGAAAAGCAGAGCAATTTGTGATTCGAATCAATTACATTGATTGAGATGTAATTAATGATTTTATTCAGCTGCATTTTTAAGTAAGTATTTTGTAATTAGAATCAGCTACATTTCATGAGTAATTGACACAAGTCTGCTTAAACTAAATAGATATCGCAGTTACAAGTGATCTATGAAATATAAAAATCTAATAAACTTCATAATGCAACCATGATCATTGCACATACACGTATTATTCCTACAAGCAGATGAACATTTTATCCATGCTTCATTCACAAGTAAAACTAAATCACATCGATTATTAAAAAGGAACAGCGAGCAGAACTTGAGATTGAGAGCATGTCTCAGTCTAAAAAGTTGATATCAGATTGGCGGATAAATTCTTAACAAATATAAAAATTCTGCGTGAAGAATAAATAATGAGTCAAAATATGCTTGTAAATACCGGTTCGTGATCTGAATGGGCAAGAGATGAGAAAGAGAAGATATATAAGTTCTGATCATTTTGACAGGGATGCGCCTCCGACTTTGGGTTGGATAGGACTAACTTGATACGTAGGCATTGTAGAAATTGTTGGTGAAAGACAAATTTCGCTTAATCATCAATTATATAGTAATATTAAACTGACAGACCCGGCAGACCAGAATATAAAAAAATACCACAAATATGATCATAGACATATAACCATATTCTTCTAATAGTTCCTGCCTCAACCAAGACACAAAGCCACACTGCGTGTACCAATATAATGGTGTCAACATTCGTACAATGAAGACTCTCACCATATTGCTGCAAGTCAGAGAGCTGGTGCCTTTGCACATGGGAAGACTAGACTTTTAGACGTTCTGTTTTCCCATACCGAAAGCCGACCCTAAAACAACCGGAACTTTCCTAACATCAGAAGAATTAAGAACTAAACTACATTTTATAATAGTTAAAGTAATTCTTGTAATATGCAATAAATTTTAAAGTGTATTTCCGTCTCCGATGTTCATGTACTTCCTAAATCATATCTAAACTACAGCAGTTAATATTTATTAATTGATAAAGAATCTAACGATTTTGATCTTTATAGTAATAGTAGAAGCAAATAAAAGCAAACACAGCATTTTATTTTATTTTTTCCGCGACATAGTAAACTTTATTCAAAGAGCAGGTACATCTAAAGCACATGTGGTAAGTAACTGAATATGCAGCATTTAATACAAAAAAATACAAATTACTCATTTAAAAATGCTCGCAGTCTTTAACAGATGGAATAAAATTAAAGGAAATTTGATCAAGGGGAACTTCAAAAGAATCCCCTAATAGCGATTACCACACTTTTAATTATGGCAAAGCAAAGTTTCGTTCTTAGGTGATTAACAACATCTGAGTATCTCATTTCTCTTTTCAACACAGGAAACACAGCATTCATTTAGTCGCTTCGATAACAACACCTTGGTGCATTGGTCAGTCATATATTTGGCCAATACAATCGTCACCTATGAGATATTGATTAGTCTAACACAGATGGTTTATTTGTACGTTGGTTTGCTGATCAGATATCAGCCCTGTCTGTCATAACTTTCGAATTATCATGTCTTATGAAAGAAAACTATTTTTGGGTACATGATCATTTGAGTTGGTTTGGAAGAAGTTTAATTGCGCAGCTCTCCTTGGCCAGAGCATTTTTTTACATCCCACAGTCACTTTAAGGTCTCTAAGATTGGAACTGCTTGTGATCATCAGAATGGAAATAAAACTGACATGTTCCAACCAGCAGAAAATGCATTATTGATCACATCAATCATCAATATGTCCTTATTTTAGATAATGCAATAATCAAGCAACTAATTTAAGCTTGCAGTTCCACTGTCAGTCATTTACTTCGATCACAAATGGTTGACAGCAATGCAATCCACGTCTACATACAAGCGTTGATATGCAATTATTTACAGATGTAAAAGTTACTTTATGTAGCCACAATTTCTATAAAGTTTGCTGATAAAGCGAAATTTTGATATTTTTTGCAATTTTTTATGTAATGTACTTTATTTATTGGACTTGAAGGTTTAAAAGCGGGCTGAATCACTCCAACATTAAGTTTAGGGGGCAAAAAAAAATATTTCAGAGCATTCAAGTGTACTTCCTCGTTAAGAAACAGTTCACAGATTTTGAAACTTTCTCGTCAAAATGTCACGTCCTAATTAATGAAAATGGTTTATTGGCAGCATTAAATGCAATCAAAAATTGTTTAGAATAGCAATTTGGTATATGGCAATAGACAAAACGCATATCAATATATGGCAAGTAAAGTACATGGAAAATAATTTTCTAAACTAGTAATATATTCGACATCTTAAAAGCATGGAAAAATTATCATTGATTCCTTACATTGGCAATCTGCAAGGCATTTTCTGATATCTTACCATTTTTAATTGGTTGTCATTATACTGCTTTTAAGTGCAATACGAGAAATGCAATGTGTTTTCAGTAGCATGTATTTGCGGCCAATTATGTGGTTCCATTAAGTTACTTCACTTATACCCGCCTTTTTAGTGTTTGTACGAAGCGGGCTGTATAAGCGAGGTTTGATAGCATTCTCTACGTCTTCAAATTCTAACTTTCTTGGAATAAATTCTCATTAATTTGATGTAAATTTGCACTATTCTCTCTTTTAGAAATTTCGGACCCCTTATTCAACACTGTGCTGTCTCAGCACTTAGCATTTGACAAACTACTTGGTGATTTACACAAACCAAAGAATTTACGAGCACATTAACATAAGAATTCTATTGGTTTTCATGAATCACTCAGCAGTCAGTACATAAATATCTTCAGTGAGTACTAAGATACATATAAATTAATAAACGCTTATCGCACTATACTACTGAATTATTGGGAAAATAGTAACATTAAAAACTTGGAAACTGCAAACCTGGAAAAATCATCCTGCAGAAATTGTTAATGAATAATGAAATTTTGACCTGGAATACCTCAGAGCGGTTATATGTTCAGAAATCCGTCAACATCGAGTCACATGAAATTTCTCAATCCTTTCTATTTTGTTCATAATCATCTTTACAGGCTCAGAAATGCGTAGGCGTCGATGGGAGGACCCGCTTCATTAGAACAATAACAATATTCTACCCGTATCATCAACATGAGCAGCTGCAATTTCTTCTCGTGTATCCAATAAATAGAAAAACGGATCAGAAAGACATATATGAGGGCAGAAAGGAAAGTAACAAGTCGATCAAGTGGACTGCCACGCAATACATGGATCGATGTGTGAAGAACTTGTTGTACACAACTTCTTCATATCTCATAAGAATGAGAAGTGACACAAAACATCATTGAAAAGGAAAGTCCGAACCATAAATTGAGACAGAGGAGCAATAAAACTTATTTCAAATGCAACTTTTTTATTTTTAACAAATTTTTTATTTTAATCAACTTTTGATCCTGGAAAGCGCGCCCAATTTTCTGATGTAGAATTATTCTGACTTAAATAAGAGATTGAGGCCAGGAGATACAGGTTGATTTTGAAATGTGCTTTTCTGAGTCGGTCTAAAACCAGGTGAGTATTCGCTCTGCGTCCGGGAGACCTTGGTTCAAACCTTGGACGGGTCAAACACAACACTTTTAAAGATAGGTACACTCTGCATTCTTGCTAAACACTCAGCACAAAAAGAATGAGAGCGGATAAATAACAACTCGGCCACATGGAAGAAAGGCTTCGTGCCAAATGTGCTTCCGAGTATAAACAACGTTCATTTATTTATTTTTATTCAACACTTGTCCACCTATTGAAGTATGTAGAACTTGATGGCACTGCATGAGACATATAAATGCATTCTGTAAGACGAAGTGGTGGAGAGGCTTACAAAAGCAAATATGGCATTATCAAATAAGTCTAGATTTGTGGCTTCTAAGACGGCTACTTTAACAGACTTCTGCCCGAATGTGAGGCTACTAATTGAAGGTGACTATTATTCGAAGAAAATACGGCACTGAGAAGAAAGTGTGTGGGTAAGATATTAGCATGAGTTTGCATTTAGGCCTAATTCTATTGAAAATTCAACAAAATATCACCTGACTAACATTCGAGATCACTATTATTTTGTAATTTTTTGTCACTATCTCAATTCGTTTTGTATATTTTTGTTGGGTGAGGTTCCTGCAGATATACAGTAAAAGAAAATTGTTACTGCTATGAAAAAGGAAAAGCTGCTGGCAGGGTAGAAGTGGAGATGATTCGCATCGGAGGAGAGGCTCTTTTGTCTGAAGTCGTTGATACCTGCATCGAAGAGCAGAAAATAGCAGAAGATAGGAATCTGACCTTCAACCCTTACTGCTATGAAGAAAATGTAGTTTGGAAATAACAAGTACTTTAAATTCTTGAGCCAATATTAAGGCAACGGGTGTCAATTGATTGGCTCGGCTTCAAACTAGGACGTTCGACGACTGATGCAAAGTAAATTATACGACAACTTCAGAAAAAGCATATTACGAAGAGAAATGACCGGCACTTCCTCTTCATTGATCTGCTGAGAGCATTTGATAGCGTACAGATGGAAGCGTGATGACTGCAAGTCCAACTGAACTATTGGGGAGTTAAGTAGATCACAATGTTTTATTAGGCTAATTCACACCATTCACAGATGGATCGTCGGCCTCGTGGTTAGAGGGCATGCTTGCATGTCCTCTACCTCCAACGTCACTGGATCGAGCCTGTCTACGACTGATGAGACCCAACAGGTTTGTATTTAATTTCCTATGCATTCTCCAAGTCACACAGCTTGCTGCAATTTTATGTTAGTTACACATATAAATTCTCATTTCATAATATAAAACTCTAGTGCTACTCGTGGTTGCATGTGTTCAGATTTGATACCTTTTTAGTTTCAATTATTTAAAAGTGAAACTAATTTATATTAAAATAAGTTGATCATTAATCAATTATGCATTCTCTTGTCGAGCTTAAGTAATCTTGAGATGAAAAGAAATCTGCAAAGGAATCCAATGTCACCCTCAGCTGACTTGTCAGCATTTACGCACTCAATTTGTTCATTGAACATTGCGAGTTTCCGTAGCAGATTTGTTAATTGCAAGGCACAATTATTGCGAAGTATCTGAAAATCATGGTTATGTCGGATAAAATTGATTCTGTCAGGATTGTCCCGCTTACTTTTTACTTCCAAATGAGAATGAATGTGTCATCCATCAATTTGTGCTCTTCGACTATGGAAGCCAAGGCGATGAGGACCGAAGACAGTAATCGGAGCATCGGGAAGAGGCGACGGTAAAGATGCCATAGGACACGACTCTTCTGAAGACTCGGCGCCACCATCTTCCGTCGCAACTAATCTTAGTTCTTGCTAGAATAATATCTACTATAAATCATTTCGACTGTACTTGTACTGCTCAAATGCATCAAAGGAAAATAGTGAATTCGGCCTTTTGTAAGCAGAATGTGTTGAAGGTTAACAAACTATGAAAAGTGTAGAGAGCCATGTTCATACAGAAAATGCTAACAGATTAAAGATGATAAAAATTGAAAGCTTGAGAGGAAAAATAGAGAGATTTGTGCGCACAATGTTTGCTGAGAAAAGTGATGTCCAGTCTTAGGAAAGCCTTACCTGGTAGTCCTCCACGAACAACGAATGTTGAGGAACGTTTAGCTGAAGAAAATAACATTTACAATATTCGAGGCATGGAGACATGGATAAAAGGACGGTAAACGAATAAAGTAAAGTAAAGGAGGCATGTTAGAAAAATACATTTTGAAGAATTTAAATGACACATTTGAGATGTATATATTCCCTGTTCATAGCTACTAGGATGATCATCGCAGACCGATCAGCATTGTAAAATTTCCTTTCATTTTTATGCACGCTTGTCTATTAAGCTAAACACGTCTAGATTTGGCGAGCCTCTTAATGTCGGCAGACACAAACATTTTGAGCAACTTTATCCACATTCAACCACAGTCACACATACATTCCCGATTAGATGCGTGATAAAAGCACATACACATCATGGGAAATGACCTGAAGACGTTCCATGCCAAAAATTATGACACTGGGCTTAGTACGTTTCGTTTGATCAGAGAAAACATGCAAAATCCCATTTTAGCCAAAAACTGCAATCTGCATCCCATTGGATTTACATGTGTTTTTCTTTGATCCTGTCTGACAAGAAGAGGAACTCACTAGAACTCGGCAGACGTGACGATTCGTAGTAGGCATAGGATGAACATCATTTTGTGAAAGTCTCACTTTTGGCCTCGTTCCCTGCAGAAACTCGTTCTGGCTGCCGGACTAGTGGGGGAGCAGTGACATCAAAAATTCATTTCAGGAGATCTGGCCCCGACATTGCTTCGGCCTTTCAAAATCGAGGACAGCAGTCTGACCAGTGTTTATAATGTAGTGAGCTCATGGTACTACAATCCGCACATCAGATTACTTTCACCTAACTTTCATTAGCAGCGCAACTTTCATCGTGCCGACTGAAGCACGAGGTTATCTGCCATCGCATCTACGATTCAACGCTGAAAAGTTATGCCGCGCAATAATGCATACAATGCAATTGACTTCTCTGTGTATCGATCATGAACATGAAAAGGTGACTTTGTAAATGTACCGGTATGCAATGCGTGGATTTGTTGTAAATGTGAAGAATATCCTTCGTTAGGATTTCACTCGTACGGGGAGGGCAAGACGAAACACTTGTAGCAATGCAAACACCGTTTCCATTAGAAATAATTGACTACATCAATTAGATTTAAAATCATCTGTCTCAATGTATATATTTTCATAATAAAATAAGCAAATGAAATAATATAATGCAATAAGTTATTGTATGAATTTTGAAAGACATAATTTGACAAATTCCAAAAAGGTTCTAGAATTCCAGAATCTCATCTGCTTGGTATTTGAGTTGAACAATAATTAATTTTACTTGTTTTGGCAAAAATTACTAAAAATAACTTTCTGACCGGTTTGCGACCCCCAGTCATTCTCCGGCCCGTTCTGAGTCTTTTATATTATTTTGTATATCCATTGTAGGTAAATGAACAGATGTGTAGCACTCAGCCAGAAGCATTCCTTTTCCACCGAAGATGCAGCATATTAATTTTTGGAACACTTTGCATTCTTCTTTGGCATTGAGGTTATGTCTCATGTATTCATCAAAATAGCTTCACTAAAACACAGGCTTATACTGATAGGTCGGAAACTGTGACTTTCACTACAGATGGGTAAACTATGTCAGTTTTGATGATATTTTATGAACACGCGTGTGATCTTTTCAATATGTTCTCTGATTCTTGTGTGGAGACAACAGACTGCACTCCCGATGTAATTTTTCTGATATGCAATGCATATAACTTCATGCATCACTACAAAGTTAGTAGATGCTACGGTCAACAATCATACTGTCACTCAGATTACAACTTGCTTTGTTAAAAGATCTTTTTAAACAGCAGTCTCAAAGTCGATGATTGAAAAATTTAAATATATGCTTGTAAATATGAATCATTATCATCTTTTCATACAACCACAATATGTTGCTTAAAGATAATCATGCTTCACTGCTAAATATTTCTCAGCATGTTTGCAGTTTGAGTTTGACAATCAGGTTAATGTCTTTATCAAATATACATTGTAGTTCGCACAAGGGGTAATTGGTAAATACAATTTATGTCGGATTGTTTGTTTAGTCTGGAAGGATCAAGTAGAAAATATGCTAATTGTTTTTTACTTTTTCATAAACCGACATATTTAGGTAATCTGCGCGATCATCATTATCAAGGTGTGATTTACAAAAATAAAATTATTAAAATGAAAAACGAAAGGGAAAAACGCTACAGACTGAAAAGCTAGGAGTTGCTAAATATCGCCATGGTGATAACTTAGATAGGACTACCAAAGTCTAGTTAATACACCAAAACAATATTAAATTGCAAAACACTGAGTTTTTAATTTGATGGACTAACAACAGGGTTTATGCGACAGGCAATCATCTCATTAGTTTGAAAATTATGATATTGATAAATAATCATCTCACTAATTAACATAACTATATGTATTTGTTTTCTTAAAGATTCGATAACATAATATCTAAGTTCACTGAAGAGAGAGTATGTGTGTCTCCAAAAACATTATACATGCATAATAGTAAGCACTGACTCAGAAATTAATTATGAGTGCAGTTCATCGGTACAATTTTGCATGCAATATTGCTAGTACTCGTAATTGTAAAATGATCTGTAAGCATTTTTCATCGACTTCGGATTTTATTGCTGAAGGTTTTACATATTTTCAAGTAATATATGCGAGTATACGTATAAAACTTCTCTGTGAAAGGTTATTTCCAGAATAGACTTTCCTAACTTGTCAATCCTCTTCAAATGGCATAATAAGTCAAGATTTCCACAATTCTCTGAATTCCATTGTAGATCAAATTTGCTTGTTTGTACAAGTATTGAGCGATTACATTCCTGTCATTTTCCTTCGATAGATTTCGCAGATTCGAAGCGACGAAAGAAGGAAAGCAATACTTATTCGGCTGTACTAACTATGAGACAAATCAGCGCCGTGACTCCTACGATTTTCAACTTGAAGTTAAAGTAGTTCTCAGAGAAAAGATTTCGAGAAATTTTCCGAACCGATGCTGAGTAGCTGAATGACTTACCTGATAGATCAAAGAAAGTAAAGGAGAAAGAAATAATTGTTATTTGCTTAGCACAAAACTTCGATGGATATTTCTTACAATTTGATGCAATACCGCTTTTCTAATGTTAACGGTAATTTTATTGTATGACTATCAAAAATACAGTTCAGGTATATTAGGAATTTCATTTGAAACTATTTATTAAAGATATCACTCAGCATGATTATTGCAAATTTCTTTGAAGTGATGAAATAAGAAGATACTACATGACGAAATGGGTGATCAAGTAATATTATTACACTGACTTCGATGTATTACACGGTCAGAATCTACGAATATGATGCTACGGTATTCTCCGAGCCGAAGGCGAGGAGAATACCATAGCATCATATGAGTAGATTTGAGCTGTGTGATACATAGAAGTCAGTGTAATAATACTATGTGTTCGCTGAATGATATCTCATGACTCCATGGATATATTTCATATTTGAATTCATGAATTTTGAAACAGCTTAATTATCTAAGCAAGCATTCCTTTCTTCACTTTTGACTAATCAATGACATAGGAATGACGTCGAGATTTGTAAACATGTCAGAGGAAGAAGTTAATTCTGATATCGATAATAGAATACCAAAAAGTACTTGGAATAAGATGAGATGGGCATTCAAGCATTTGTCACCTGGCATGACCACTGGAAAAAGAATTGACGATAATGTTTTGAAAGTATATAAAAATGTGAAAGAATTTACACCAAACGATCTCAATCACTGTTTGAAGTACTTCTTCGCTGAGGTCAGAAAGGTTGATGGAGATATGTATCCTCTCAGAACGTGCGATGCTACAGCTATTTATATTTCAATATGAAATGGAAAATTTCTATTTTTACGGACATTGAAAGTGCTCGTGATTCCCTTGATGCTCAGATGAAAAAATCAGCTCAACGCGTACGTAAAAAAGAACAATTGCCAATTCTAGAACATTGTGGGAAAATGGTAGTTTGGAATTCAAATCCAGATCATATCCACACACTTATTTATCATTTGGGAGTTCATTTGAGCCTTAAGCGTAAAGAACATCGTGATATGGAATTTGGAGACGAATCTCAATTAATTCTTTGTAAAGTGATGATAAAGAATATTTGAAATACGTTGAAAGAATGTCAAAAAACAAGCGTTATGGATTAAAATGTGCCAGAATGGACCCCAAAGAGACTCGAGTTTATCAGAACACGGAACCCAGATCGATGTGTGATCAAATTATATAAAGAGTACATTCGACATAGACCAGATGGTGCGTGCAAAGCATTTTATCTGACGCCCTTACAGAAACATCAAAAAAGGAGCTGTTTGGCTGCACAATGGGGATTCATAAAATTGAAAATACACTAAACGTTGATGAAAAATATTGCAAAAGACGGCGAATTCTTTACGAACACTCTTTACGACGCACTGCTAAGACTCGACTTGTACAAGGCGCATATCCAAGGAGGTTGCAGCACTCAAAACAGGTGGAATCAATGAAAAAGCAGATAGTGCCTACATTCATGCCGAGGTATTCGAGAAAGATATGTCGAAAGTGCTGTATGGATAATATGAGCTACAACAAACAATGTTGTATCTACAAACAACACAAACACACGAGAAAACAAGTCTATCAATTTTTATGGATGTACTTTTAACAATTGCACTTTGGTGTTACTCTATTATTTGTATTGGGTTGGAACTAAGCTCAGACTCATCTCGTAATTATTAATAATTTATTAGTTATCTGTAAGAGTGTATTAGTGGTTTAGAAGTCTAAGACAATTCCGTCTTCAATTTTTGAATCTGGCACATCTTCTAGCTCTCATGGAGCATTTAAGAGCTAATTCTTTTCGCTTCGGTGAGTCAGAACTTAGTTTTCAATCATAGTACTGTTTCAATCGTTAAAGTGTGTTATAACACATTACAGGTAATCTACTCCCAGGTAATCTACTGCAGTAGATTACCAGAAAGATATTGCAGTTCAAAATATATGTTGATTGATCTGGATATCTAGCGTTATTAAACTCAAATCGAGCCTAAATTGGCATATTCCCCAGAAAATAGGTATTCCATGAAGTCAGAAGGGCAAGAAAATGTAGAAATCTGAAGCGGTCTCGGATTTCTACGATTATCTTGCCCGCTGGATTCATAGTATAGCTTATCCTCTAAATCTATGGCAAATGTCCAATAGACAATGTGATTGTATGAATATTTCTATGAAAATATATCTTGTCCTCCCAGGAGGGCAAGATAAGAAATATTGTCCTGCGACATTTTTCATATCATGGCATATTACCCTCACGGATTTAGAGGATAAAGTTTTCCGATCGGAAAAGTTTGCTCTTCCGGTACTCTTTCGGGGACATGCATTCATATTAGGAAAATAAATACCGTTTTTCATTTCAATTGTGGCAATCTATAATGACAGTAGAAGACAAAGTAGTCTCCTCGTAGCCACAGACCTCGAAATCTTCTTAACTCACATAAAAAGGCAACTACCCCTGCCACTTATAAATAAGGCGGGAAAATCCTCTAATTGCATGCCGGTACCTAGGAGTTGTTATCGAAGGGTTATGTTGAGCGATATGGAGATGGAACATCTACCATCGTTACCAATGACAATTCCAAAACATCCTTCGCGAGAGGTATAAAATTCAGATAGAGAGTTCACGAGCGTCTTAGTACACATCAGAATTTAGCATTTTTAATCACCAGATGAAGCGTGACTTATTTTAAAATGACGACGTGGGATTCATGTTGAAATCACTCTAATGCGCGACAAAAAATGACAGGAGTGCTCTCTCAAGACAATATTATTTGCTTAACAAAGTTCATCCAGTCATTGATAAACTTCTGCAGTTCACTCTGCTGAGAAGATAAAGCTCATGAAGATGTCTCGAACGAATAAGAAGACAGAGGATATGTAAAAGAAGAAAAACACTAAGCTGCATTTTAGAGGTTGTCTCTTCGCATGAGCACCTACATCTCTTCGCATTAGGTTGTCTCTTCGCATGCAGTCATTGTTTTGACTGATTCTTTGTTAACTGATGAATATTTCACATTTCCGCATTAGAAAAATGTCAACGAAGAATTAAAGCAATTTGTTCAACTTACTCATAATTCTTCTAGCTTGTCAAAATAATAATTGCTTGTTTCTTAAATTTTGAGTTTGATGTCGAACCATGGAAAACGAATCGAATCGTTAAGAACCAATACCGAAAAACGCCGATTTTATCCCCGGCCCGGTACCTGTCACAATTAACCCCACCCAACACCCGGCGACTATGCAATAGATAGAGGATAGCTATGTGATTCTCTGGGATAAAGAGGAGGAAATTATTTGATGAATTATTTGAATTCTACCTGACGGTAGAAAAAAGGAAATTTACAGGTCCAGTATAAAATTTAAAATTCACACCGACGTTTATGTACTAAAGTCTATTTCATATAGATTGAATATAAAGGAGAGATGGGGTGCGAAACAGGTAGTAATGGGTTACATAGCACCAATAGCATCTTAATGATGACCTGACTAGGTAGGAAACATACAGGACATAGTAATAATATTAATAATAATGTGTCCTTATTCAAAGAAAATGAAAATCATACAGCACACTTGAGATCACAATAATGGCAATAAGCACAAGTGACATGGAAAAGAACTTTATATAGTATAAAATGCTATGAATCTAATTATACAAAAGTGTACAATACGGAATAAATGATGATATTCTTCTGATTGTTCTAATGACAGGTAAATGTAGATGACAAGAGCTCATAGTCTCAGGACACAAAAAATGCGAAGGACTACAAGGTTGCATCAGTTTCTTAAATTCTTTTAAAACTCTGTTATCATGTCTTACAGACAAAGGAGTAAAGGCAGTACAACGACAAGATTTTCCACAAATGATCCTGTGTGAGAGTTTACGAATTTTCTCAAGTTTGTCGTTGTCCTTCTTCGTGATGCCAACAAGCAAGGGAGAATTGAACTCAAGCAAGCTCTGAATATACATATTATAGATCACAATGAGATCTTCTTTGGATATCCTTTAATGGATCTTTTAGATAAAAGATATCTTTTAAGATAAATCTTTTAAAATATCTTTTAATGGATTGCTAATACAAAAGGCTTGAGTTATCAGCACATGGACTCTCTCACTCACTCATCACTTTTTGCGTCCTTTTCTTCCTGAAGATGCTGGGTTAGACATGCACATAATCAGTACATGCGGATAAGTATAAAATAGCTATAAAATAATTGGAAGAATGTAATGTACAGCACAGACCTAAGAATTACTTAGCACATAGTTAAGAGTTGTAAAAGATGTGAATTGGATATCTGATACCTCTATAATATAACATATTGTCACGGTTTTTACATTATAGAAAATTTTTAATGATTTCATAGACCATCCCTCCTTTTATATTCAACCTACATGTCATTATGACATAGACTGTTGCACATGGACGTCGGTGTGAATTTTGAATTTCATACTGGACCTGTTAATTTCATTCCCTTTTTTCATTGAGATAGCTGACGGATGTTAAGTGAGATTAATTGTAATAAATAACGAAAGCGAAAACAAAATCAACATTTTTCAATATTGGCTCTTTCAAATTCAATTCAAAACATGACAAATAGCCAATACATTCTATTTAAAACATGAAAAACGAGTAGCGAATGTTGCAAAATTCAGCACAGACGTGGATCAAAGTAACACTAGAGCACTTCCAGTTTGCTCAGATATCGAATGATGTCATGCGTGAAATTCTATATTTTGCATGTCTTCATGTTACCATAGTATGTGTCGTGAGAAAGTATATACATGTAGATTTTATGGAATTATTCTATTAATTATATACGCAGAGGACAGAAGGCAGCAACTGCACCGATGCCAGAAGTCATCAGAAGGGAATGCTTCATATCCCTGCAAAGAATTACTCGATGCATGATGTAGTTTCCCAGAAATGTGTTAGTCTGCTCAAAATCCTTGAATAATATGGCCAGGGAAACCATGCTCCAAAGGCCAATTCGAAACTTTTAAAATATTTCATTAAATGAACTTTTTTTGATAATTCATTTTATGCGAATTCCTGCTTTATTGGTGTATAAGTGAATCTTTTTTACCAATACACTTGAAAAGCTTTGCATATCTAGGATGAGCTGAATTCTCCGCAGCTTTTGTATTACACAACGGATCTGTATTTCAAAAGTTGTGATAATTGCATGATGTCAAAAGTTGTTATCGGATCATGACGTCTTACAGTAAAAAAAAAGACGCTCCTTAAAAAACAACGGTTAAACCACCACATTGATTACAAAGACTTGGAAATTCAGTTACCGGAAGCAGATTACTGTCCCTGCATTGGATTACAACATTTTATCCAATGTAGAAGAAGCATGATCTACGACTACTATGACTGACTTTGTCCGGCCTTCGTGATCTGTGATGTAAGAAAAACACCTATATGGGACGGCTTTCATGATCATCATGATGACCAATTTGGGAGCAAGAATCTAAGTATCGTCTTTAAGTCCGATTCAAATGGATGATTGCTCACATTATAACCCGAATGTAGCATCTGTCCCACGGGGACATAATGCCTGTTTAAGTATTGCAAGCGCATTAACTTAGGCGATATGCCAGTAGTCTGTCTAAAGTGATATAGTACTAAATTAAATAAAATCAATTTTAGAATAATTTACAAATCCCAAGTGCACGAAAACCATTGATAGTAGAGATGACGGTGATCTATGTACTTGTGAATTGCTTTGGAATTTATTGCCTTACACACCAGAAATAAACGTTGAATTGTATTCTGCTTCTGTCCGTAGCGTGGTGGTATGGCCATATTCTGAGATGAGATGAGGCTGACTGGACAAAAAGATCTTTCCAGCTGAAAGTCGAAGGCAGAAGGCCGAGAGGAAGACCAAGGAAAACATGGTCGCAAGTCATCTCCGAGGATCTTCACGTTTTGGACCTGAATCCAGCAATGGTCTACAATCGACAGGAGTGGAGGCGCGCCATCAGAAAGCAACAACCGTCTGACCCTGTTCAAAGTGTACACGGACGAAAAGCGGGGAAGTAAAGTAAGTAATTGATTTCTATATTAACGAACGAGTCAATTTTAATTTAGTAAATTGTATTGATTTCTCCATGACAAAATACTTAAGTGGTTGGCGCAGCCATCAATTAGTCTTGAGGTCGAGCCCCGAGTGTGTCACTGAAAGTCGGCAGGAAGAATATCTGAACTGAAAGCATCACACGATCCAGCAAAATCCAATTACATCAAAACAGTCTAAGTCCCCAGAGGCGTAGGAGAGACGATAAAGCTTCAATGCAAAATGTGCTTGAATTATGATAAGATACATTGTTTACATTTGCGGATATTATTCTTATCTGCATGTGCCCTGCCAAAATCTACCAGTTTTTATGATGAACACAATTATTGATGCGCTATTAATACAAAATATACACTATAGTTCAATAAATAGATGAACAAAGAATGGATTAAGGAATATCTACATACACAGTGTACTTTGGAAGATGGCAGAAAAGTCAGGAAATGTTTCAATTAAACATGCGAAACATCATCAAACGCTAGTAGTATTTAAGGTACTTTCATACAAAAAGTAAGAAATACAAGAGCGTAAAAATTGACTTCTGCTGGCACACAAAGGCAGAACACAAAGGGCATTGCCACGCACACGTATGATTTAAAGTCTTTGTTTGAGCTAACCCTCTCACACCGCTCTCCGGTTGCGTCAGAAATGAGGTGACCGAGTTCTACACTTAGAGGAACTTACAAATGAACATTTACATAATCTTGCTTGAAATAATGAGGCTTGTCCTTCTATGCTTTCCATGTAGGGAGCTCCACTTGCTCATGTTGCAAGCGCAAAACTATGAATTCAATCCGGAAGGCCTTTTCGATCACCACCGGCTGTCTTTTTCAACGGAATGACAGAATGGCAAATGACATGCAGACACTGTGTGACATGAACTCATGGTCAATTATCGAAGGACATGCTGGACCCTGACAAAATGAAATTCACTTAAATTCACTTTACAATGTGGAACGATGACTTATCAACATCAAAAGAAAAAATCTGATGAACAGGAACGAAAACGGTGATGTAATGGAAATACCTTTTTCCTCAATTAACTATTCATTTCACTATTTCATATGTTCTTACCGTCCATTAAAGGTCTTCCGAATTGAATTCATAGTTTTGTGTTTGGAACATCATCAAGTTGGGCTCTCGACATGGAAAGCATTAATCTTGTATATTTTCCTCAAAGTAGTATTCATCGCTGTGATTTATTGGATAGTCTATTTTTTGTACCTTAAAATGTACTATTAATCCTATTCATATTATGCCGCGTTATCAAACCATGTCAAACCTCACCTCCAATCGATTATTTCACAACGATATCGCTCTTCCGTTCACTTGTTATCAACTTGAATTATTACACTCATAAATTTATGATTATTCTCCTTCAAATATTGCTTTCATTCGGCGTTCCGTTGAAATGTCAGAGGAACAGAAAATATCAATTCAAGCTCCGACAAAAGTCGAGTGAGATAAAACCGCGAATGAACTTGTTCCGCTTTTTATTCGTACTTAAAACATGCTTGCGCCTCATGTTTGAACAATTTTTAGACCTCAAACGAACGGCGTAAACCTCACTTCTTCACAGTAGTTTGTTCCCTCACGTATCCTGAATCAAATGAATGATATGTCCCTATTCAAACATGCATTGAAACAATTCAATACACAATTGATGCTGACATGAACATCAGCTTGATAAACGGTCAACTGTCATAGCTGCACATATTATTTCAATGTCATTTTTTCCTATCAATCATAGCTATTTTTCTTCCCACTTTCTATTTTAAACAAACTCGTGTCGTGTGCTTTCATTATCTACAAATATAAAATGAAATTGGTTTCTTTCTAGCTCATTGCTGCTAGGTTTGGTACTAGATATCGGACGAATGAAGGTGACAGAAGCAGGTCGGAGTAGGATCCGGTCGCTGGACCGACTTACGGTGTTGGAAACAACATCAATTCATGGATGTATAATAAAGCTGTGTTATGTGATTATATTGGTAAGTAATATTTCTTCAGTTTTTAGAGCGAATTACATAATTTTATTAGGAGGTTGCTCTTGATGGTAATGTGCAGTTTGTGTTGAATGACACACACCGCAGTTCCTCTAATAAACACCGCGGCGTTTATTTACAATGTACTTTGAATGCGGCGTTTATTAAAATGTACGTTTTTCCACATGACAGTTTTCCAAACTGAAAACAATGGTAATTACAGGAATATAACCTTTACGGAAAATCATCAATAAGAGCTAAGAGCTCATCTAGTAGACTTACTGCATTACCGATTTATTCAGTCGACAAAGTGAGGTAGTATCGACGCTGATTGAACGCAGTATGGAACTAAATCCTTGGAATTAACAATACCTGTATTTCCGGTTTCCCTCCATGGTCAATAGAAGGCAGGGCTCACACTTACAAAACTTGAGCCTGAGCGTGATGAGTTATGACATGACTCGGTACTCGACGGTACGGTAGAGCAACAGCCAGAGACAGGAGCCTCTCTCCTAAACTCTGACAGCCGCCATTAGGTAGCAAAGTGCAGACAAGGGTTATGACTTACTCTATCAAAATTCAGACTACCACCAGACCAGCCAATATCATTATGTATTCCAGTCTCGCTTGATAACAAAGTACTTGATTTTTTCTCTCAAATAGATGATATACACGTACGTTGAAAATTAATTACTACTTCCACAAGGTAAATGAAGCTTTTTTGTTTTACCTGTGTTCCCTCCGAGAGATCTTACGATGTTTGACAATGCAATAGCTTCAGCATATTTCATGCGCATTTTTGTTTTTATTTCAGTAATTACTAATCTCAACCAAATGCTCGCAACTTTACATTATACTGGAAAATCATCTGTACTTGCTTTTGCAACGCATGCAACGCGTTCAACATCCAGTTAGCGCATGACTGTATGAAGTCCGTATATATAGTAGTTTTATATATGTGTGTTCTGTCGCTGCCATCAACGTTATCATCAAAAATTCTTCCTCACTGATGACATATTCCACAAATTCAACATTGCTCATGTCTATCCGTCACGTGATTGAATTCTATTCTAACAACATTTTCAATTTCGCAATTAAAACAGTAATCTGGAATGAAGCTTTAGCGTCACTACTCCCTGCACTACTGGGGGACTTGGACGGTGTTGACATAGTCAGACTTTAATCGGAAGAGTTGGGATCTTTTTAGTCCGGATGCCCTTCCTGCCGATTTCCAATGACACTTTTGGGGCTCGATCTCTGGACCACAAGATCGCTAGGCCAAGCACTTAACCTCTGCGCCACGGACTACAAAACCATTCATGAAAAAATCAGAAATTCACAAAATCTTGATACCCCTATAACTCTTCCCTAGAAAAACTGCCCCTGCAAATCTACAAAAAGTAAGGGATCAATAACCATTCTTTTAAATTGAAGTGTTGGACGAATTACCTGACCCAACAAAATTCTTGCCACGGAGACCACTAATCTGAACAGTTATCTGACATTTGAGAATACCTGAATTCTGGTAATTATAAATAGAATACGAGACCTTCGATGAAGCATTTGACGTGAATGCAAACAAAATGTTTCACCTCATTTCACTCCCACAGTGCAAATAAGTTTCTCAAAATTCCTTCACGACAACAAGATATCGCTGCCTTGATACCTCCCGCCTCCGCTACTGCTCGCTTTCTACAATTGAAATCAAAATAATTCATCCGAAATAAATCCTTAGCATTTTCACATCAACTGTATTCTACTGTGATTCCCAAAAGACAAAACTAAACAAATATTGATTGTCAGCGCTATTCAACAGCAACATTGAAAGCAAACACAGATCAACTTACAACACAGCACCACTTTTTTAGCCACTGTGTGGTTGGACAAGTTTTATAGCATCGATGAATTACCTCTCATGGAAACAACTGAACTACGATGACTATGTTCCAATTTCTAATTTTCCTAAACAATTGAAGAAATAAACTTATATTTCGATTGAAATCAGAAGTTGAATGAGAAAATTTGCGGAGGTGTACTTCCAGAATACAGGTGTAGAATCGATGAAGAGAAGTCTACGCGATATTTCTTGTAAACGTGACAATGAAGACAAAATCGCCTGTACAGATATGCCGAAGGATGTGCAATAAAGAAGAAAACGCCAATGCTGGAAAGCGGCGGCATTGGGGTATCAAAGGCGGCTCTTCTGAGTGAGGTGAACAAAAATGCGCAGTGACAACAGCGGCCGAACGAAACAAAATGCTGGTTGAATGCTGCTATCGTTGGTGAAATCCTTCCATTCGAAAATGTCCACTGCCACATCACGGATAAATAAATTTGCCATCGAGAAAACGTAGTGTATAAACTAACATGCGATTCCTGTAAGAACTTCTACATTGGAAGCCCCGAAAGAACACCCCACATCAGATGCAGAGAACATTCCACAAATTCCAACTCATCAATGTACAAACATCTTCAAAATTGTCAAACAACACTTTTTTCAACAACAATTCTGACCCAGGATTCATATGAAGCTAACTTACGTCTACGAGAAGCCCTATTTATCAGCAAAGTAAAGTATACCAGATTATTACATAGTTGTAGAATTGTATTTCAGAATCCCTTCTATATTTGATAAAATTTGTTCCCAGGGAAAATCTTGGTAGAGAGAGATTCTATCGCGGATATCTATGGTCCTAATAATCTGGCGTACTTTAGATCGGATAGAGGATAGCTATACGATTCTATGACATGGCTCGTGAAATTATTTGATACATCCCTCGGGATCCATCAGATAATTTCCTTCTCTATATCCCAGAGAATCGCATAGCCATCCTCTATCCATTACATAAACCCGAAGATCAATGGTAATCTGAACTCGAACTTTACAGAGATTTTCTTTTTGTATAGTGATATATAATATTTTCCATCATGCTAAATCACTTTTCATTTTTCACATCACTTCATTTCCTCTTCTTACTTCTTTAATCCTTTTTCCTCTTCCTTTTAGTCATATCACAGTCAATTTCTATTGTCTTTGCTATTGGTAAAATGTAGCCCAATACCATCTGTCTCATCCTCACATTTCTATTCATCTTCTCTTATTTATATCTTTATTTCTTACTCATGATATCTTGTTACCCTTTATGTAATGTGAATTTTGAAGTTTGTGCATGTAAATGTTTTCCTTCTATGCCTGAAAGTGATCTTCTAATGAAGATCGAAATTAATTGCCAAAATATAAAGTTACAATTGACATCAATATTTATCTTGACTCTTCCCAACCAATAACTTGAAAAGATGTATAGTCAAGACATTCACAAAATGTCCACTGACTTGAACAATTCAAGATCTAAACTCAGGCATTCCTGCAATTAGTGATCATTTTCTAATGTGCAGTCCCGAGCGAACAGCAAGTCTGAAATCTCTCACTTATCATTGTCTTTAGTATTTACCATACACGTGTGCAGGGTAAAATGAATTCATGTAAGAAGGAGTAACAGGCGTTCATCCTGGTAAAATACAAATAAATCTAGTTGTCTATACTCCGAAATACACCTTACTTAGGACACATTCCATGATGATAAATGATTAGTATGGTGATCGCATGCATCAACCTGATTCCTTAATGTGTGCCTTCAATAATAAGTACATTGATGCGTGAGCCAGTATGAATGCCTCATTTTCACCTACAAGTAGGTTCGGTAGAAAATTTAACATGTATGAAGAAAAAATAATGCCAGTAGTATGAGGTTAAAATGAAATTGTAGAGAGAGACATGAATTTGACTCAGATTTGTTATATTTTGAGATTGAAGTCACAACTTCGTAGGAAAACAAGTAATTTATATCAGTTACTTAAGTGATTGTCGACATAACTTATATTTGCTTCATTCAGTTTCAGGTGTTAACGGAGAGTTTTGTAATAGAAGACGAGTCATATAATCATTCCACCTTACGCTTGGTTTCGGCTACACAGATAAATTACATTATCTGCGTGTTTGGGTCTAGAGATGACCTTCCTCAATACTGATGGTCACGGCCAGAACTAGTCCCGAAGGGCAAGAAGATCAATTTTCCATTGAATGCAATGCAAATTCAAACCTGAATTCTGACGAAGCAGAAGATTGACACCTCACAAAACGTACACAGTCAGTAAATTTGGATCGTGATGAGTCGAACGGGATGAATAATATTCCATTCTCGGAGGAAAATGGAGTAAAATATAGATGTTCTTCACTTGACATACCTGTCTGCAACCTGACCGCTGAAGTTCGTATGCTTGCTGATGTCAGCTACTTCTGCAATGCGACCGCTCGTCCAATCACACAAGACAAAGAGAGACGAATATCTATGTCAATCTCTATCGCTTGCTACCATTGCATACAATGGTTGGGATAGGATTATGTCCACTCTAGACTAATCTATGGTTTCACCCACGAATCTTCACATTCAAATCTTCACTAAGCTACTGTATTTGTATTTATTGATTATTAGCTTCAAACTATTTCTGCGGGCAAAAGGATTGATTCTGTACAAACGATTTTATTGTGTTGTGTCACTTTAGTAAGGCAATACATCTGGTTCAAGTGGTACAGGCTTGGTTAAGTACTTAAAAGAACGACACATTTCTTCATATAGCTCCACGAATTGTCTGAATCGGAAGATTATGAGTTACAGTTGCTTATGTTTGATGATGACATAAATCAGCAAGAGAATGAAAGGGAAGTTTGTGACGCGATGGAAGGAGACTGTACTGTCTGCCTGGTCGATTCTTTGAAAGGCGCATCCCGTAAATTTGTGACTAAAATAGTGAAGAGAATTCCAATAGAAAAAAATTGGCCTTCTGAAGAAATGCAATTTGAAATCGAATTTTTGAAGCCCACCATGAGAGGGGATCAGTTTTACATTACAGAAGAACCGAAAAGTCACATTACTGTAGGTATAATAGTGAAAATTCTTCCTAAACCAATGGCTGCTAGTGGAACAGCTAGAGCTAGAAATATTCTGGTATTTGACTAAGATATGGAAATGATTGAGTTAAAGTAATAATCCACTTCCACCCGATGTTGTGTACAAAGTTTGCTATGAGATTTTCTAACGATCTACATGTGAATGACCACCGCAGTAAGTGTTTTATAAGTTTTATGCTGTCTTTATACATGTATATTTATAGCTCTCAGTGCATTGTTTATAATTGTTTGAAATTCATGCTTCTATATTTGGTCAGTTCCTTAGGCCCATCAATGTCATAACAATCAGATTTATTTTCATTTTTGATAACCAATCTGGGGTCATGGAAGTATGGGTCCTATTACCCCTATCACATGGCTATGATAGGTAACGCGGACTGCATTTTATGTAATTAAGTGCTGCTACTGTATGCATTTGTAGTTGACATTACAGCAACAATAACATACTTGAAATATTTCAAACAAGTGATGGATGAGAGGAATTTTAAAAATTGGGGTCATGGGACCCGCGTTTCCCCTATATGACCATCAATAATAATAAACATTTATTTCCAAAAGTCAATGTCTCAATAATGAAAATCGTGAGACAAATAATACAAAGTGAGAAAGTGCATTTATGGAATAAAGTCATAACAAAATTGTGATACTGGATGAATGTTACTACACACAAAATCCATGATTGGAGAGCTTTGACATGCTTATGGTGAAGTTGCTTCCACGTAGAGTTGTTGTGATGATAGGAAGTCGAAACTGCTTGGAATGGGACATGATTGTTAAAGTAAGATGATGAAGAGGATGTGTTGAATCTGATATGATGCGTTGAAAAAGCTTGAAAGTGATTACTTTGCGATAAGTGTTTTTTTGTGATTAATCCAGCGGTAAGAATCGAGAACAATCACATTTGGAGTTCCTACATATAATCACATGAGCACGTCTCTGTATTCTCTCGAGATGTTCCTGCAACCTTGTTGACAGTTCAACAAACAAAGGGGGCCCGTATTCCAAAGTACTTCGAATGCAATTTTGATATATTATAGTTTACTGATCTTCTGTTAAAAAGTCTGAGCCGTCTTAAAACATATAAGCGAGATGCTCCTCTTTTGCAGATGTTATCGATGTGGGATTTGAATTTCAGCTGACAATCAAAAAAACCAAGAATGCGCAAACTGTCTGAAACTTTGACGTTAGGTATTTGGAATCTCAGAAAATCATGCTGAGATAAGTGGCGATTTGAGCTGATGAACATTTATCTATATTTTGTTCTGTGACGTCCACTGCGAGACCGCGTAAAGCAGCTCCGTCGAAACGACGCAGTCAGCGAATATCTGTCCCACCAAGAAGATATCGTCAGCATTCTTTATGATACAGGCATCTGAGTTTAGAGGCAAACTAAGATCCGAGACAAAATACGCAAAAAGCAGAGGGCCACTGGAGGAGCCTTGTGGGATGCCACTTGTCATTCTTTCATGAGTACTGAATTTTTTATCAGAATTTTGAATGAATGTTATGGAGTAACTATCGAAATTGTCCTTTATCATCTTCATCAGCAAATTATGATCAATGTCAGCACTTAAATGCGCACCTCGTCAATCTTCTTTAGCTACTTTCCTCTGTAAAGTTTTGTGCATGTTGGCCGCCACGGGAAGATGCAATTTTTGAAGACAGATGTTTAACCATAAAATATGCATGAAAATTCCTTTAAAGCTCAGACCCCTTTAGCGCCTGGCAGTTGATTAGAGGTTTTGAAGCATTTCCTTTAACAATATTGAATTCCAATCATTTTCAGTACTCATATAAAAAGAATACGTTCTTCATTTGAGAATTGATTTGAACATTGCAAAGACTATTTACATTAAATCTGATTAATTTATCCCGTTTACTTTCATTAATAATTCGTGATATTGCTTCTTTTCCTAATATGGGGGACCTTTCAATATTATTTATCTGATTTCACTTCGATGTTCAACAAAATCGGCAATTTAGTGTTGGTAAATACAAACCACCAAAAAATCCATAGATAGATGAATAGTAATCAAAATTTCAAAATAATAATCTGCACCGAACCACCCTAAATTACGTCGCGCTCTGGTTAAAGCAAACCACTCTGGTTAAATCGTAACCACTCTGGTTAAAGCAAATATCAGTATTGCATCAATCATCACAGAATTCACTTATACTATTAAATTTGATTACAGATTGCAGACAACGTGAATGAGACGTGTGTGCAATACCATTTGGTGCTGAAGGACATTCAAATATTTACATCACGCATGAACGCAGTTTTCATCTGTGAAACTTTCAACACGTACTAACGCACCTGAGCTGAGAGATGATTTCCCATTAAGTTAAATCACTTGGTCATTCATTTTCACAGAAGAAACCACAGTGAAAGGCGTTCCAACGTTCAATGTTGATGACGTGGAAATACAAAAACATTGTCTGAATAAGAAAATCTAATGAAGATTGGAATGATCTTGAAAGGATGGAACGGAAATAAGGCGGTTGCAAAGCAAAGTTATGTGGAAAACGATGACAGCAACAAGGCATTAACTCCAAACAGACTTCCGCAGGTGTCATTTTCATCGGCTAGAAAAATGTCAGGTCGAAATAGGCTGCTGTCATTGCATGTGACTCTGTGAGACAGAAACTAGAGGTTTCAATTTACGATCTTTGATCTCGTGTCATTGAAAATCGTCAGGAGCGAAATCTGAACTGGAAGTCTCATATCCGTTCAGATAGAGTATTTCAGAATGTGGTCTCCGTGGTACAATGGTTAAGTGCTTGGCCTGACGATCTTTGGGTCTAGCGGTGGAACACCGGAAGAGTAATTCTGCAGGAAAGGCATCCGGGCTGAGAGCATCGCAACCACAGAATTAGATTGTTCTCGATCATTATTAAAATAACTAGCAGGCGCACGAAAAAAAAGTTCACAAACTTCTCTGTAGAACTTGACATCTACTGTGTCTCTTTGTTGTGTGATCCGGTTGATAAGTCACTGAACTTTCGCACAATTTGGAGTGTTTAATGTTGCACTGACTGCTCATTCTTCGATTGATATGTCAGCAGATAATGCCATTTCATTAGCGTTACATGTTCCAATGTTTCCTTTCTAGTCAAACAGAGGAAGAGACGATCTTTCTATTTCTGTGATCGCAACGCTTCAAAAAAAGTCTGACAAAGTCGGCACCGTTCAATCCATAGAAATTGATGGCAATAAAGCCTCTAGAATTGAAGTTAAGCTTCATACAATGCACAAGCGCTGTGGCGCATAAATCGCACGCACTTTGGCTAAGATACACTTGTCAACGACCGCATAATTGGGTTAGAATTAAGCCACGAGTAATTTTAAGCTTTTCATTGGTGATTCATGCCCCAAATTAGTGCTCCCTGCGCTACCGCGACCCTCTAGTCAACTTCAAATAAATAATTTTTTCTATGGTTCAAGCCACCTGAGGGAGTAGATAGATTTATGCATTAACTGATTGGCTGGGTCATAGGATGACAAAAACATGAACGGCACACATGAAGTTCGACTGGCATCCGCTACCAAATCCATATAAGCGAAATGCACAACTTATATACTTTTATTGCTTCCATCAATGTTTGGCATGCGGCTGGCTGAACAACACCTTAGTCTATCTTTCAGTGATATATCGGGTGATTCCATATAGTAACGGACGCTCGTTTACATGAGTTTTTTTTAGTTCTGCATGCAGTTTAAGGTAAATTAAATCTTTTGTATTTCATACACTTATTTCCTATATTAGATATTCATCTAGTAGAAAAATTAGACCGAAATTCGTACTACAGCCAATATGACTTTCTTATGAAATCTATGATAGATTTGCGCAAAATCAAACCACAACCTATATGTAATAGTAGGTTACATGCTTATTTGAAAAGTGCAAAAGGTTTCAAGATAAATATTACAACAGTGGGCCCATTTGTAGTATTATAAAATTTCTAGGGCCCGGCGAGTTGGGTTTTTGTCAACCTCGAGTCAAGTCGAGTCGGGCAAAATTTTCATCGATATTAATACGCAAATATGTGTTTAGGCTTACTTAGGTCAATAAAGGCAATGAAGAGAATAAGAAAATAAGGTTTATGGCGACGCAAATTGTTGATCCAGTGAGTGGGTTATCCTTAGTTAGGTACAGTATATGTAATTGTGGACATTAGACATACATTAAACAAATTAAAAAATTTCTATGCATGCAATCATTTATTTGAATTATTTTTGCAATATTTTTTAAATAACATTTTGTTTAAGCATTGAATGTATTTCACCTTGTAGGCATATTATACAATAATTATTAAGCAAGCGTGCCACTATTCTGAATACCGTACAGGGTGAGAGAGAGCATCGCTCAGTTACTATTAGGAAATTGACAAGAGATCAATTTCATCTTTAACGAGTTAACCTAAACCTGTCTTTTTCGCAGTTATGAAGTGCTGTGTCTAGTGGTCGCTGTTAAATGTCAGAGCAGGCCCTATTATTTTAATATCTATAGAAATTAACGGAGTTCGCAGTTTTTATTCAAGTTGTACACTATTGCAATATGCATTTATCGACTTTTGTGTATTTATCTAACAGTAAACTATTCAGTCTGTTGCAATTAAACAGCTTCTGTAGTTATTTATCACTTTAGAGAACAGCACATCAGACTATCTATCAATTGCAGCTAATTAATGTGACATTCCTCGAGTTGTAGTCTGCTGACCATTATACAGGCCTGTGATAAGCCTATGAAAAAAATTGAGGATTTTTTGTGAAAAATTTGAGGAATGGAAACGGAGCCTAATATGATAATTGCAAGAAAAACTACAAATTTTAGCACGGATTTTGCGCCAAACTTCAAATCATGAAAGCCATAACGAAGAAGGTAACCCAAGGGTTGACCACACCCCATTTTTTGAAGTTGTGTATATTGCAAAGGAATACTGACTTGGTCACAATCACTTCCCGCGTTGCTACGAAATCAATTTGTTGCCTCAAGTATTATCTGCTTAGAATGTGTCGAACAGAGGATGTCAGATCAAGCTGCTGATATCGCTCTGCTTCACGCTATCGTCTCCAATTCAATGATGCTTGTGAGATTTGTTTACTGTAATTTTTTGAATGTAGGATATATCCTCAACCACATACATCTGGGGCTTTGCAACGATTAATTTTTACGGACTTTAGACAAATTTGGGAGGAGAGTAACCCATAAGTATAGAAAGCTTAAAATCGTTGACGGAATGCTTGTGACTTAAAAAAAGTCTCAGTAATTTATCATGAAGGATACGCCACATTACACACTAATTTATTAATTTTACTTTATGCTACATAAGTTTTGGTGGGTTTTGTTTACTTGTTAGCGTTTGATCACATCTCTCCGATCTACATTCAAATGAACATGAATTCTCTCATACAACACAAAACAAGTGTCGGGAACAGGCTTGCCAGCTGAGTTGTTGGTCTCATACAGGCAAAGAGTGAAAGATTATCACCTCTGTTCGCATGAAGTTGCGCCGAGATATTGACGTCCACATCTTGCAGTAGACCCAGGTTGAAAATCCACCAACCCAGTACTATGTGGTTCATTGTCTTAATTAATCTAAGTTCACATACAACGATAAGCAATGTGTGCACTAATTTCACACCAACCTGTGTTCAGCAAATTATGAAAACGATCTATACGTGAATAATTCATCCAGGATAAATGTCGGTCGGCAGACCCTGGAAAATGTAGCTGCAAAAAGACTCATGAGATAGCAGAGCTTCATACGCTTCCAACCCCCACACGCTAGTGACCAGGAGGCATGTAGACACTAAATTTAGGGACCATCCGCTTTACCCCGTCGGATGTGTTCATGTTCAGTGGAAATAAAATGGAAGAGAGTGAGTGAAACAAACGCTTCAGTTGATAAGAGCACTGAAATCCAAGTGAGCTGGGCTACCTATATGTTATCATATAATGGATATGGAAGATCGATATCCTTAAGTTCTTTAAGAAGTACAGGCATGCATTTAGCAGCCATATAGTCGCAGACACATATAAAGAAGGTTGTGAAAAAGGTCAAGATAATTAATGAAAATAATTGAATGTGCATTTTATTGTTGGAATTCTAAGCAATATTATGAAGTTAGAAGCAAAAAATTGCAGTGTTCAAATATACAATTTCTGTAGGTTGATCGCAGTGGTTCACTCATCAAATATGTGAAAGCATTTAATGAGTGAGTTCGACAGACAATAACTTCGCCAACTTCTCTGCTTAGCAAAATAAGTCCAGACGAAACCAAACATCTGCAGCCCTGTACCTTGCAGAAATGAAAACGACATTCAACGTATTCAACGTAACAAAGTGCGTCAATGTAACAAAATTAAAAAACAAGCTGACGACTGGTTAATTTTTGATGTGCTAAATATGACATGGCTAAAAGAAAATCATTATATCCTAAAATGTCTAGAAATTTAAAAATACTTACTAAAAGGACAAGCAACGGTTTTCCTCTCCTCATGTGAAATGAATTGGTGAGTAAGTCGCTCTTTTCAAAATTATGTTTAATACTTATATATTGAAAATATTCTATTTAACAGTCTGCCCATGCAGATAATAAAAGGACAGGTCTGTTTCCAATCAAAATATCAGATCTAGCTAGCACAGCGGGATTACGCTATCTAAAATCTACCAAGTGTGTGAGAGAAAAATCATTAAGTTATAAATCATGAGGAGAAAAAGAAAAGAAATAAATCATGAGTGATTCATGATTAGCAGCATGGATGTAGGGTACATGTTACAGGATTCTATCTTAGCTTCTTGCTGGAAGTTGACACATCATCGCCATTCGCCAAAAAACAATGCATTATCCGACATTTAGTCTGTAGTGTGTCGTATTTGAGGAATTTCTCATAGTTAAGATATATTTGAGGAATTTTTGAAGATTTGAGGAGTAATCACAGACCTGCATTATATCATCTTGCACTCGTCTTTATGAGAAACCTGTTTACCTAAGTTGATGAGTGCAATTTTTTGTGAGTAGTGTAGTGAATCAAAATAGAAAAAAACGTTTTTCATTTTTTGACAAATTATGATGACAATACACATGCGCATTTTTACTAAAACACAAATTTTTACAAATTACGATTTCTGAACAGCTGCCAGAGTGAGCATTTACGTGGGTGAGACAGACTAAAAATAGCAGATAAACTGTCTGATAAGCTAAAATAACAGGTCGGAATTGCGTTTTGCAAAGATAAGTTTTTGAGATAGGAATGATTAATCTTCTCCCTTTCGCTGATGTGATTGGCCGTCGTCTAATGTGACTGAATTTAGGGAACAATTAATTGCAACTTCAACAATATTACTGTGACCAGGCTGTGACCAAAACATAACGCTGAATAAAAACACTAAAGTAGTAAATCATCAAAGAAATTCAATGTAGTTGAAATAAGAAAGTTATGCAAACACGAGATATTTTTACACATGTTCGCCAACTTGATTAAAATATTTATGGTCGTTCGAGTACTCGAACGATATAACAAAATGTCTAGTCGAGTCCAGTACTCGAGCGGTCAAACTCGAAATCTGAGTCGAGCACTCGCAGGGCCCTAAAAATATCCTTATATTTCAAATAGAGAGTTTGTAGATACCGTTCATTATCAATTTCTCATGATTTTGGGCATTAGTCGACGTAGTTATTAAACAGTTACAGAAACATCAATTAAAGTTTTCAACGTTGATGTTGATGCTTACGTGGAATTGCCCTATCCGCGTCCTTTTCCTCATTTGCGTCAAAATTTGTCATCCTTCGTTTGGCATTTTGGACATGCTTGGGTGCTCTTTATTTTGTGCTAGCTTTTCGTTTGTTCTGTTTGCATGGGATTCTTTTTCATAATTCTGTGCACTCGAAGCTGCTTGCATATATTTGCATGCCTCGACTTGTTTTGAATTGTTTTTTTTTTAATATATTTGCAAATTGTTTTGAATTGCGCAACACATTGATGCAAATGGAAATATTAGTAACAAATGATTAACAACTTATTGCACAAGTTGTCTTAAATCAAGTTAACTGCACGTGCTAGTCTTATTTTCTAAACCTAGAAAATAAATCCTGAAAGAAAGAAAGTGGAGGTCGAGAACAATCTCACAAAAAATAGTCACATTTTAATGCATCGTTATTAAATATCATTTCGTCATATTTTTACTTTGATGCATACTACTTGATTGCGATTTGAAATTAAGTTTAGAATCCTGAAAATCCTCTATAGGTTAACCAGTCAGAAACAAACATCTATTTATCTCAACTTTAACTCCTTTTCATAGTTTGTTACTATCACCAGCGAATGTGTGGTCTCTGTGGCACAGTGGTTAAGTGCTAGGTCTCGCGATCTTTCGGTCTAGAAGTCGAACCCCGAAAGTGTCATTGGAAGTCGTCAGGAAGGGCATCCGGACTAAAAGATCACAGCGCACCAGATTAAAGTCTGTCTATGTCAACACCGTCCAAGCTGCCAGTAAGGATGAGTAGTGATGTTAAACCAATCATTCATTACCAGCAACGAATTTCAGTTAAAAGTATGGCAGAATAGAGGAGACGTATAGAAAGCAATCGTTTTCAAGTGCATTCCTCTGACTGCCTGATGACAAGCACGAAATCTTGATAATGGCGTTCATAAGCACGAGCTTACCAGTCTGCGCTTGAAAATCTTCCTTGCCGGTTTCGTGTGTGTTGAAAACTGGCTGTCGTGGCACTGGGTTAGGACGCGGAGTTGCCCATCGGTCAGTCAAATGGTTGCTTTCCACTTCAGCGATTCCTTCGAGACCGGGTACTTGCTGACGAAGAAATGTCGTCATTTGAACTTCTGATGGTCGCGTCAGACCGGTACTAAGATCGGGTGGAAAATTTTGGCTTCGAGCTGTCAATTCAGCCTCCAAATTAGCACGAAGACCTGAAAACAACGATTTTCAACAGTTAATAAATGACTGTAAATTTTCACCTCAAAAATGCCGCTACACAAAGAATGATAGCAGAATGTGCATAAAAACTGCAGTACAGAATGTTTTCCTAAAAATTAATGCACACTTATCCAGACTGTGGCAACGATAAACTGTCTTTCACTTTAAAACAGAGACATTGTGATCAGAGAAGATATACGAAGAAACCAACCTTGATGATGATAATGCTATGAATTTAGAGAAGGAAACCTCGACAGAAAATTTCAGTTCCGTGGCAGCCTGGGCACAGAGAAGTCTGCAGCCTTCACATATACATTGCTATATATAACAACCATATCATCAGATGAGACAGACTTAAAAATCACTGACATGAGAATATATGAGTATATTGTCAGTGATTATGAGAATGTATATGAGAATATATCAGTAGCTTCGGGACCACTTTCACTTAGCAAAGAAAACCATTAACTCCATCCTCTTACGCAAAATAACAGAAGTGCTGTCTTCACCACGGACAAAGACACTACACAGCAACCCAACATGACATTAAAACAAACACACCCTCAACTTGTCGGCACATGTCTCGCACACGAACAAACAACAAAATCATTGTAGGACTTCCCGCCCATAGTTCACAAATCAGAACAAATAACTCCTTTTGTACCGTCAACGTGGCCAAGTGAAGAAGTCCCTGGGTCAGGCGAGCTTGGTCGGGGATTGAAGGGAGTTGGTGTCTTATATTGACTTGATCGCTGTCATTCTCTTTAGATATTCAATATACTGCGACAGACCTTTCGTGCCAATCTACTGTGTGACGTAGTCGAATGAATATGCTGATATGCTGTCTCGCTACAACATGATTGCTAGTAGTCTGTCAATAATAATAAGACAACAAACTGTCGATATCACTTGGAGATGCCTTCACTCGCATTTTTGTTGTACCGTCAACGTGGCCTAGTGAAGAAGGTGCGAGCTCGTCTCCAACGCGGACTTCGGTTCGATTCCTGGGTCAGGCGAGTGCGGTCGGGAATCAAGGGTGCAGGTGTCTTTTATTGACTTGATCGTTCTCATTCTCTTTAGATACTTTAAGTAGTCAAATCAGAACAATAATTCGACGGACGCACATAAAGAACATATAACAACTCCATACGAGCAAATCATCCTTCCTAAAAGAATTGTTAGACAAAAAGCCCTTGGTCAATTCATCTCCGAGTGGTCCCCTTTGGAAATCACAACAACGCAACATAAAGCACCTCTTCTTTTGCATCCACATGCGCACAACCATTACTTAAAAAACTTCATTTCTAATATGCTGTCAAACAAAAAATATAAGGATTTTCCCTTTATTTAGGGCAACTTCTTATTCCAGCATTTTACATCGTTTGTTTTCCATGAGAAACCTGTTAACACGCCGGGAACTTCAACAGCTAGTTTGACATGTGAAATAAAACACATGCAATGTCGATAACATGGCATTCGTGAGCTTACCAAGTTGCATGCTTAAATTATTCTGTTTAGATCTACTGACAGCGACTCAATTTATATAAAAGTATATCTCGTATTCGCCTCTACAGTTAGTCACGGATAGACAGTCGGATGATCACTTTACTTAATCTGCTATCGCTTTAAATGAAACATCAAGGTACCCATCAACATGTTTGTATCATACTCATAAATTACTGGGATCTGAATTGCATAAAAACGCAATAGCATATAAAAGCAATATCGCATTTTTATGATTAAAAGCATGTCTAAAAGCATTTTTAAAATCATAGTTGTAAAAGGATGTGTTGAGAACGCGGTTTGATAAGTATGTTTAAAAACAGCATTATTAAACAATCGATGATTAAATGTAATAAACCTGATGTTTAAAAACCTGGCTTCAAATCAGTTTAAAGTCATTATTTTATAAAACAAACATTCAATTAACATTAGAAGCCCTACATTATTCTGCAAGAAACAACCTGCGATAATCGTACTTCCACTACGGTGCGCGAGCATTGTTGCATGAATGTACCATTAGTGACAATCACAGCAATCTAAACACCAAAGGTACTTATAGAAGATGAGGAAGATAAGTGAATGCTTTTTGGTTTGCAAAAGTAAATCCTACATCTAATTTCATAATTTCACCGGCGCTGTGGCCTTGTGGTAGAGTCCTCGCTCTGCGTCCGGGAGACCTGGGTTCAAATCTAGGTCGGGTCACAACAAAGAATTTTAAGATAGGTAAATTCTGCATTCTTGATAGACACTCAGCACAAAAGAATGAGAGTGGGATAAATGGAACTCGGCCACGTTGAAGAAAGGCTCCGTGTCTAATGTGCTTCCGAGTATAAACAAGGAACATTTTTCAAAATTTATAAAAAAAACAAGAATCCTTTATAAAGCAAAATCAATCCTTGAACATCGCTTTAAATCACATGGTGTTTTTTAACCACACGCACAGTCCTATAAGTCTCCATTTACAGGTGCGCGGAGCTCATCCGATTCTGTAGGCAGGTGATTGCCCTCCCAACACCTCAAGACGGTGTCCCTTGGGTTGACACCACTTCCGCGTCCAACCTCACATCCAGCCATCAACAGGTACACCGTCAACACTGACAAGCGTTATGTCACCCACCTCAAAATCCAGCCGCAAAATCCGCAATATAAATACATTGTTCATTTCTTCTATCTTTAGGAAGCTCAACTTTGATGCTTGGCCATGAAAACTCATTACTCGAGCAATTATTGAATGACCGCATGATTTTGAATATATGACAAATATAATTCATGAAGCAATGAAAGGATTAATGATCTTTGGATTGTTCCTTGGTTTATTAAGATTTGTTGTTTTTATCAAACTTCAATAAAAAAAGTGCGTCAAAATATCTTACTGCACATTTTATAAAACAAAGAGCAATCCAATAATTTCGAAATCCTTTTTCAAGAAAGCAAAAATAACAACGGAAAATAGATTAATTATCTGATAGAAATATAGAAATCAATATACTCAAATTATACATAAATAAGCATCTTATTAAAATGATCATCGAGACATAGAATTTAGGGAGATGAGAGTTAGTTACAAGTATCGGTAAAATCAAGATGAAACAGATCAGTAACTGTCCCTATTGAATTTTAGAAGGACACAGGCTATGTTTTCGTCAGAGCTGGAACCGAACCACTTTTTTCGGTCCGGGCACGCCTCGACTCCAATATATCAGGCCCGGACTGAAAATTGTTGACAAGGAAAAAGCAATAAAAAAGAGAAAAGTACAAACAAAATCACCAAGGAAGTCTCAAGGAATACTCAAGCTTTTTTATCATTTTTTCCTTGTCAATAATTTGCTCACCGCTTCACTATTTTCTGTGTAGACTATTCTCTATAATTCTTCTAGGATTGTCCTTCTGGTCTTTGTACACTACATTATGACGTCATTTTCATTGTTTACGCCATTACCTGCTCTGTTGCGAGCTTTATTTACCGTCTGCTTATCGCTGTGAGTTCATTGCGGCCATACAACCCTTGAAAACAGACCGCGAAAGCACTCGGGGTTTATAAAATAGAGAAGGACTTTGGCGATATTCAATAGATGCCCTTACTCAGATAAAGGCATGAAAATCCTAGCACAGGATTTAGTCGAGAAATCATATTTATAACACATTTTTGCCGGTATATATTTCATCTTATTGCTTAATAATCATGCTGATAAGCCATCAAATGAATCGATTCAGAGAATTAAAATGATCAAATGAAAGTATTTTTAATTTCAGACATAAATATCGTCCCGGCTATTAGATATTACAGGTCCGTCACGGCCCGGGTGCCTACAGAATTTTTCAGACCCAAGCCTAGCCCCCGTCAACTTCCAGCTGTGGTTATAGAAAAGACCCTACTTTTCAGATTCACTGTCTTAACAAACGATTATAGGACAATATAAAGCGAAGCAACATATTATGGGACTATAGTGATGAGAGCAATGGTCTTTTCACAAATCAATTTCCTAAAAACCAAAATGCAGCGAAAGAAGACACAAGAATGATTTCCACTTCACCAATACACTGAAGTTCTCCAGCTCAAGATTTAAAGAGTTGCAGTCGTAAACCACTTTTTCGTTTTACATTAAGAATTTCAATATCTACGTACTCATCAATCTAATTAAGGAAACATCATCAAGATTTTGCGCATTTACATGGAGTATGACAATAAAATCATCGATTGGATGGAAAATCTTTCAAGACGTGCACTTGCACAGATATCAAAGAGGTTTATAAAACAGGAGCAAACGACATTGTAACATTTTGCATCGTCAATAAAGCATCAAATTAAGAAATGAAGAAATAAAACCAGGAGTGCATCTTTGAAGTGAGTATATGCACTGTACTCGGCCATTCTTGAATAAACCTTTGAAATCTTAATCAGGAGAGCAAATGAATTTTCAAGATATTGTCGACAATTTTCAACGAAATTGGATATTCTCAACATCATCCTCAGACGCATTCTTCTGTGACGAAGGCGATGTAATATCTTTTTCGTTTCTTCAGAATAGAAAATGATATCAACTGACTGAAATGAAATGCTTTTGCTCATGCATCGATGAACATTTCATTTCATTTATTTCAAGGACAACTAACTCGAGGCGATTAAAATATAAGTGACTAAAACTAATTTATACTGTCAGTAAGCACATTAGATGATTCAAAATGAACTCGACTACATTGCCGAGACAATCTCAACAACAATCGCAAGACTAATGAGTAGAGCAACCAATTTTTCACCAAAAAAATTAAAATTTTTACCCAATATTCCTCAGAATTTAACTTTTTGAACTTCATCCTCTTCATATTTTGACCGAAAACAATGTTTCTCTAACAACACCAGACATATATATCTGAACCATCCACAAATTATACTTCCAGAAACATCTACAAAATCTCTTAAAACTAAATTTGTGTAGGCCCTATTAGCTTAAGCATTCCATTTATTTCAAGAGAATTTGTTGAAGCAGAAGAGCATGTATAAGCAGAGACATTTTCCGGTAAGAAATTTCTGTCTTTCGTCAAGAATTTGTTTAGCATTGAAAAGCTCCGTTCAAATAGGAATTCCAGTCGAGTGACAACCATGGATATTGTTGTATGTTGATGGTGATATTGAACTTCGTTTCATTTCAAATTTCTCTTTCAGGTCATTCTTCTCTAATCGTGATTGGATGTAGCCTTGTATATCCACAGGGTCTTCCTCGAAACATAACTTTTCGATCAAAGTCTTCGCGTTTCTTGAGATGAAAGATTATTTCTCTCCTTCTCGATGATCTCCAGCAACTGATCATCATCACTTTTTGATTTATGTTCGGTCTGCATCTTAATTTTAACCTATACGATGGATTTTAACATTAGATTTCGAAAGTGTGCTGCGGCAAAAGAAGTTGAAAATTATTTCAAATATTTAGCTTTTTTGTTCGTAGGTGTCTTAGTGTTCTTCGAATATTTCATAAGCATTGTATACAAAACTGACACCTCAAGGTTGCGAAATACAGTCAGTACTTTCCTGGTGAAGGTATATGCTTCATCAGTGCATGTTTACATCATTCGATTTATAAACAAAACAAGTTTATTTGATATTTGATTTTCATTGTGTGATTTTTAAAGCATGTCCTCCAGAAACAACTTTGATTCAAAAAAGTCTGGGCCAAGAATTCCTGATTAAGGAAAGTTTGGGCCACAGGATATTCAGCATTGATAAACATTAGGTCAGACCATTCCAAACTTTATTAACAAGTCATTTTAAAACGAAACATAGCATCTACGGTTGCCGAGGAATTTAGCACTCAAATTGTTGAAGTCTGTAGTTAATTCTACTTCATTCACTAAACATGTAGCACGGTGCGTATGAAAAAAATATTGACAAAAAAAATTGCCTATTGAATTATTTGAATAGCATAGCTGGCATGGAAAGGGTCCTGTTAAAGATAAATCTTTTCATCTTAACGCAAGCATTTAGTAAGAATTCACTTTTTTCTTAAAGTATAGATTTATTTACGTAGTATAAAATACGAGTATATTTTACTTCGCATCGCGTGTACTGATGAAGATATCTAAAATAACGCAAGAAGAACTCACACATGAAACATACCGAACAATGATGTGATCTAGATAGAAACAGGCGTGCTGATCGTTCAAAGCAGCATCGATTTGAAGCACATTGTACGAGTATATGGACTTCAAAAATCATATGTGCGACCCTCACGATGCCTGCCATACCAGCAGATCATAGCGCTATGAAAACAGACTTTGAGGGTCAATGCAAGTTATGATGCATTTTAAATCATGCTGTAAATGGCAAGCAATTCCTGAAAATTGCACAGCACCAGTAATATGAGATAATTTGCTATCAAATCTAGCAATCAAACTAGAACCATCCTTTTCAGTGCAAAAGTTTGAAAATAGCATTTGGTATGTGATTGCAGAGAGAAGATTTATGAAATACAGGTTGGCTTTGCTTTCATCTTTACAATTAATTTTTATTCCAATGCAAACACACCCGGTGATTATCATCCATCTCAGACATTAATGACAAAACCATGGGAACCATAATGAATCTGTCTCCAAGCGAAATGGATTGATGTCCGCATCATTAAAGCAACAGAGAACAGAGACGTAATGACAAATCTGAGAATGAGAACAACTCCAAATGCAGAATAATTGACGGCCAATGAAAGATTCTGATGTTAAGTATTGATGAAGCAAGACAGAGAAATGTGCGAATGAATTAATGTAGCTCGAGTGTCACTGTTTTATTTAGATTATCTGTCATTTCCGATATTCTATATCATTCTTGTCAATAAAGTGTATGAATCCTACCCCAAAGATCTCTCATCTTAGGGGATTACCGATACCAGATTGCTTCCTCGTTTCAAGGGACAGTTGCCGCGGTCCCCAAGGAAATTTTAATTTTTTGAAGAACGTTATTAGAGATAAACAATAAATATTTACGCAGGTAAACACTGCACGCATGCGAGGGCCCGCCAGAACTACATTTTTGCTTTATCGCACTAGAATTGAAGTGTGAAGTACATGATTGGAACTAGAAGAACAACTAGAAGAACTCGGAAGGAAAGATTAGAAATGGGACATAAGAATCGAGGAACAACTGCGTTTGCTCATCCTACTTCGATAGATGCAGACAGGTAGGTCATGTGTCGAAATATGAAAAATTGAAACACCGTTGAGATAGAAACTAAACAAAGTATACTTCAACAGCTTTTTTATTTTCATTCACATTAGGATGGTATTGATCAATCAATCAAGTGCTTGGTTTTTCGAGATAGGGAACAAATAATATTCTATTTACATTGTGTTTGCAAAAAACAGCATTTATTAATTATTCACGGCACACTAACTTAAGTTTGATACATAGAAATTGCAACGACGCCCCGCTTGAAACACACACTTTTGCTTACAAGACTAAGTCGAACAAGGGCGATAGAAAGCATTTTTTTGGATACTTTCTGCAACAATCAACATAGTGCATTATAATTTAGAACCGACATTGACCTTTCTCATATGAACTTTTTAGAAAATTATGACTTTGGGTCAATAAAACTTCAGTCAAATTTCCAAGCTTTTGTCTGTCACTGCAACATAATGCATTATATTGATATCAACGACGACGACCCACGTACACCCTAAATATCTGTAGGATTTCGTTCTTCACGCAACACATCGCTGTTTTGGCAGCTCATTCAGCATGAAATTCTCAACCTCAATACGGGTTGTGAGTGCATTAAAAGCACCAAAATATTGGGATAAACTTGTAACGCGTCATTAACTGAATTCAACGATTCGACAAGGAGTAATTTTCCCAGAACTTTGCAAGCGATATCTTTTCAGAGTTGCTGATTTGATTGACTGTTAAGAAGGACGAGAGTCAAAATCCCTCCCCCCCCCTGACAAACGTCACTCTAAGAAAATCCTCTTATATGATCATGTAACCAAATCGCATATGTATACAAGTAAATTGTACAAGCATGTGTGCTACAATATAGGCCTATAGGTCATTTGTCGAAAGTACAGTCTAGGTAAAAATAATTATCAATCTACAATTATCATTTTTTGTCAAATCCCTAAGCTTAATAGAATTAATTGTTCAGTAATTGTTAATAATCATATTTCACATCAAAAGAAAAGGTCTAGTAGGTAAAAAATGTTCTACATGGAGGTGCGTGAACTCTCATAGTAGTGAAAACTGTGCCCTACTTGCCAGGGATAGGTACATGGATAGGTACATGTAAAGTTTAGTGTTATCAATAGGTACATGGATAGGTACATGTAAAGTTTAGTGTTGTCAATAGGAACATGGATAGGTACATGGATAGGTACATGTATACTTTAGTTATCGATAGGCACATGGATAGGTACATGTATAATTCAGTGTTATCAATAGGAACTTGTATGAGATCTGTTTTACTGGATAGGTACATGTGTTTGGTACACTGTGTTTCGGAACGTCTATGATCGAACTTGTGTGGTTTGGTTCTGAGCACTTGGGTACGTACCGATAGACGTCCGTTGTTTGATTTTGAATGGGTTTGCTCAATTGCGACTATTGTGACAATTATTTTTAATGTAGCACTATTTAGATGTGAAACTTTACTGTGCAGTTATGATTTAGTTGCTCCCCAATAAGAAAACCAATTCCAGAACTATGTTTAAAATGAAAAGACAAGAGATTTACAATGTAAGTTTAATTTAAGCGTGAAAAATAAATGAGGGGTGCAAATCACGTCCCTCAGGCGACTCCATGATCTTCAAGAAGTCATCACACCACTCATGGAATGTCGGATTTTTACTAAAGTCATGGTCACATTCGTGTACCGGACACTTCACCGGTAGTCCATTCCGCCTTTGAAGTGCAGAGACAGTCAAGGTCTTCATAGGGCCACTTTGCAGCCGCAAGACAGATGCATGGTCATGTCCAACTGACCTCCCATAATGACTTGGCTGTCATTTTGAAAATAAAATAGTGGTTTTGAGGACATGCTTCTTGTTATGGAACGTTGAGGATAAGTACTTAACAGTTTGGAACAATGTCATCCTTTATATAGTTATATTTTCTTTAGGGAAGTTCGGTACCTCTCTGATTGGCTGTTAGGATTTCCTTTGTTTAAAAAGTATATAAGTCCGAGGTTTGTACCAATTCTTATCAAAGGTTCTAATCCTCACGTTTACAAGTTACAATTATTTTAAATCTACAAGTCATAATGGATCGCAAACAGAAAGCCGCAGTTGAGAACGGTACTGCTGATCGTACACTTCGCCAGTGGAACGTACCAGTACACCTCCCCAATCTCCGATGGAGCGATCGACAACACCAAACGAGGAGCCGGTGGTGTTCACCCAAGCCCCTGCATCGCCCGACTACTCGAGTGATGAGGATAGTGACGTATCAATTGAGACGATGCGTCACATGAATAAGAAGTCCATGCGAACGCCACTTTATGGACGGGTCACGGTCAAAGTCAAGAACGCCCCGAAAAAGTATCACACCAAACGGGTGTTCATGAGGATGGAGCCGAACGAGCGGAACCTCACAACCGCTCTCGAATTTTCGGTCATCGACCTTGACACACCACGACGCTGTCTGTGCGCCCAAGAAGGACCATGATCCATGTGCAAGTGGACTTGAAAAAACTTGTACACTTTCCTTACCTTGATGACATTTAGTGTGTTTTTTGTTAATCTCTTTATTTAATATTCATTTGTATTATGAAACAGACTTGTTTTATCATTTCACAAATCGGTCTTCAATTAAGGTCTGAATGGGAAAGGGGAATAACTATCTACAATTAATGATGTTCAATAACTGAATTGAAACAAAAAAATCAAGTATGAAGACTTCAACTTGAAATAAATAGGAACATATAACTTTTAAAGAAACAGTTATGTTGTTAATTTTAAAATGCTTGTAGCAGTCCAGGATGATATCATACATGTGTCATACACGACACCATAAGAATGAGAATGAAAAGACCTTTAGAATGATATAAGGTATGTACCTATTCGATGGGAAAATCCTAGTTGTATGCAACTGTATGCAAGCAGACAAATGTTAGATTTTTAAATTCACTAAGTTTTTAGCCCATTCTTTAAAGACATGTAGCTCTCTAGTTATATGTCATACATGTGTCATACAATACACCATTAGAATCAGCATGAAAAGAGCATTCTGAATGATATATTGTATGTACCCATTTGATGAAAAAATCCTAGTTGTATGCATCTGTATGCAACTTGAAAAATTCCAAGTTTTTTTACAAAATGACTAAGTTTACAAATTTTCAAAGTTAAAGTTTTACAACTAAAAATGACCATAATATACAAACCTCTACACTTGACCTTGACCTTGACCTTTGACCTTCATGCACTTCATACACGGCGGGGAGGGGGCCTCAAAATTTCTCGGGCGCTTCGCGCCCTCGAAATTTTTCGGATTATAGGGTAAATAAATTTTCGAGTGCGCTTCACGCACTCGAAAATTTATTTACCCTATAATCCGAAAAAATTTCGAGGGCCGAAGCGCCCGAGAAATTTTTAGGCCCCCCCCCCGCCGAGTATGAAGTGTATGAAGGTCAAAGTCAAGGTCAAGGTCAAGGCAAGTGTAAGAGTATTGTATAATATGGGTCATTTTTTAGTATTGTAAAACTTTAACTTTGAAAATTTGTAAACTTAGTCCATTTTTGTAAAAAAAACTTGGAAATTTTTTCAATTGCATACAGCTGCACAACAACTAGGATTTTATCATCAAATGGGTACAAACAATATATCATTCGAATGCCAATTCATGCTGATCCTAATGAGTATTGTATGACACAGAATGACATATAACTAGAGAGCTACATGTCTATAAAGAATGCTAAAAACTTAGTGAATTTAAAATCAAACATTTGTCTGCTTGCATACATGTTTGCATACAACTAGATTTTCCCATCGAATAGTGTACATACCTTATATCATTCTAAAGTCTTTTCAATCTCATCTTATGGTGTCGTGTATGACACCATGTATGATATCATGCCTGGACTGCTACAAGCATGTTAAAATTAACAACATAACTGTTTCTTTAAAAGTTATATGTCGCTATTTATTCAGTTGAAGTCTTTCATACTAGATTTTTAGTTTTCAATTCAGTTATTTAACATCATTAATTGTATAAAGTTATTCCCTTTCCCAATTCCTACCATAATTGAAGACCGATTTGTGAAATGATAAAACAAGTCCTGTTCATATATACAAATAAAAAATAAAATACAGATATTAAGAAAAAACACACTAAATGTCTCAAGGTAAGGAAAGGGTACAAGTTTTGTTTTCAAGTCCACTTGCACATGGATCCTGGTCTACTTGGTCGCACAGGGACAGCGGCGTGGTGTGTCAAGGTCGATGACCGAAAATTCGAGAGCGTTGTGAGGTTTCCGCTCTGTTCGGCTCCATCCTCATGAACACCCGTTATGGTGTGATACACTTTTTCGGGGAGTTCTTGACTTTGACCGAGACCCGTCCTTAAAGTGGCGTTCGCATGGACTTCTTATCATGTGACGCATCGTCTCAATTGATACGTCCACTATCCTCATCACTCGAAGTAGTCGGCGATGCATGGGCTTGGGTGAACACCACCGGCTCCTCGTTTGGTGTTGTCGATCGCTCCATCGGAGATTGGGGAGGTGTACTGGTACGTTTCCACTGGCGAAGTGGTACGATCAGCATTACCGTTGTCAACTGCGGCTTTCTGTGTGCGATCCATTAAGACATGTAGATTTAAAATAATTTTAACTTGTAAACGTGTGGATTAGAACCCTTGATAAGAATTGTTCAAACCTCGACTTATATACTTTTTAAAACTAAGAAATCCTATCAGCCAATCTGAGAGGGTACCGAACGTCCCTAAAGAATATATATAACTTATAAAAGGATGACATTGTTACCAAACTGTTAAGAACTTAACCTCAACGTCTCCATAACAAGGAAGCATGTCCTCAAAACCACTATTTTATTTTCAAAATGACAGCCAAGTCATTAGGGAGACAGTTGACATGACCTTGCATCGTCTTGCGGCTGCAAAGTGGCCCTATGGAAGACCTTGGACTGTCTCTGCACTTCAAGCGGAATTGAACTACCGGTGAAGTGTCCCGGTACACGAATGAGACCATGACCTTTAGTAAAAATCCGACAATCCATGAGTGGTGTGATGACTTCTGAAGAATCATGGATCGCCCTGAGGGAACGACTGATTTGCACCCCTCATTTATTTTTCACGCTTAAAATAAACTTCATAGTAAAATTCTTGTCTTTTTCATTAAAACATAGTTCTGGAATTGGTTTTCTTTATGGGAGCAATCTAAATCATAACTGCAACAGTAAAGTTTCACATCTAAATAGTGCTACATTAAAAATAATTGTCACAATAGTCGCAATGAGCCAAACCCATTCAAATCAAACAACGGCGTCTATCGGTACGTACCCAAGTGCTCAGAACCAAACCACACAAGTTCGATCATAGACGTTCCGAAACACAGTGTACCAACACATGTACCTATCAGTAAAACAATTCTCATACAAGTTTCCTATTGATAACACTGAATTAGACATGTACCTATCCATGTGCCTATCGATAACTAAAGTATACATGTACCTATCCATGTTTACCTATCCATGTTCCTATTGACACCACTAAACTTTACATGATGACCTAGTCCATGTACAAATTGATATCACTAAACTTTACCTGTACCTATCCATGAACCTATCCCTGCAAGTAGG
>CAJQUW010010360.1:0-84243 GCA_907163375.1 Prostheceraeus crozeri
CATTATAATGGAGTCTTCACGAAAAAGTCGCGATATTATTCGTGCTTTCTTGGCTGAGATTCCAAGTTTTATTTCCATTTTCATCGGCATGATTTTATGATTCACTAAATACATGTTTCATTTCTTGAATCTGAATGCGTGATGGACCTATTTATATCTTTCATCAAAGTTGATTGAAGTCATTGTCCTTGATTCTGTTATTTTGCTCTACTGGCAGGTTGCTTATGATATGATCTCGATTAAGAAGATTCTCTTGAGATCAAGCATGAAAGCGAAAACAGGTCATCGAGTTGCCAATTCAACAAACATTACCTATCCAAGGCTGTCATGACACGGAATCTAAAAAATAATATCATTTCCTTCTGCATTATACCATCATGTTCCGTCAAAACTGCTGCTTCAATTGCTTCATAATTGCTTCAAAACTGCAAAAATTTGCATATCTCACATTTGATGACAAAATACCACTTGTATCCTCCACGAGTTCATTTAATAAAATCGAAATGTATACACATTGGGGATTTAATAAATGCTGAGTTACCACTCTAACCAATATACTTACTCTATGACACGACTTGTTTCTTTTATAGACTACGGACTGCAATAATATGAGAGCTAATTAAATTTCCAGAAGCAAATGACCTTCACAACGTCTTCAAGATGCGTAGCTGGAAAATTCTTATGCTACAAAGCTAAGAATGTATATGAATTCACTACATTTACTTTGTATGAATTGAAATACATCATTAAAAAACTTCTCGTGATCAAGTGGAGATGCTCTCATTTATCTACCATAATCATTAAATTCCAGGAGTTTCCAGGAGCGCGGAAACCCTGTTATAGCACATTTTACAACGCATGCCCCATTACTGCAATTCACATTCTTGGTGTGACAGCTAACCGAAGTTTTTTCTTACTATGATATATCTCTGGTATTGCACCAATCAAAGGAATATCTTTTTGTTAGCGTCATTCATTGTTAAATGCAGCTATGTATCACTGTTAACGCTGTGTTTCAAAAAAGCAGTATTTATTTATCATTGCAGGCACATTAACATAGAATGCCATTAGTGTGTTGAAAGTAGTATGAAACGAATCACCACAGAAATTTCACTTAATATGATAATTTTTTATCTTCAGGCCTGTTCCCATTCTTCAACTGAGGATTCAATTCAATAATCAATTATTTTATTTACATGTTGTCATCGGCTGTAACTACTGACAAGTGAGGCAATTCATCTCTATGGATATACCTACGTTAGAATATCCATTGTTCTGACAAATATCTTCTTTAGAACAAAGCAAGCATTAGAAAGTTAAATCATGTCATCCAATAAACTAATCAAGATCATGCTTTTCCAGCAAGATTGAGTTTGGTGCTGATCATTATTTGAATATGTTGCGTTTAGCTATCACAGTGTATTTAATCGCTGTTTCATTACAGATTATCGCACCTGCAATTCATATATAATGAAAAATATAAGATGTGCAGTTAAGGCATGCATCAAAATCGAAGGTAATTGTTAGTAGATAAAATCCTTGTTATCGCTACAATAGTTTTCTTCATTTTGTCGCACAGCGTTGTAACAAAAATGATCTGATTGAAAACGTGCCAATATGGTATACAACATGCTTGTCGTAGGAACACAGATTCAATATACTTATCCAATATATTAATAAATCAAGCTATTTCTCTCTCTCTACACAATAATGTCTAGAGAACTGCATGTTATGTCATAAAAGCAATTTTAGTTCAAAAGTGATAGAAATAAATTTGAAAGCCAAAAGCTGCAATCTTTTGCTTAAATTAACTTATTTCAACAACTTAAATTACAACAAATTTCATTGTAGTCTATTGTAACTGGACTTGCAACATGCGATCATTTCACAAATGAAGCAGAGATACCAAGCAACCAAGGTACCGAGGTGAATGATGAAAGCGAGGTACCACTTTTAAAAGTCTCGCAATTTTCTATTTTAGGCTATTTCTAGACATCAGCTGATCTACATTTTAATAACACATTGATGCTGTTGGTTTGCCTAAAATGAAAATGTCCACATATTTCAAAAAATGAAAGTCCTTTGCTATGGCTGTGCATCACAGGTGGTCCGCCACATTAGGATCTGCAACATCCGGTCAGATTTTGATCAAAGAGAATTGTCACATTTTATCACATACCGATGGACATCAATGTTACAGTTTGTCACATCGTCCACCCCTAGCACATCCCACAAAACTTAAGGAATTAAGAATACATATCACATCTTCAAAAGAGAGGATTACAGTAAAACAGTTCGAACATCAAGTTATCGAAGGATGTGAGTGATGATTTGATCGCAAGTACATGTACAAAAAGTAATAATTCATAAGATTGTAATTCCACATCATTCAATGCATAATAACTATAGCAGAATCAATATCTGAACTTGATAAATGCTGGTACTTTCAGCGGAGCATCATGGTAGTCTCTCTACAACCAAATGCAGTGGTCAAAGTCGAAGCTTTCTCCTATTTTGCGCCTGTCTTCTGAATTCGCGTTTAATCCGAAAATCGCAAAATGTCAAATCATAACATAGAGATAATTCCACTAAGTGTGACAGAAAGCTGTTCAATGGAACTAGCTTGCGGTATTCGTGAACTTGAACTGAGTGGCATTCGCTTACTTTTGATATGAACGGGAATATACCTCTCCAATTCAATTATTTTCGCACATGATTGGTCGAAATTAAATAAGTAGGAATGCTTCACTCAAAAATATTTGAAACATAGCTTATCAGCAGGTAGGGATGAGAGATGAAATGATGTTAAGAATTGACGTATGTATTAACAGGTAATTTCCTTGCTGTCAGACGCCTGACGCACATGATGACAGGCGTGCTCAATACAGAATTGCTAAATGTTGACGTTTCTGGCACAGTAATTGGGGACACCCAGACGAATGTAGCAAAGGAATATCAATAAACAAGGCTGAATCTGTAAGTGCGAAGCATTCTGAGACCTAGTGTATTAATGGTCTGTCCAAAAAAGCGAACGAAAATCGTAGGACTTGGAAGTACATATCGTAGAAAAACCATCTGATAGTTCTGCATCAAAGAACTTTTTTGCTGTTAATCATTTATATTAGTCAGTACTTAACTGCAAAAAAAGCATTGAATATTATGTAAGATTTCGACGATGGTATTAGTAGGCACCATGGTTTCAACGAAATTCGAAAAACTCAGAAATTCTGCAGTCGCTGCTCATTTTTATGTGATAGCAGTTTAGATCGAATTGTTAGGCACGATTTTTTTTGTCGACTGTAGGAGTTTGCAGAAAATAGAACACACTGTACCAATATTTTCCAGATTTGGCGTTTGAACACCTGACTATTGAATATGCCTAGATTACTCGCTCTGCAAACTTACTGTTTCGTCGCAACCTTTCTCTTTCTAACCAACAGCTCTTGGTCTACGGGACAATTCGAGTGAACCTTCCTTCCTACGACTAAGATTCAATTGAGTTCCATTTAAGATCCCGGTGAGGTGTCTGAAATAACTCAAATCTGCTTCGACAGGAATTGTTGATATAGGGGTCTACCCACGATCCTACCATACGAATAAATCGATAATGAAAATACCTTTTTATCAATGTTTTTATGATCTTGTTGTAAGCACAGTTTTGTGATGTTTTGGCAAGTCCTATCTTGTTATTTCAAATTTCAATAATACCATTGTAGGCCAGTCATCACACCATCCTTGATATAGCAAGAAACGGAAATTTGGGTATATTATTTATGATTTACAATATATTATTGCGGAAGTGCTCCTTGGACCAACCATTCATTTTTGATGCGTAGCTCCATGGCCAGCAAGGATCTTCAAAATATGATTAAATAAATAGCGAATTATTGAACGTAGAGATTACGTTGAATGGCGTCAAAGGTTCATCTCGTCGTTAAGGTAAGAAGCAATCATGATGACCTATATTTGTTAAAATACAATACCACAGATCGAAACCAGCTGGTTAGGTAGAAAAAAATCACTTACTGGGTGAAATTTTCTTTCTTTAGTCTCTTTTTCAGCTTCTTCTCGAAGTGCTTTTTCTAGGTCATCATTATTATCATCACCTTCAGACTCAGAGTTTTCGTTGTCAGATGATATTCTATCAAGAGCATCTTCTAGAAGATGTAGAACTTCATACCCTGCTTCTCGTTCCTTTTTGTTACAAGTCACTAAAAATCCTCGCATTCCAGCAGTGAGATTCGCTGACCCACCATAATCCTTCTTGAAATGTTTGTTTCCATAATGCGCTCTTCTAAATTGCGCTTTTCGTTTTCGTCGGTTATCAGACATCTGTAAGGAGCAAAACCGCATTAAGGTCGTGAAAATCGGAAGTTTGCTTGACACGAGTCCAATCGGACTAAATTTTCAAATCCAATGACAGGACAGGGCTAAACTAGCCTTTGCCTGACTCGAGTCGAATTGAAAGTTGTGTAAGCAAATTTCTTGAGATAATAGCCGAAGAGATTTCATCAAGAGAATTCTATTCAGATACTAAGCATGTTTCAGTCGATGTGACCATTCATTATCAGTGGCAAAATAACAGTGAACTTATGAATATGGTGTCAAATTTTAAAATCAATCTTTATCTCTTGAATATTCTGTGATTATCTCGCTATATGTAGTAGGCTACTTAATAGAAATATTGAATGACCTAGCTTTCTAGCAACCACAAATATCACAAATGGGCCATTCCATTTATCAGTGACGTGACATATTAAATTCCCTAAATGACATAAAAGTATGAATATTGTGAATTAGAGCTTGATATTTCATTTATATCTACTCTTTGTCATTAAGTATCAATTGTAAGAAACTGGACATTTTTTTCAAATTTGACTTTGATTAGTTTCAGTTTTAAGATGTCTCAGTGACGTGACATTTTCTTCCCTAGATTTTGATACTATCTCCTAAATTTTGAAATTCTTCTAAATTCTGTCGAAATTTTTCTAACTGTTATAAGGGTTTCCATGCTAGAACGCTACTTAACATCATCGTAAAACTTATTTTGATAGAAAGTTGAAACTTCGTGTTGAATTTAGCGATGGCCCATCTCAGTGACGTGACATCATTTTCTCAGTGACGTGACCCTCTGAAAATGCTGACACAAAAGGATTTGTAAATGATATCAAATTCGTCTATTTTGCATCATAATTATTCAAAATGAGAAAAACTCAGTTTTCCATAGTGTATACATTTATTTAATTCAATAGATCGATCATTTCAATGATCAAGAAGACTAGAAAATCAAGAAAGTCTGCATATGGTCACACAAATCGGAGTTGTAGACGACTCCCACAGCCTACTGGGATAGGGTCGTCCAACAATCGTAAGATGTCCTCGATGGGGTAGTCAAGGATGTCTTCCTTGTTTGGCCATTTGTATGTACCGACACTTGTAGCCTCCAGACTTGCCACCGTGACCCAACCAGAGACAGTGACTTCTCGGACAAGTCCGCGGTATTCTTGGCCTTCGTAGTTAAATGCCACCCACTTTCCAACTTCAAGATTCATTTGGAAAGCAGGGGCAGCGATCGGCGCGGTCACCTCCTCTTCTACCGCGTCAACAATGTCTCTCTGCCGGATAATGACCTTCAACTGCTTCGACGACGTTGACGTGAGAGACATCAAGATGGAATTGTCATTGTCATCACTCTTCTCAAAATGATGGTGCTCTCTGATGCCAACAACATTTTGAATATCAGACCACATCTCGTCGATCTTCTTGATGGTTGTCGGGTCACGAATGACGTGCTCTTGCACATCAAGAAATGTGATGCCTGGTAAAAATAGCTTGGCGGTATTGAGAAAATCAGTCGCGTCCTTCACCACTACTTTACCAGCCCGAACCTTCATCCAAACCGTGGACTTGGCGCGGCTACCAATGACATCAACCAGACCTTTCCCATGAGCGGTGGCAAAGAACGTCCACGAGGTCACTGTAAGCGAAAAACAGGTGCGGGCAGCACAGGAAATGGTCCATTTGTTTTTTGAACTGCACTGCGCTGCGCACCCGTCTGAAAAAATTCGGACAGATTGGATGTTGGGATACTCATTCGTGATTAGGGAGAACAGTTCTTCCAAGTAGATCATGACAGCGTGCTTGTCGTGATTGAGGTCTCCAGACACGATGGCTAACTGACGCCCAGTGACTTCTTTGGTCCACAGTGCACACGTGAAAATGGTTACCTGGAAGAAAAAAGATACTGCATTGCATGTAGGGCCTAGCAAAATTTGCATTAAATATTTGTTAACATGCATTTGATATCAAATTAATTTTACGAATCAATTTTTATCTTGAACCAACATTATCTTGCTTTACTAGTCAAACAAAGAAAACAAAAATTAAGAAGAAAACCTAACTGAAATGATATGATTTTTATCAATTCATTAATCTATATAAAAGAATAATAAAAGCATAAAATCCGAAGCTGTTGAATAAATCAAAATCATAACATTGACAGAGCCATGCATATAGACTAAGAATATTACGAGCTTAAAAATGATGAACTTTCATTTGTCAAGCTAATTTAGGACAGCCAAAAGTTCATCTATCATGTTAAAAAAATACTTATTGTATTTATGATAAGACTTTAGTACAAAGAACATAAATACTTGTCGTGAAAATTATAAATAATCCGCATGTAAGACATTTTCTACACAGGCTATTTTGTATACTCATGTCAATCCGTATATCCATGTGTATTATTTAGACTGAATTTTGCCTGAGTTTACTGAATTTATCCTACACCTACATTAATTATATTACATGATAGTATCATGCGACGAGAGGCAAAACGTATTCATAATATTAGATAGGCCCTAAATTTTACATATGCAAAAAACAAACATTCTTATAATTATGGTGAATATTCTAGCCACGATACAACTAGAATATGCTTAGATTTTGCATTAAGAATACTTCTATCTATGAAATTGAAAGCAAACAGGTTAATTCTCAACGTTTTCGGCCATTCTTTTCAGGAGTTACATGGCAATGACAAGTCATGAAGTGCGAGCGCGTGACTTGTCATTGCCATGTAACTCCCTGAAAAGAATGGCCGAAAACGTTCGGAGAATTAACCTATTTGCTTTCAATTTCATATATAGAATTGTAACGGGAACAGAGTGCTTCAAACTCTTATATCGGCAAGTGAAAATCAATAAAATTCACAATTTACTACAATCACAGAATTAGATTCATCTGCGCGCGCTTCGGTTTCCTAGAAAGGAAGAATTGTATGCAACCTTAATGTCGAAATGGCACATCAACTTGCTCCTTCTCGAATGGATAATTCATGTATGGCCTGCTATTGGAAATGGCAAACAATAAGCTGTCAGCAGAGGACAGTGGAGCCAGTGAGAGATGCGTGCGTGCTGTGATATCACTTCGTACACACCAAAACACACATCCCTGTCTTGGCTTCGATTCAATGTATGCACTATACAGTGAGCAATGCCGAGGAGAGGATCATCAAGTGAACTAATTTTCGTACGCCTGCTACTTTCTTTAATAATGATCGGAAGGGTCAACATTATGGAGAAAACTTGTGGGCAATGATCTGAAGTCTTCGAATCTGAAGGAATTTTGGCAATCGAAGCACTTTGCTGGAACTCACATTAATCCGCAAGCGACGCACGACTTTTTTTCCTATCTCTGTAAGGTATTAGGAATTCCTTCTTGCCCACCTAATAGGTTCCTCAATGTGCCGTCAGTTTCGTATTAATCACACTTCTAGCAAACCGAAGCAGATAAACAAAATATTTAATTCTGTGACTACAATCGATAACAGTAGTAGGCTAGTTGGACATGTATAATAGGCTGATGTGATTATGAACTAGGATGATCTTTTATCAATAATGTACTATAATTTATAGCTTGCTGCAAAAGTACAAAATATTAGTCTAATGATATACGATATCATTGTGAAAAATATGTAAGCTCTCACCTGTCTATGTCTCCAGTGTGCTGACTGTATTTCGTTCTGCATGACACATGCGTAGTTTTCGGCGAAGTCGATCTGGATGACACACTCGTTGTTCCTGAGGGTATCTTTACAGAACAAAAAGTACTTCTCTTGTTGGTCCTTCACATAGCAATGTCTAGCATACTTGATAAATTTGTCCTCAAGTATGTCCAGGGCAGTCACCTGAGGAACTTCTTTCGTGACCACATGAAGGTAACCACTCGTTCCCTCCTCCCATGCACTGTAGGACACCACTGCATCGGCATCGATAGTCAGCTCATCAATCACTGATCGAAGCTTGCCTTTGCAGACATCACACTCGCCCAGCATACAGGACTCGTTCTCCCGCGAATACACTGAGGCTGTGATTAAATCACGACCAGTAGGGGGGATATCTTCTGAAAAGTTCTTGGATAGTCCTTTGAGAAGTCCGTCCATATCAGCGTGAATCCGACAAACGCAGACCGAAGCTGGGATACTTGATTCGTGTAGAACTTCTGGTGGCCTGCGACTAAAAAATTTGGATTTCCCAAGTTGTTGATCCTCCGTCTCCATAAATTGTTCGCTCACCAATACTCATTGTCATATAGCGCAATTGACGACGCTCGCGGCTACCATCGGGTAATTTGAAGGATCTGGAGTCTCTTTTCCTTGGAGTCGCTCGGGAAATTGGGTCTGAACGGTAGAAAGCGACAATTCGCGAATCAAGGTCAGTTTGGTGGCGCTGATTCTGTGAAGAATGGTTATCAGTCATGATTGATATGCCCGATTCCTTGGCCAAGAAAGAGCAAATTTCTCTTCGTTGCATTGGTGATTTCAGAAGTGATCGGCGCACTTTCTACAGGGCCTTCCCCCGACTTTGACGACTTCCGAAGTTGTTTTGACTAGGTTCTGAAGTGTCTGTGGACTTTTCTTTGTTCTGCTCCCTGAGCCTTTCGCGCTGACGACGCTTCCTTTCATTCTCAGCCATTTTCTTCTTAGCTATAAGATCTTTCTCTGCATTGTCGACCATTCCTTGTATCTTCTTCTTCTGACGCTCGCGGCACCTTCTTGCCTTTTCTGCCTCCGACCATCTACCGCTCTCTTGAAGCCGAGACTTGTACGTGCGTTGGTACTGTGACATGATTCTATTTGATCTAAATGTCGGCCAGTTTATATATCAGATGCTTCATTCAATTTCAAATTTGAATTTAAATATGTTTCGTTCAACGGCGACAACAATAGAAAGCTTATTTCAATGTGTGTGGTCATTTAGATATCTATGATTCTCACGATTAGCATCTACTGTTGATGATTTTATGACTCATCGAATTCACTGAAATTCCTATGTGTAAGCTAAGGTCATTTAGATATCTATGATTCTCACGATTAGCATCATTCTGCTGTTGATGATTGTATGACTCATCGAATTCATTGTAATTCCTATGTTAAAAGAAAACTGTTGAACGTTGACTCAAGGAAAATACAGATTGTAGTTGAAGTAGCGGGACTGTGATGGAAATTCTGATATGATTATACGATTTCAAGAAATAAGCTTGTGTAAGAAATTGTCACGTCACTCAGATAAGCAAATGTCACGTCACTGAGAAAAGATATCAAACTTATCAAAGCATCTAAATTTAATAATTGTGTGCGTATTGATTGAAATAACGTCTACATGTAAACAGAGGATTATGAACGATTTGGTCCAATTCACTCTTGGTGCGGTAATAAAATACCATGTACAATTAATACTTTAATTACATGATTGTGTGATTAATTATTCAATACTTCCTATGTATTGACTGAGTATCATGCACTTCAACAGAAGTAGTACATTTCTAACTATGTTCTTTGATGTCATAGAAACCGCTAAGGACAGCTTCCGTGAAGGCGGTATACAAATAAAGAATTAATATTATTTGTTTTTTAACAACAATAATATTATTATTACTATTAATCGTAATAATAAATTGTAAATTAATAATTATTCAATTATATTAAATTATACAGTATAAAATTATTGTATATACATGTAAGTCACTAATTTATATATTAATATGCATGTATCATGTACTAAATTATTTTTTTAATTATTTATGTAATAAAATCTTAATAAATATGTAATGATATAATAATTACTCAGTGAAAATACAGATTGTAGTTGGAGTAACGGAACTGTGATGGAAATTCTGATAAAATTATACGATATCAAGAAATAAGTTTAAGTAAAGAATTTGTCACGTCACTGACGTCACGTCACTGAGATCAGCATATGTCACGTTACTGAGAAAAAATATCAAACTTATCAAGGGGCCATCCATAAAGGACGTCCGCAGAAAATTGACTATTTTTGACCCCCCCTCCCCCCTCTGTCCGCAGGTGTCAGCATTTTCGGACCCCCCCTCCCCCCGGACGTCCGCATTTATAAGCCTTCAGTATTAGCTATGAAACTGAGGTACTATCACTTAGGTATTTAGTCTCGTTGCATCTTAGCCTTGTTTGCATCTTATTTTTCGTTTTGGTGCATAGGCCTATATGTCTGTAACCTACATAATTTATTAGATTATTTCTTGATAGACGTACATGTTATAACAGAGCCTGTCAGATTTGTTGTGATGATCCTACGTCAGCCACGGAATAATTTCAACCGATTTTCTTGCTCAATCTTCAAATTTTTAAATTTTACATTCTTAAAAGACAGATTAAACACCTTCACAACCTACACTCTAGTAACATATACTAAAAAGCTTAATAACAGAAAAGCCAAACTCCCGTTTGAATACTATATACTACATGACAGCACATTTATAGATCTATACGATTTTATAAACTAGTCAACGATTTGATGTACTAATTTCTTTTGTAGTCCATCGGTTTACATGTATTACTTATCTTAATTTCATTAATCAATTTTCATCAGAATTTGTCAACAAAAATATGAGAGGTTGTCAAACGTAAACATCTTTATTCAAACTCATCTGTATGTAAAGCTGACTACAACTAAATAACTTCAAAAAGAAATGAGAAGTCAGGATTGCAAATAAATTGTTCCACGTCATCAATGAGTAAGGCATTTTCATTTACATATGGGCTCCCTCTCGCTTGTTCATCATGTTCATAGAATAATGAAACATCATCTGTTTCGTGGGATCGCAGATTAACAAGTCATTAGTCTACCATTCCTTCACAGTGAAGAGATGAACTTAAAACGCTAACCATCCAGTGTCAAAAGTGATTTAACTTGTGAATAAGCGGACGTCCGCTTTTTCTTGCCCCCTTCCCCCTCTCCCCTCTCCCCGTCCGCAACTGTCCGCATTTGACTGACCCCCCCTCCCCCCCGCTGCGGACGTCCTTTATGGATGGCCCCCAAAACATCTGAATTTAATAATTATGTGCATCTTGATTGAAATAACGTCTAAACAGAGGATTATGAACGATTTGGTCCAATTCACTCTTGCTGCGGTGTAGGATTAACATGATGCTCAAAATCTCAGTGACGTGACATGAAATATGCTCAAGTTCAAATATATGTCTACGTCATGCATCGAAAGTTTGAAATCATACTTTATCCTTTCTAAATTGCTTATTGATATGACTGAGGTCTCTGAATTATAGTAAATCAACCGATAGTGATATATTTGAGGGAAAAAATAAATTTTCTTTTTTTTGTCATGGTTACATGTAATTTAGACGATAATTGAACTCGTCAGATAGTACCAGATTTTCTGTTTTGTTTTGAAGTTGAGTTCAATTTTAAGTTGAAATTATAATACTTAAGGGTATTCTTCATCGATTGAAACACAGTTTAGAGGTGTCCTATGAAAATTTATTTTTCGACCCCCTGGTTGACATTTGCGTGGAATGTCCCAAATTCAAAGAAAAATAATAGTATAATAGCTGTGAGCATGAATGCAGTTGGCAAGCATTAAAAAATATGCACAAATTCTGATTAGACAGGGGATATTTAAAACGGATAATAATTAAGATGATCTGCGTGGGCAAGGACCTCAGTAACATTTCTCGCATCCTTGCGAGTCTTACGAAAAAATGGCTACAGAGAGCGAGAATCAACAAATCAAACATAGTGATTCTATGTATGTGATAGTTATAGTGATAGACACACTGTGATAGACGTACATGGAAGAATGAGCAGAATGTTATGTGTTAGCCAACTTGTGAGCAAACTAGACTTCAACATAGAAAATCTTTCTAAAAAGATAAATTGTAAAAACAAACATTTGCATGTGCAAAGAAATTATACCAAAATACTTGTCAGGATAGGTATCTAGTGAGTACATCCATGAAGTGTCTTAGCCCAGCACAGATCAAAATATTATATCAGTTGTATTGAGGACTTTCGTAATTTTTCTGGGGACTAAATATTTTTTCATTCGCGAGAGTCAACTATTGGTGTTATATTAATTGTGTCAATCAACTGATACATTATAGAATGAACAAGGATGAAATCAATTAACAAGGAATCGAATATGCAGGAGAAGAATGTGAAAGCTGCAAATAAAAGATTATGAGCATAAAATTTAAAAATGCGATAAATGTGGATTGCCAATTCACTTGACTTGTATTAATTTGCTGGACTATGAGTTATTGAATTATTTCAAGCAAAAATAAAAATGTGTAAATGTGTAGTGATCCTGTGCACCGTTGTCGTGAATTAAATAACATCAACACAGTTTCAAAGCTCCGAACCAATCACGACGGAGAGCTGGAAAGAGAAAATGAGGCTCTGAGAAGAAAAACAGATCTCATGACTATCAATGCGCATGGAGAATAGATACCAGCAGCAGAGGCGGAACGTTCAACCCCGTCATGGAGGGAAGGACAAGATGATCTCATTGAAGAAAGTGCAGAAGATGAATTGGGAGAGATCAACAAACTGATTTTAAAGAAGCTAAAAGAACTGAACGAAAAGGCTTGAGAAGTTGAAAGCAAGAGGAAAGAGCTGAACAAAAGGGCCAATCAGGACCAAACAACATCAGCCGCGACCTTTGGTGTAGAGGTGTGATGGAGCTGCCTATGTTTGTGGAAAAGCAGTTAGAGCACTGAATCTGATACACTGTGTTTTTTCGTTGCATATTTTGTCGTTGTTGAGACACCAACCCTCAGGACCTATCTCCGGAAAAATGCTGAACATCCTCCTTGCGCATTGAATAATTGCCCAGTCAACAACGACAAAATATTAAAATAAAATTAATTGTTCCAATCACACTTCTAGCCCAATTGCAGTTTTACGGAGCGTCTGTATCCATGATTTACACGTTTTATGACAGATTTGATACTCTTTAGTATTCCATATAAGCCTACCGTTTCTTTTACATAATTTAGATAGTTTGCTATTTTATGCCACTTTTCACAAGATCGTTTTGTGTGTTAGCCCACTGTTTTTGCAATTTGTTACGTCTGAATCATACAGAGCCTACCCAACTTTGAAACTCAATCTGGTGAATGAGCGTGGACTTTTGCTAGTGGTTGTAAGAGATGTCTTACTCTTTTGGTTTAAAATTTGGCTTATTGGCCCCTCTTACGCGCAAAATCAAGAAATAAAACTAACTATATTTATAAACAACCCTTATTATTTATAAGTAATAACGGTTGCTTATAAATTTAGTTAGTTTTTATTTCTTCATTTTGCGCGGAAGAAGGGCCACTAAGCCAAATTTTAAATCAAAAAATCAGTTTACTCCGCGGTGGCCACTAAAACATTAGGTTTTATGTCTCTCTCTGATCAGCAAAATCATCTATATATTTGGAAAGAGCCAAATTTTTTGATCGTAAAATATTCAATTATCGATAGCGATATATTTCAGCTGCCACCAGCAGCTATCTTCACGCAACTATAGAAGGAATATTGTTACAAGCAAAATTTGAAATTTACACTGATTCAACTGTTGGACAGGAAATAGAAAATAGAAGATTGAGATAGACATAGAAGTGCAAGAGAGAGAAGATAAGAGAGCTATGGGACAGGTAGTATCGGGTTACCTGACTGAGGGGAGAGAAAAGTATATAAAAGCAATAGGCACAGTATAAAAATGTGAAGTCAATCATTGAATACTTACCATCCATCTAAATTTGACTTCACATTTTTATACTGTGCCTACTGCTTTTATATACTTCTTCTCTCCCCTCAGTCAGGTCATAGTTTTGCTATCGGTACTATGTAACCCGATACTACCTGCCCCATAGCTCTCATCTTCTCTCTCTTGCACTTCTATATCTATGTCAATCTTCTATTTTCTATTTCCTATCCAACAGTTGAATCAGTGTAAATTTTGAATTCTGCTTGTAACGATATTCCTTCTATAGTTGCCTGAAGATAGCTGCTGGTGGCAGCTGAAATATATCGCTATCGATAATTAAATATTTTACGATCAAAATATTTGGCTCTTTCCAAATTATTTATATTTTAAATGTCTGGCCAAAATCTATTCAGAAACATCTAGTTATTCTATATTGCTGTTTCTGGGTGTGTAATCAGTGTGTTACAGCATTTAATTTTCACGATCGCAAGATGCTTCCAAACTTTTTTGTAATTTTTGCAATAGCCACTTTTTGTCATGAGCATTTTTGAATCATTGATTTTAGTATGACGAAACGATACACGTGATACTAGCCTGTACACTCAGTTGTATCACCAAACTTGTTTTCATTGGAATAAATACTAAACTAGATAATCTAGTGATGTGAAGGTTGCTTACAATTTCATGTGGATGCATGATTATTAAACCGTTTAGACTTCAAGCTTGAATTATGTCATCTTATCTCATACCAAAAGAATTGTCTCGGTAGTATAAAAGGAATAAGACGTGTATTTCAGATAATGAAGAAATATTATGCTCTGAGTAGTTTAATACTTAAATAAGACACCATTGATCCCACGAATTGACATCGGACATAACCTACTATCAATATGTCTCAAGTTCGATCGTGCGTCTACCAATTGGTGAATGCATCTAAAACCCACCTATTTAAAAATAAACAGAAAAACCAACCTATTTAAATAACACATGGGTTTGGGTTTTTTAAATAGGGGTAGATTTTTTATCAGAAATAGTAAAAAGCGATCTTTGAGAAATACCCTACCTGATAAATACCTTGCTAAAAAAATCCAACCACAAAGCAAACCCAAAATTTCTCCTGAACCATAACTAAATAAATTATTGAAAATAATGACCCAAAGCTGACTCTCATTCAAAATTAATTTCTGAGTAGACAGCGCGATAGAATGTAGCAATTCAAAGTCGATGTGGCCTAAATGGATCCTGCCTACGGTATATCTTAGTCATAGCACATGTTCATGGATGTCACAAACTCATCCCAAAACTAAAACTTGCGCAAACCTATGATCATAAAAAAATTTATTGTTATAGCTGTCAAAAGAATTTCATATAGCCTACTGCAATTAATAAAAAAAATGACATGCACAAGATGAAAACATAAAAGAGGAAACTTTCGTGGAGATAATAATCGTCATGCAAATTTAACTACATATTTATTTACTTAAGACACTATGAGCTCAGATTCAAAACTGCGAAAACTAGATTCGTCCAACGATAATGTAGGATCTTAAATGTTTTAGATCCTAAATAGCAGTTTTGAACGCATTGTCTTATGGTGCTGCACAAAGCAATTGGATACCTCATAAAAATTCTTAAAACTCCCTGCAAGTGGTGGCAGTGAGGTATCTCATTGCTTGGTGACTCCTTTTCATTGCTTGATTCATTTCTAGCAGCAAACAGAAACATAGATAAATGCAGCGGACACAGAAGTACAGGTAAGGAAAGACCATGTTGGAAGTTTAGGCGAGAAAATAATGCTGGAGATACATTGACATATGCAGGTGCATTACATAACATAACAAGTCTTTAAATATTAATGAATTGTGATCTTTCCATGAAAAAATGCGAAAGGGCTAGAAATGTTGAACCTCATTGATGTTTTTGTACATCCAACAACAGCCAGCAACTTGGTAGAACGGATCTACGAAGCATTGGACACAAGCAGGCATGACCGCGTGATACAATCGATCCTACTTTTAGGTAAATCAATTGAATGTATCTGAATATTATTGAAGAGAAATAACAAACAGAGACTTATTTCTTTATCTCAGCTACTCTTATCCGCATTACTTGTGTATACAGGAGTTTACTTAGACAGTCTTCCGTCCATTGTCATAAACATTCTCAATATTAGACATTCGCACTTGAGAATTGAGCTCTGTTGCACAAAATATTTACATGGAGGTTCAACGACTTTTGTTCATTAACCGGAAACTCCAATGGAAATCGCCACTGAGAGGCAAAAAGTAGAGGAGCGAACGAAAAGCCGGTAAATGACAGTATTTTTGAAAGAATCAGAGATATACCTCTACATACTGAGAAGCAGTTCCTCACAAATGCTTGAATGCTTGGGTGACCTTGATCAATGAAGAAAGTGGTTAGGAAGTTTAGCCATGGCTAAATGACAAATGACACTTCAGGCACTGAGGAACGAAAGCATATAAATCAAGAGAAACCACTGCATCGTCGTCATAAGTGTTTTAAAATGTTTTAATTCAGTGTTTAAATGCTACAGTAATAAACAGTAACCAATTTAAATTCTAGGTAACAGCTGTTCGAATCTTGCTGAACGAATTTTTTTCACCAGTTCTCAATGATAATTTACATAACTGCCTTTTAAATTACCAAGAAATCATCATGTTATTGAAAAAACTGAAATAAAACTCAGCAACCTACACACTTGCAGTTTATTATTGCACACAGGTCCAAACCTAAAATTTTTTCTTGATTGAAAACGGTGAATTTAGGGACATTTTCAGTAGTGATGATACTCTGCTCAAGATTTTGAAAATCAGATGGTTTATCTGAACATTAGACATTTTTGCTTGCAAGAAATTTGTTTGAGAGAAATATAAATTTACGCGTTTCAATCTTGATACTGAAAGTTTTCAAGAAACCTGAACTTCTTCATTGTCTTATTTTAATGGCTTGAATTTAACCTCACACATCACAATCACACCTAAGGCACCTCATTTTGATTCATCCTCTTGCATACAATGATGAAAATTGTCCCAGCATATACAGCTTCAGAGTCATATCCGCATATATATATATATATATATATATATATATATATATATATTGTTGATGATGAATTTCGCCATTGGCCGGTAGAATAAATAAAGAAAAAGAAAGACAAGGCCAATAAATAAGATCTTATTATGACAATATTTCGATTGTCTCTTTTACAAGTCTGATGGTAAAAAGAATTCTATCAACACATTTACATACAAAATTTGAAAAAAATTTATACATCTATGGATTTTGGTTGAGCATTACATTCATAGCTGGTGAATTCACTTTGATGTAATATTTCTCTGCTGGCTTCCGTTCATAGCTGTTGGAAAAATTGTGTTGGAGCACCAATATTTTGAGTTTATCAGATGTTAAACATATGGAGGCGTGCTTACTTTGAAATGTTTGTACACATTGCTTTCTTTCATAGTAAGATGTTGATGCATTCTTCTTCTTATAGTACATTGAGATTCGCCAATATATGATTCATTACAAATGTTTCATTTTATTTGATAAACCATATTTTTCATAAAGCAGATATTCTCGTTGTTACAATAGCAGTTGTTATGACACGGGAAATTATATGTCGTTCTTAATTGTCTCGTCAACGGTTTGGGTGTTACAAAAGGTGGTATGATTTTGGCTACAGTTATTTTTCTCAATTCATCTCGGACTTTTCTAGCTTGAATTTCGTTTATGAATGGAATTCTGAGGAAGATTTTATTTCTATCATTTCGTTGTTGTTTCACCTTAGGTTTCTCAGTGTTGACATACTTATCGATGATCGAATCAGGATACCCATTATTTCGAAATCTGTTTTTGATAAAAGTTATAGCATCCAAAAGATTGATGAAACGAGAACAATTTCGATGAGTTTTAAGATTCTCAGATTTAAGAAGGTTGAAAATAATGAAATTTTAAATTTAATTAGTTCTTCTTAAATCTGAGAATCTTAGAACTCATCGAAATTGTTCTCGTTTCATCAATCTTTTGGATGCTATAACAAAATTATTCCTCCGAATGTCAAAATTCGTCCTGTTTTCAAAACTATGAAAACTAGCATGTTCTTCTCCAATAAAGACAAAGTGCGTCCGAACTCAAATCTAACATTGTCTACAAATACATGTGTGACCACTGTGACAAGTGCTACATCGATAGTTCAGTTCGGCATCTGGTGACGAGAATGAATGAGCATCTGAAGGGCTGTCCAACGCCCACTGAAATCAGTATGCACATTCATCCTCCTCATAAAGGAAATTTCAAAATTGTCTCTATCACGTACTATCAAAGAATTCTAGAATCTATCCTGTTGAAGAAATCAAATATTGACCACCTGATGAATGAACGGGGGAGCTCCATATCTCTATGCCTGAATCTGTAAATAGCTGTAAATAGTTTTATTGCTTTATTGTATTTCACTGCTTTTATTGTTTGACTTGACGCAAGAGACCGGACAACGTGACGCCATAAATGTTGAATTGTATGAAAAGTGATCATCATCCGATATGTCTCGATTTTGTATTTAAGTGATTAAATGTCAAACAGTCTTTTGTTCACCTGAAGATGGCATGTGCACATGCTGAAACATGTAGTGCATCAGAAATCAAATCGGTTTGATTTCTCATTATATATATTATATATAAATATATATATATATATATATATATATATATATATATATTATATATATATATTATATATATATATATATATTATATATATATATATATATATTATATATATATATATATATACAGTAGGAGACAAATTATTAGTCACCCCCCTCGATTTTTCGTCATTTTTATTGAAAACTATTAAATCAATGCCTGAGATGCATTCAATGCACACTATTTCGTGTATTAACTCTCTTTTTAGCTTATTGAAAGAGACATCCATCAGAAGAACGTAAAATTTATCCACAATGGTACGAATCTATTCATTTGAACATCAGACAGAAAATCATGAAAATGCACAAAAAATCAGTATTTCGTGTGACCACCTTTTGCTTTGATCACTGCCTCGACACGATCAGGCATGGAGGCTATGAGTTTTCTGCAGGTCTCCTGCATCGATTCATCCCTTATCCAGGCTTTGATGATCGCTGAGATGAGGTCCTGCTTCGTCGTCAGAGTCTGTGTCCGGATGCGTAGTTTCATTATGGCCCAAAGAGTCTCAATCGGGTTACAGTCCGGACTGTTACCTGGGCAATCCAAAACTGGGATGCTGTTGCGTCGAAAGCAGTCCATTGACTTTCTAGCCTTTTGACAAGGTGCCCCGTCTTGCATAAACACTAAATCTCCTTCGGGAAACCAGTCTTGAAGAGAAGGCAACAAGCGAGATGTCAAGACATGGACGTATTGGTCGGCGTTCATGTTCCCTTCGACGATGTGCAGTCGTCCAGGTCCTTTCATGGAAATCACTGACCACACCATAACCTTCATGGGATGCTTCACAGTACCCCAAGTTGGAGTTGGTCCTTCGCACAAAGCCCAGACGCGCGGTGTTGTTGACGATTGGCATTGGAATGTTGACTCATCCGAAAAGCAGACCTCTGCCCAGTCATCTGCGGTCCAGTTTCGGTATTTCCTCGCCCACTGGAGTCTCTTCACTTTCATTTTGTGAGTGAGTGCTGGCTTCGGAACGGGTCTCGAGCTCGCTATTCCACCTTCCTTCAGTCTTCGGATGACGGTCTTGTGGGAGACAGTTGACAATCCAGATTCTGCAAGGCCCTGGGACAGTCTGTAGGAGGAGGACTGCGGACTTGCTAGGGCGTGGCGGCAGATGAGGCGGTCTGTGTGAGGTGTCGTGATTCTTTTCCTTCCACAGTGACCGCTACGAGAACTTGTTGTCCTTCCCGCTTTCTTCACTCGCTGCACACTCCGTCGTGAGACCTCAACTTGCTCAGCAATTTCGGATACCGTGTGGCGACCTCCCTTCACGAGAGCCAAAATCGCAGCTTTCTTTGAGGCGGAAATGTCTGTCGTCTTGCCCATAAGTCACAATGTCGAAGAAGCACTAAACGAGAAATGACTGGTTTTTCAATTCAACGCTAAAGCTATGCCGATGACCTTTATTACAAATTTTGAATCTGGTTAAATCCAGTTGCAGGAATTGAATTGAATTTCAAATTTTGGTCGTTGATTCACTCTGCCATAGATATTGATAAAAAATGTCACAACTCAACGATTTCGTTCAGAAATGAAATATTTTACAATAGCATGTGCATTTCTTAAACAGACTGTACATAGAAATCGTTGAAAGTTCATGATTATTCATGAGGACTCATTGCAATCAATCAATTGGCATAGAACATTTCAATCTGCAAATGTAATGAGTTAGGCCTATATTTAGAAACGTTTCTATTTATAAACATTTCTATCCAGATAAGATAAGGAGCCCAAACTTTTTGTGCAGGAAAAGACGACCATGTTGTCAATCGATTTCGAGTTTATTAAAAACTCATCTTCAGGACAATACAATCAGAGGAAACAAAGGGTTATATACAAACTGCATGGTCACAACACAACTCACTTAAAACAGTTGGAAAAAAGCTAAAATTAGAACATGTGCAGCGGAATTGATGAACAGTTCTCATTAATTAGGTGGGCACTGGTTGATTTTATGCACAGTGTTTCAGCGATGCGAGTGGGAGCTGTTTTAAAGATGACCTTGAAGTCCATTAAGCTTGCCTCATGCGGGTGGTGGGTGATTTCAGTTGGCGTAGGCTTGCCTTTCAAATGTTCTGTCACTCTCGTAGATAGATGTCTCCGTGTCTCACCTATATAACAGTTTGAGCACTGTCGACATTTAAACTCATAGACTATGTTCGATGATAAACACGGAGAGACTTTGTCTTTGTTGGGAAAAATACTAGCGGTCTTAAATGTTTTAAATGCAACCTGCAATTTATAATCAGTTTTATCTAACATAGAATTAATAACTTGAACAGATTTTAAAGTCTCGCGCTCTTTCTCTTTGACGTACGGTAATGACCAAAAAATAGCCGTTTTACTTTCATCATCAGTAGTGGTATTATTCTCAACTTCACGTTTGATAGACTCGATCAACTTAAGAGGGTAATTATTACTGAGAAAAATGCTGGTGATTTCCTCACAAGCTTTCTCATAATTATTATGCGAACTACTAAGGCGTTTAGCTCTGATAAACAAGGAACGACTTTTTATATTTCATTGGAGCGTAAGAAGCAAAAGGAACGTAAGTTCCAGTATTCGTAGGTCGGACTCTCCACGCAGTCGCAAAAGAGGAATTATGAAAACTGACCATCACATCCAAGAATGGTAAATTATGATTATCTTCCTTTTCGATGGTAAATTGGATGTTACCATGAATGGAATTAAGTAACGTAAGGAAATCTTCAGCTTCAGATTCAGCTTTAAAAATCGCAAAAATGTCATCGACATAGCGTCGATAATATATCGGAAAATCAGATTTTTTAATTTGACTTTCAACCATATTCATGGCAAAAGAGGCTAGAGTAGGTGCTAGGGATGATCCCATAGCGATGCCATCAAATTGAACAAAAAGTTCATTGTTAAATTGAAAGAGGACATCCTGAGTAGCTAGACGCAAAAGATTGGATAGCGTTTCCCGTTTAAGGCAGAATTTTGAAAAATCTATCAAATTGCAAATATGATTAATAGTGTCCTCAAGAGGAACATTAGTAAAAAGGCTTCTGACGTCATAGGACACCAAGAAGAGAGAGTCGTTCTCAGCAACAGTTTTTAAACTTTCGACAAAATCAAAAGAATCTTTAATTTCAAGAGACCTAGGGATGTGAGGTTTCAAAATTTCATCAAGAAATTTGCTGAGGTTAGTACAGTAGGACTGCGGCATACTTAATATAGGACGGAGAGGTGGAGAAACATCAGATTTATGGACTTTCGGAAGCCCGTACAGACGAGCTGGTTGAGAGCCGATGCTACGCATTTTACTGTATTGCTCCGCGGTGATATCACCGTCATTTTTAAATTTCAAAAGTCTTCGGTTCAAACGGTCCTCAGCGAGAATAAAGGGATGTTTATTAGCATTAGACGGATGCTTATAGCGTTTGAATTTACTGTTGTCTGACAACAGATCATACATTTTCTCTAGGTAATATGATCTATCTAGGATGCAAATACCATTACCTTTATCGTACTTGGCAACATAGATATCTTTCTCTTTCGCGAGGCTACGTAAGCTTGCGAGATGACGTTTTACGTTTTTTGAAGTTATCAATTTGTGTTTGATAAGAGACATAGCCGTGGTTTTCAGTTTAGAGCGAACTCTGTCTAGGTCATCACTATTCAGAACGTTCATGGATTGAAGTTTGTGGTAAGTAACCTCAGTTTCTGTTTTAACTGCGATAGGGTTAACTCTGTTGGGCCACGACATCGAAAATCCCAGCGCAAGGGCTGACTTTTCGTCGGTAGTTAAGTTATGCTTAGATAAATTAATAACGTTGGCACGAGAATTTTTATCAAACTGACTCATGGGTATTTTAGATTTAGCGATAAGCAGGTCACCGCGGCTGGATAGCATTTCTATCCAGCATTAGATGAGTTACTAGAAACTAGAAATGCCTAAAAGATATTCGAAATAATATGAAAAGCAATTTTGTCGATCATACATTCATATCCAGAATCAAAAGACGGGGTTGGCTCGAACAATCCAATTATTGTTGGGGGTGACTAATAATTTGTCTCCTACTGTATATATATATATATATATATATATATATATATATATATATATATATATTTATTTATTTATCAAATCTCAACAGATGTAACCACCACGAGACATGTTTCGGCCTGTTGGGCCTCATCAGTCGTGGGTAGGTTTGAACCAGCGACGCTGGAGCTAGAGGACGTGCAAGCATACCCTCTAACCACAAGGTCACCGGTCACGCAGGCGCTACTCATACATATTTTAGACAAGTAACCTGGCAAATTTTAAATTATATCAAAATCTACTGATGAACCACCACGGTTTGAACCAGCGACGCTGGAGCTAGAGGACGTGCAAGCAAACCCTCTAACCACAAGGTCACCGGACCATCTGTTGAGAGCGCGAATCAGCCAGGAAGGCACTGCTTTAACGCAGGCACGTGGAGGGCGGACTGCTTTCTGCAATCACTTAATACAGCATCCGAGATTGAGGCGCTTCACGCAGGCGCTACTCATTACATATTTAGACAAGTAACCTGGCAATTTATAAATTTATCAAATCTCAACAGATGTAACCACCACGAGACATGTTTCGGCCTGTTGGGCCTCATCAGTCATGGGTAGGTTTGAACCAGCGACGTTGGAGCTAGAGGACGTGCAAGCATACCCTCTAACCACAAGGCCACCGGACCATCTGTTGAGAGCGCGAATCAGCCAGGAAGGCACTGCTTTAACGCAGGCACGTGGAGGGCGGACTGCTTTCTGCAATCACTTAATACAGCATCCGAGATTGAGGCGCTTCACGCAGGCGCTACTCATTACATGTCTAGACAAGTAATCAATCTCGGATGCGGTATTAAGTGATTGCAGAATGCAATCCGCCCTCAACGTGCCTGCGTTAAAGCAGTGCCTTCCTGGTTAATTCACGCTCTCAACAGATGGCCCGGTGGCCCTGTGGTTAGAAGGCATGCTTGCACGTCCTCTAGCTCCAACATCGCTGGTCAAACCTACCCACGACTGATGAGGCCCAACAGTCCGAAACATGTCTCGTGGTTACATCTGTTGAGATTTGATAAATTTATAAATTGCCAGGTTACTTGTCTAAACATATTATATATATATATATATATATATATATATATATATATATATATATATATATTTACAAAAGAAAGATAAGACTAGACCAATTAATAAAATTTTTATTAGACGATATTTCGTGTGGCACTTGATCACGTCTAAAAATCGTCTGAGCAAGTTCTCTGAACAAGAGCTTGTTCAGACGAATTTTAGACGTGATCAAGTGCCACACGAAGTATCGTCTAATAAAAATTTTATTAATTGGTCTAGTCTTATCTTTCTTTTGTAAATTTAACTGACCAATGGCGATCAAAAGAATATATATATATATATATATATATATATATATATATATATATATATATATATATATATATCCGCTCTTCAAATAGGATTTCATCTTTGTATTAACAAGTGTGCTGTGCTTTGTGTTTTGTATGGGCGATCTTTATTTTGTAGTCTTTTAGTAGTCTATTCGTATTTCGGGATTTCATTCCAATTTCTTTATCTTCGTCAATAGTTCCGAAGTGCGAATTGATTGTCCAAAAACTACAAAACAAAAATCGCCCTGACAACACACATTGCATAACAAACTTGTTAATTTACAAAGATGAAATTCTGTTTGAAGAGTGCTCTTTTCCTATGTGGGAATACAACTCTGAGCAATGTCAAGAATGCTACATCGGAGGCACTCGCTGAGATGCCAACATTTAGGCGCATAAAAAAAGGAAATGTACATGTATAGTACGACAGAACATCATCATAAGACTTCCATCAGCAAAACAAAACTTTGAAATATCATCAATTGATCCATGAAATATCATAACTTTTGTCATCAAATACAATACTGTACTAAGAAACTAATGACGAATAATTTAAAGTCAGAGGCGATATTTACTAAGAAGAGTTTTTGATTCGTTGCATTATTATTTCATCATCATGCATTCAAGTTATGCATTTCTGTGTGCAATTCTTGCTCCTTGATAAATTCATTGATGACAGTATGCCTCAAAGCGGTGAAATGGTGAAAACGGAGTCGCAATAAGGCTTTGTCAGCTGAAGCTCATGCTTCTTTGGGTTCTACCTTGTCCGAAAGGTTTATTGTCGGCGTTTAGTGACCGTGCTCCGGCTAACTACCAGGCTCTTTAATATTATTTTATTTTACTGGTCATTGAATTTATTTTATGTTTGATTAATTGTTCATTCTTATTGTCCACTTTTGTTTTTTTAAATGTGTGATAGGCTTCGCTCTTCCCAATTAACACCACCCCCTGGTTTCCCAGATGTGAACAGTCATCAGGTGTTTCATGTTGTTGAATCAGGTTTTTGGGTATGGCACTTATTTGGCTCATCTGTGATCGAACTTCCTTCCACAGTTCTCTTTTGCGCTTCCCCATTTGTTGCAGGTTAAGGTGTGACAGATTCAACGTATTCACGGCATACGGGCGTCAGATGGTTCGAGAATCCCGAACCCACTTGTAATGCTTTGGGAGGCAGGCCCGGTCAACTATTCGAATAAAAGCCGTACAGTTCCATTGCCACGGACATGCGTGGTATCTTTACTGAGGGGCTTAGCCCGTGTAGATGTATCCGGCTCCTCTGTGGTCTACCTGACTTGTACCCATTGTTACGGCAAAGAGGTTCTCATTTGTGTTTCTTCAAGCTTTTGCGACATGAACTGTGTCTATAAGTGTCTTTTTTGCGTATTATTTATTGCAGCTTTGTTGCAATTATTTACATTTTTCTGATGCCTTCCAAAGTTTCTTGTATCGCTTTGTTGTACAGTATCATTTTCGTCCATTTGATTGATATTCTACGAGAAATTATGAAAATGAGAAAGACACAAGAAACGTAGTCAAGCTCAAAACCCCTCTCAAGATCAGCTTCAGCAACATAAGAGGACTGAGGTCCAATTGCGACGACATCAACATCTTCCTCCAATATAAGTCACTAGATCTTCTAGCCCTGTCGGAAACCAGGTTAGATCCCAGTGTGTCATCAAGCGATGTTACTCCTGATGGATACATATTTCACCGGATGGATTGAGCACCTTGTCATGGTCTTGGAGTTTGTGCCTTCCCTTGAAAAGGCTTCGTAGCTGAGAGGATCTAGGGCATGAGTATCTTGCCTTCATTGCGCCGTTACAGAAAACCACTATTCTTCTATTTTTCCTATGCCGCTCTCCATCAACAAATGCGAACAGTTTCAATGTTCTTTCTGATAAGATCGATTATCTGATACAAGAGTATCCCAGCGCTGAGGTTGCCGTTTTTGGGGACTCAACCTGCACGATGTTGACTGGCTTGTGCACTCACACACAGTGATCTCTGGCAGCCGAGGATTTCGCTGTCTCTCACAACCTTAGTCAAATTGTCACTTGTCCTACCAGAGTGCCTGACCGAGCTGGGGATACTGGATATGTTGACCTGTTTCTCACCTCAAATCCAGCTTGTTTTTCACACAAGGTTACTTCTCCCCTCGGCACGTTTGATCAGTGCGTTATCACAGTTTCTGGCAAACATACTTGCTCCACACCGTCTGCGCCTTTCCATAGAAGTTTATCAATTCTCCAAAACAGACTGGTGTGGCTTCCGCACTTTTCTTAGTCAAGTTCAAGCTGAGAATCTGATTCTGAGCGAGAACGTCCACAAGTCGGCGCAGGAACTGGCAGAGTGGCTTCATATAGGGATGTTGGCCTATATTCCTCAACGTACTTTCCAAATGAAGCACCACTCTCAACCTTGGTTTACACCAGAATGTGCAGCTACAACCTGCCAGCGTGACCACTTTTTCCATAAGTATTAGCGTGACAGTAGCGCTGCCAATCTTGAATTGTTCAAAACCGCACGTAGAAATTGCAAGAAAACCATGCATCAGGCAAAAGCCGTTAGGCTTTGTATGTACGGGAATCCACTGCTACCAAAAAGCTTGGCTCTAAGGACTTCTGGAAGATTTACAACAGAGTCACCAAAAGGAACAAATCCTCCAACCCAGCACTTCATCATGCCGAAGTCAGTGCTTCTATGGCGACAACCTCAGCAGACAAAGCCGAGCTTCTTTGCAAGGAGTTTGCGAAGAATTCATCATTGGACGATGGAGGTAGAATTTCACCTCCAATTCCCACGCCACTGATGAGACAGTTAGTCCTACTTCAGTCACAGTCCGAAGCGTCAAAAGGATCATCGCCGGTCTCGGTAGCTCTAAGTCTATTGGACCGGATGGCATCCCGGTTTTGGTCATCTCTTACCTGAGCTTTCTCCACTTTTATCCAAACTGTTCAGTAGATGGGTATCCACCGGTGAGGATCCTATCAGAAGAACAGTATGGCTTCAGGCACTCTCGATCAACTGCAGATCTTCTTTCGTGTGTCACCGAACATGTGAGTCCTGACAGACGAAGGGAGCCGAGATCAGTTTCCCTGGATATTTCCAAGGCATTCGATAAAGTCTGGCATCAGGGACTCCTTTTAGAAGCTTGAGTCCTGTGGAGTTGCTGATCAACTCTACAAACTTATTGCTTCTTTCCTTAGCGACCGAAAAGTCTTCCACAAAGATTGTCAATGCAGGAGTTCCTAAATGGTCAATTTTGGGACCCACTCTTTTTTCTGCTGTACATCAGCGACCTCCGAGACTGCCTAGTGAGCAAATTGGTGATGTATGCAGATGACACGACACTCTTCAATTCCAATGAGTGATTTGCTAAAAACACTCAGCAACGTCAGCAGTTATACGACGTTCTTAATGAAGACTTACGCAGGGTCTCAGAATGGGGCGCCAATTGGCTTGTTTCCTTCAATCCTTCAAAAACTGCAAAGAATTCTACACTCATGACGTAAAGGAGATGATGATCATAGCATTAAGATGTCAGATAAAGGATCAGAGAACAAGATTCCATCTCCTTCCTTGGATTGGCGGTTACGGAAGACTTGTCATGGAAACCACACATCCAATCCATTAGCAAGCAGGCGGCTCAACGCATTGGTAGTATCTATCGTGCCAACAGCTATCTTCCACCATAGACTGGCTGCTGTCTTTACAATTCCCTTGTTAGTCCTCTGATGGAGTATTGTTGTCATCTGTGGGCTGGCGCGCCACAAACGCATCTTAACTTCCTTGAACGGGTTAAGAAACGGGTCAAAACTTGCTAACAACTTGCAGCCGCTCTCCGTCAGACGGGATGTTGCTTCACTCAGTCTCCTCTACAGATACTATTTCGGTAGAAGCATCTCTGCAGTAAATGAGTGCGTGCCCAAACCTAAGATCTTCTCCAGAAGCGCACGTAGAGCTAATGCACCCACATGTTATCATATGAGCTTAGGACGCGCATGTACTGTGAGTCGCTCGAAAAGCATTTTTGTTTGCATGGCACAACTTTGGAATCAGCTTCCCCTGACCAATACAATCTTGATACTTTCAAGAGGCGTGCGAACAGGTTTCTGATGGGGACAGCTTCATCAGATTAGAAGATCTGTTTTTTCCTTTTATTTATTTGAAATAATACAATTAGTCACTTTTTCATTAAGTAACCCCTAGCTTCGTTCACGACTCATAGCTGTGCTAGGGGTGAAAATTCTGTAAAAACGTACTGACAACTTCATGAGGATAAGTGATCAAATTGCAATTGATTCTTTTTTGCAAACGTGATTCTGATAATTCAGAACTATGATTTATGACCATTAGATATTACCGCAGGCCTCTATACTGTATTGAGATATTCATACACATGTGCATTGTACAAGTAGAGCCTGCTCCCTCGGTTGGGCCTGATGTATGCATAATTAGTGTTCTTTTTACCGCACTATTAAGAAATAATGTAGTTAGGTAGGTCTCTGTTTCTTTAATTGTGAAATCAAAAACCAACATAGATTGATTTCGGTGAGTTATCCATGACTTAAGAAAAACTCGGGCTATCCGGTTTGTCATTTGCTTGAAGTCGGATAACCCGGGTTGTGACTTGTCCACGGGTTGCAATCCCTAGTTCATACCGATATCGATCAACGTTGCTTTTGATTGCGTGTCCCGTTTTGGATTCCTGCTCTAAACTTTTCTAACTCAAACACGCATTAGATTTGCTATCTCACCACTCCTCGATTATCGACACCACATCGAAACTTCCATTATAAGTTGTAATTCTTCAAGTTTAAGGCTACTTTTCGACTTGACCGACTTCTAGAATTCAAGATTTCTAGGAATTTGCTTGATGAATTGGCGTTGTCTTGGTTATGCGTTCAAGGTTGGAATAGCCATTGTGTAATTCTTTATAACAAGCATCAACATTTCTTCTTTTCGCATGCTTATATGAGATATTTTTGATAGTTGAGGAACAGCCAAGATTTTAATCGTAATAATTGAATTAAAGATATAATTAATTTCGGTTGCTATTCGGCAAGCATCGTCAGATAAAAGGAATTAAACATAGAGGAGAAAGTCATGAATTTAAATTTCACATTAACATGGGAAATAAGGGAGTAGATAAGAAATCTAGTAAAATGTGTAAAACTATGTCAACAAAGTTCAGCAAGGAAAGGGAGGAATATAAATATGCGACAGATAGTATTTTTCTTCTCTTCCTCCTGTCAGATAAACTTCTTGTTCTACATCAAAACGGAATGTGTGTAGGGCATAATTTTACTTAAGGCGATGTTTTGTGCATTTGACGGCATGTTATTTTGCCATATATGCTTACGAATAGGAAGAAGTAGTGTATATGTGTGCTATTCCTACATTGCGGCTTCAAAATGGCACCCTTCTTTACAAGTCTGAATGCCGAGTTCATACATGCACTCTCAATTGTAAGTATAATTTCTCTAGCCAAGTTTATTACCCTCCATGTACTCCTAAAGTTAAAGGAAAAGAAAATATAATAAATTTAATATCATGATTGCTTGTGTAAATATTTAGTTTTGTATGTTATATTTTCCTTTGATTTTTTTATTATTTGTAAATATACGTACCTGCTCTATTTATCTTGCATTGTGGAATAATTTTGTCTTTTAAAGAAATGATTAAAAGCAATTTTTTACGACTGTGCTCACCTTGCTTACCTTGGCCGGGCTCGATCCAGTTTCAGCCTCCCGGATGATCGGGTAGCACGGGGTGGCCCCTCAGTCCGTTGCTTCCACATGGCTCGGTCGGAGGCCATGTCCTCGGTTATCGATCTGACCTTCATTCCATTCTTTATCACAGTTCTCCAACTTGTTCTCGGTCTTCCCTTTCTTCTGTCGACAGGTTCTTGTTTCTATGCTGTTTTGCAGATGTTATCCTCTAGTCTTCTGAGCAGATCGGCACATCGGCGAGTCTCAATTTCTTTGCTTATTGGGGTACTTGAAGCATACGACGGATCTTATCGTTTCTTATTTAATCCTTCTTTGTCTTCCCCATTGACCACCTCAGCATCCTCATCTCTGATACCTCCATCGCAATAAGGTCAGCTTTCTTCGGGGCCCAGAGCTCAGAATGGTACAGCATTGCGGGTCGGACCACTGTGTGGAAAACCTTGCCCTTGAGTCGTAGAGGCATCTTTTTGTCGCACAGGACACCAGACATAGCTCTCCAGTTCTGCCAACCTGCTTGTGTTTTCGCCTTCATGTCCCTCCCTGATTTGCCTTTGTCATCCAAGACAGTACCGAGGTATTTAAGAGCATCAACAGTCGGGATTTCGGTGCCTTGCAGATGGATGCGCTCACTTTCTTTCGTGCTGAGGTGCACCGTCGTAGTTCTGCTAAGTCGCAAATCATGGGATTCGAGGGCTTCTCGCCATTTTCCTAGGCGCGCTTGGACCTTCTCCTTTGTGTCTCCTGATATTACCAGATCGTCGGCAAACAGTAGTTCCAGTGTCATTTTCTCCATTCCCTCTGATCGACTTTGATATCTCATCTAACGGCAGGATAAAGAGGTAGGGCTTAGAGCAGAGCCTTGATATAGACCTACAGAGACGTTGAAGCGGTCAGTATCACCGTGTTTTGATCTTACTGCTATCTTGCTGTCACTATACATGTCTTGTATCAACTGGACGTATGTCTCAGGCACACTTCTTTTCCTGAGAATATAGGGATGTACTCGCTCGGTACTGTGTCATGCGCCTTCTCCAGGTCGACGAACACCGCTCTAAAGTCTTTCTGTTCCATGAGGGCATCCTCCAACCTCATTCAGAGGGTGAAAGTAGGTTCAGTGGTTGAGACACTTGGCATAAATCCGAACTGGTTTCTATCAATAGTTGTTATCTGTCTGAATCTGTCGCAGATGATTCGCTCCAGCAACTTAAGACCGTGGCACAATAGATTTATACCTCTGCAATTGCTGCATTCTCTGTGATCCCCCTTTTTCTTGTAAATCGGGACTAGTGTACCCTCTCTACATCTCTCCGGTATCTTGGCGGAGGCTAAGATTGTATTAAACACATTGGAGATCTCATCTGTTTTCTGCAGCGCGCAAAGCTTCGATAGGCAAGTCGTCTCTCCCAACAGCCTTGTTATTGGCCATCTTCGATAGCTGATGTTCCACTTCCGCAGGAGTGATTTGGGGGACTGCCACATCGTTTCGAGGTGCCATACCGCAGTTGGCGTGAGGTCTCTCTTCGTTGAGAAGTTCTTGGAAGTACTCGCGCCATCGTTGCCGGTTACTGTCAGGCTCAATACACAAATTTCCTCGATCGTCTCTCACTTAGTATCCTTCGATGTTGTCCTTTGTCATTTTGTCCCGGCTTCTCGCGATCTTATACACCAATTTTTCTCCCTCTCGGCTTCCAAACTTATCGTATACGTCGGCTAGGCTTTCAGCCTTCGCTGATGCCACAGCTTTCCTGTCTGCCTTCTTTGCTTCCCTGTACACCGCTCTGTTTGCATCCGTATCGTCATTTCTCCATCTCTTGAAAGCTTCCCTCTTTGCCGTTGAAGCACTTTTGACATCTGCATTCCACCACCAAGATTCCTTTTCTCTGTAAGTCCCTCAACGCGTGGTACCACAAGTTACTTTCCCAGCTTCGTACAAATCGTTGCTCAATTTTCCCATGATTCCTAATCCTTGTCGACGAGCTTCTCGCGAAAAACCTTCGCCACATTTTCTTCTTTCAGCTTCCACCATTTTGTAAAACCATCTTTGGCTTCTTTGTTGGTACAGCATGCTTTTTCAGGTCCATAACCACCAATCTGTGCTGAGTGGCTGCACACTCAAAAGGTAAGGCTTTACACCTTACCTTACGATACTTACCGCCGTTTAACGTCTCTTTTCCCCAGGTGTGGGGGTGAGACGGCCGTCTTGTGTCGATTCGGGTGAATTCTTCTTCTCTATCTTGGGCGACAGCAGGATTGAGTTTCATCAGCTCCAGGTCATTCCTGATATTGTGCGACCATTTCTTTATTTGACCTCCTCTGATGTTGGGTCCAGGGATTACCAGGTCCAGGGCTTGCCTTGGCCATGCCGACGATGGCATACGCTCCAGATGACCGAACCACCGCAACCGATGCCTACGAAGCCTCTAAGTCGTGAAGACCGAGGATCTACCTGAGCTCATTCATAGAGCAGCGCTCACATAACTTAACTGCGCAGATCCAACGTACCATTGCGCTGTCGTTTCTAGCCAAACGAGTCATTTCTTCATTTCTGAGTGGCCATGTTTCAGCTGCATATAGCAAAACACTTCTCACGCAGGACTCAAAGACATGTCCTCTACGCTGTAAAGAGATACTCTTATTTGTGAGAATGGGCAGCAAATCGTGAAAATTCTTCCATGCAGATCTTATGCGGGCGGTGACAGCACCAGAGCATCCTTCTGAGTTGTCTAACACATCGCCAAGGTAGCAGAAAGACTCCACAACCTCGAAAGCACTATCTCCGATTATCACCTGGATTTGTGGATGAATGTCAGGAAGCTCACCCTTGCAGCGACGGCATTCAAAATGTGGGTCGTCGCGGAGGCTATGCAAGTTCGTATACCTGTGATGGATCCACTTTCGACATTTAGAGCAGCGAATATAATTTCCGCCAACTCCTGTTCTGCGCACTCCACAAGGGTACCTTCCACTTTCCTTCACTGGCATCTTCGCAAATTTGCTGACGAGAAATCTAGTCTTATTGACATTTTACAGTCGCGCACATGCTTTATTTCATTTGCACTGATGGCAATGTAGTCGACTTGTGTGCTCGTTCCTCCACTGTTGTACGTTATGAGCTGAGACTCACGCTTCCGGAAACGGTTATTCGCAATGTTCAGATGCATCGCATCTGATAGCTGCAGGAAACTTTCACCATCTGCGTTTGGGATGCCAAAGCCATGGTTACCATGGGAACTATGACCGCCGCTTTATTTCCCCACATGACAGTTCATATCTCCTGCTAGGATGATGGTATCACGGTCCAAATCCAAGATCGTGTCCTCGAGGGTTTCGAGAAAGGCCTTCTTTTCACCAATACTTGTGCCCACCTGAGGGGCGTACACTGAGATGATCGTCCACACTTTCTGGGAAGTTTCATCCACAATCTTCACCCACATGATCCTGTCGTTGATCCTTCTGGCGTCAATCACTTTAGTCAGTAGATCCTGGTGGATCACCAGACCCACTCCGTTTCTCGCCGTCTCTCCACCACTATAGAAGAGTTTGTACCCATGACCTATCTCTCTAGCCTTATTTCCCTTCCACTTTGTCTCCTGCAAGCAAGCAACGTCAACGTTCCGGCTAAGTAATGTTTCAGCTATCTCGTAACTCCTTCCTGTCATGCTCCCGACATTCCATGTCGCTATTCTCCACTTGTGTTTATTTTCAGCTTGCTTCTTTAGCCGCGGTCGCTGATAGCTCCGCGGTAGTCCTTGTCCACTTGTCGCATCACTCGGACGAAGGTGAGGCGCGTCGCTTCTAGCGGGGGACGCCCTAGCATTATTTGTAATTATTTGCAACGGACTATTCATTGATGTTTAATTTGGAACAATGCCCTTCCTGACGCCAACCAACTTGTGTTAGGGATTTGGAACCCAAAGACCAATAGGCCTCAAAAGACCTCATCGAGCCTGATCTGCCCCGGTTTACAGGAGTGTCCTTCTCCGTCCCGTCATTGATGATGTGGGATAACTTGGTTGTTTAGATACTACTGGCAATTTATGTAGAATCCAGGGGGCACGACCTGCAAGCGCCACCAAGCAGGTAGTCCGGAAGGGGGTTGGAAACCTGGTTCTAGCCGGACTCGTGAACGTATAACCGTATGCACCCCACACCGTACACCGTATCCCCAAAAGGGAATATAAAACTGCACGGTCGTAGAAAATTGCTTTTTTATTCCTTTAAATGAGTGAATCCCGACCGATGGCAACGGAAAATCAAATTCAAATTTCTCTTTGTTCATTTCATATTTTATCTTTTATTATGCACTTTATCTACATTTTGAAATGTTCACATGCGTATGCGTGTCGCTTGTATCACTGAGATTGTGAAGTTTGCGAAACCAGCAGTTGCATTTCATCCAATGGAACCAGCGGAATAAATGAAAAATTTCAATTTTATATGGCTAATTGCACCTTCAGAGAAGCCGTAATTATCTGTATTTTCTAATGAAGTACATTTAATTTTTTGCACCTACTGCGAGTGTTTTGGCAATTTTGGTTCGCAAAAGGTTATTGAATTTTTTTAAGATTCGTAAAGAGCCAAGAAAAATGATAAAATTAGGAATTGCCAACCAATGCAATGTATAATTTCTGGTACTATCCGTAGCTATCATCAGGCAGCAAGGGAGTGATTTTCAGAATGGAAATTTAAAATTCACATCAAGAAACATGTAAAGAAGATATACAAAATATACAAAACTATGTTATTGAGATATAAAAGGAAGGGAAGAGCCAATATAGAGTTAAGCGGCAGGTAGTGCGATGTTACGCAGTACAAATAGCATTAACAATAAATTACCTGAGTGGAAAGAAAGGAGAAAATAGAACGTGATTAAAAATCTGATTGCTTGGAAGTAATGGCGTTGCTGAAAGATGAGATCGCTATGACTTTTGGGAAAGAATCCGCCTTGTTACACTTTTTTCTCCTAGTACTCTTTTGATCTCAATATAACAAGGCGGATTCTTTCCTCACCTCCTTATGAAATGCAGAAATTTACGAATATCTGTCTTCAAGAATTTCATTGCGCACAATTAATGTAAACTGATTCAAGTTGCTAAAAGTTAAGTTGTTAAGCTCAGTCAGTAACTATTAGTTATTTGTCGCTGACTCAAAGGTTATTTCAAATTTGAAAATTTGCGAATGTGTGATGCAATTCTATATCTCAGATTGAATATCTGTGAATATTTGTACTAAGGATAGAGTGGTTGATATAATACTTGTGAGCAAAATTTGAAACCGATTTTTAAGACATAACATTTTCTTCACATCTTTGCTCTTCGATTGATGGTAATGCTTATACCTGTGACGATGGTATGCATTTTGTTTTGTTTGCTTTAGATCGATCAAAACGCTCCCGCCAATCCAATATTCAATTTGCTCTTTATTTAGAACAGAAGCACATTGATAGAATGGAATGAAGTTTGATGATGCATAGTTTGTAGATAATTGAATTGATTGTCGTCAAACAAATCGATCAATAATATTCTGCAACCAATTTTCAGTTTCTTTAGCAAGCTGAAACATTAATAATTTGTAATTACTTAGGTCAACAAGTACGGAGGTATAGCTTACGGATGTAGCTGATTTCATATTGTATGCAATTGACACAAGTTCGCTGGTGGTCACAAAGAACCTTTTTCCCGTGCGCAGTTTTATACCTGTAGGCCTACTTGCGACTGCAAAACACCATATTTTACATTTTATGCTTTCTCTTGATGTAAACAACAGTTAATGTCGATCCTACAACGTTTTTTAGGTCGAGAATCATCGACTGTGCTGATTTTTAAGCGATTGTTAAAATTGTTCTGTGGCCTTGCTCAACATTTACATAAAGCCTGCTTATGTATGTTCATTATAGACTGTTCGCTACAAAAATGGAGAGTGGTCAAAGATCTCCGGCAGATGTTATGGATTCATCAGATTTTACCCTATCTTCAGCAACAGAACCTGACCTGAGCGATATCATTACGTCCCCTGATTTCAGCGCCAAAAAGCTAACAAAACATATACTGCAGAGAAAGCAGATGGCTCACGATATGCAAGTCATGAAAATTGAACTAAATCAAAGGTCAATGGCATTGGAGAACCTGAAAGCTGAATATGAATCCAAGCAAGATGACCTTCAAGAGAAAATAAGTGAATTACAACATCAGAAATCTTTACTACAGGTGAGTCAATCAATCAAAGGTTTATTCTTACTTGTGAATTATTTAACTCAAAAACTTTATTGGGTCACTGTTTTGTGGCCAAAGGCGAAGGTCGGTGACCCGTTAACTAATTATATTTAAAGGAATCCGTCGATTTTGTTATTAAATTCAATAAATGAATTTTAACTTTGTTCATCATGTGGGATTTTTAAGAATGGGTGAGAAGGGTAAGTGCTCCACAAATAGAGTAGAATTCCATAGACTATCAACGGAAGGATATATGGAATAATGAATTGGCACTACTACTGCAACACAAATTACGTAAGATTCATTGGAATACTTACTTCTTACTTCCTCGTTTTGCGTCTCTTCTTCCCGGTTCCATGGCTGGACGTAGATGCGATGACCCGTTTCCATCTCGAACGATCTAGAGCAATGTCTTCCGACACCTCCAGAGACTCCAGATCTTCATGGATACAGGCTTGCCAAGTCTTCTTAGGTCTTCCAGGTGGACGGCAACCATCGACTGACAAGTTGTAGACTTCATTGATGACGTCACCATTGGCTCTTCTTAGGTGGCCAAACCAGCGCAGACGTCTTTGCCGCGGACGAACTGGAAGTTCGGGCAAGCCACAGTGTCCCGCTACTTCTTCGCTTGTAACTTTGTCTTTCAACCTGACCTTTGCCATATACTTCAGCATTCGTCTGTCAGTACTTCTCAGAAGTTCAACCAGCCTTAGGCTGAGGGGCCACGTTTCTTCGTCGTAGATGAGAACTGATCTTACACACATCTCATACACATGGGCTCTACACTTCAATGGGATGCCTTTGTTGGTAAGAAGACTGGCCAATTCTCTCCATTTCGTCCATGAAGCCGCGATGCGAGTCCGAACCGCTCCTTCTGCGCTTGCCTCTGAGTCCACGACATCTCCGAGGTAACAAAAATCTTGGACCTCTTGTAGGACGATCCCATTCACATTAAGTGAATCATCCTCAGGCGAGTTGGGAACATCCGCGCACTTCGGACATCGGAAGCCTGTTATTCCTTGAAATGATCGCAATCGGGAGCACTTTCTGTGACACCACAATTTGCAGGAAACACAAAAGCTGTTAAAACCAGATCATCGGCGTACAGCAACTCTCATGGGCCGGATCCTCGACAATCTTTGGACGCTTCCTCCATCACTGCAATGAACAGCAAGGGGCTAAGCGCTGACCCTTGGTGTACTCCCATGCCGACGTCCAGTTCCTCCGACAGACCAAACTTTGTCACGATTTGCGTTCTTGAACTCCAATACATGGACATTACAACCGAAACCAATCTCTCAGGAACTCCTTGTCTGCGCAATGCCCATTCGATGATTTCTCTAGGGACTCAGTCGAAAGCCTTTTCGAGATCGACGAACACATGGTAGAGCTTCTTCTTCTTCTTCTATAATACCTTCGGTGGTATCTGAGAAAACATAACTTTTGTAAACGAACCCTGATAACGCACCTACCCCCAGAAATTTGAAACAAATGTGTCATCTCAAAAGGTAGAATTAATAATTAACGCCCAAACGCAGGATTTCCTGCGTACAGAGAAAATGTAGTCCAGTTACTATAATTTATTTCTAAATGTAGTTTTTTCTAGTTGGTGTTGTTGCGATGTCAGTTGGAAGCAATTATATACATCACCTTGTAGATTTCACGATTGTTGTTGATTACATACATCTATTTCAGTCCATGCATCCATGAGGAAAAATATATAGCGCTATAAAACTTTCTATAGAGCACAGTAGTCATCCAATTTGTACATAAACTTTACATCGGTGATTTGTTTGTATGTCCCTTATACGAATAAATTACCTTGCGCATAACTTACAGCCATGGTATTGACACAGGACTAAGTTTAGTACCAAAGCAGGATTTCCTGCGTGTGGGCAGATACGTACATTCACATAGCAAATCAGTAGTCATTGTTTTTCTACAACTGCTGTCTAAAAATATTTGTCAAGTACTCAATTGATGAGAAATGATTCTGAAAAGATATCTTGAGCATAAAAAGGATTCCATCATGGATATTTTCTGCATAGTCTCGGTCATGGAGTAGTGATGACCCTACGCTGATTTGTGAATAAAGTTTTTGTTTTAGTGACAGCGAATTTGAATTCATGATATCGAATTTGAACACGTGATATCGATTCATGCGGCAATATTTTGCAATTCGACATGGTATCAAGGCAGAAGAAGAAGTAAGTAAAATTGGTGATGCATTCAAATACATGTAATGCTACTATACATTTTTAGCAATGGGTCGAAACTCACGGTTGGCTATGCACACTTTTCTAGGGCTCTCTACACATGAACGTGTTGAGCATTCTTGCATAGTGTAAACTTACTTGGCTATACAATATTCATAATTTCAAACACATCAGCCTATCTCAAGCAGGCATGTACGATACAAGGGCCCCGCCTACTTCTATTCTGCACTTCACTTTGTTCTTCAAAATATCAAGCAAAGTAAAATCTGTAACAAATTTGAATATTCGTTGCAATATCTCTTTGCAATTTTTTATCACAATTCGCAATTTTGTTGTGTTGCTTACCATTTAATGCCATCGTGTGTTCTGTCAAACATCGTTTTCGTATTTGCAATAGAGACGCGCGCAAAAATTTTTCGCAAAAAGAATGTACAAAGCGAAATTGAACTAACTGTCCTGGTAGACTGTGGCAGACAACGTAGCCTCCAAGCTACATAAGCTTACGCTGATATCCCTATTTGCGAAACATATTTATTATGAAGGCCCACGCTACTGCAAACTGGCAAGTAATATGATGTCATCTTCATTCCAGGCTTACAGTAGATGAAGCGATCGAGTTTTTGACAGCGGATATTGAGAATGAAAACATCGAAGACGTTCAGATAGCAATGGTTCCATCAATTGAAAATCCACAAACTCTGTCCGACGAAGATTCTGACAATGACGATGATTTCGAATCTCAGCTGAGCCACCTTCCAGGACGTCTATTGAGATCAGAATGCTCTGTCCAAGTGACCACCTCTGATGGCAAATGTCATGACGATCAGAATGCAGATGATATTCAAGATGACGATGATCCCGATGTGGTTGACGATGCTGCAACTTCTAGTCGCAACCCTACTTCTGAGAAGGTCCGAAGGAGGAAGCATGACAGAAAATGGTCCCAAGTGCAGAAGCATACTAGATTCTCGCCTGCTTTTACCACTAGCGTCGAAGCAGAGGATCTTACTGAGTATCATGCGATTAGATCAGGAATAAACAGTCCAGTTGATGCCTTCAACGCGTATGTCACGGATGATTTCTATAAATTGGTAATCCAGGAAAGTAACTTATATGCAACACAGAACCATCGACAGCTTAGCTTAGATTCTGATGAACTCCATGTTTTTCTAGGTACATGTCTATTATCTGGCTACCATAGGCTTCCAGATAGACGAATGTATTGGTCTGAAGACAAGGATGTACACTGTGATCTCATTTCTCAAGCGATCTCTCGAAATCGATTTGATGAGATAATGAAAAATCTGCACTTCGCCAATAACATGCAGATAGATGATGACCCTCTCTATAAAGTTCGTCCGATATTTGACATCCTCAATTCCCGCTCAAAAATTGCTCCTATCGACACGAATGTTTCGATTGACGAGACCATGATCGAGTATTTTGGTCATCATGGATGCAAACAGCGAATACAAGGAAAGCCGATTCGGTCAGGATATAAAGCATGGAATCTAGCTACTTCAAGTGGTCGTCTAATCCATACCGAACTATATTGTGGCAAGAAGACAAAACTCGATGATTACGGCCTTGGCCATGGAGGAAATGTTGTCATCGACCTACTCCAGAAATCTCAAGTTCGGTCCGGAGTCAAAGTGCACTTTGACAACTATTTCACGACCTTTTCACTAATTGAGAGGCTGACGGAAATGGGCGTTGGCGCAGTTGGAACAATTCAAGACAAATATCTAGGAAATGCGCCTGTTCCAGATAAAAAGGCCTTCGCAAAAAACGACAGAGGTGAATACCTTTCCTGCAAAACAAAGGATATGCTCCTGGTGTGATGGAATGATAACCGACCAGTCACTACTGTGACTAACTATGTTCCTTTACACCCAGTGACCAAAGTGAGGCGATACTCATCTGTACATCGTCGAGCTGTCCATGTTGAAATGCCCGGTCCACTACAAGCTTACAATCAATACATGGGCGGTGTTGATCTTTTCGATCAAAGTTTCAAAAACTACAAAGTTCGCATTCGGTCAAAAAAGTGGTGGTGGCCTTTGTTTACTTTCTCAACGCTTCAGCGATAAATGCATGGAGACTGTATATATCTCTGAAAGGCCAGATGCTTTTGCTTGAATTCCTACGCTCAGTTTCCTCCCAACTGATTCGTTGCCACGGAACAACACATAGAAGAGGGCGCAGTTCCATCATTTCATCTGCTGCCGATGTTGTCAGGCGTGATGGCCGTGATCACTGGCCGATCGACTCAAATATACTCAATGGTGTCTGCCCAATTTGCAGAAGAAGAACCAAGATAAGATGTGAAAAATGTGATACTGCCCTGCATATTTCGTGTTTTAAAATTTACCATTGTCGATAGTGACATGATAAACAAAAATTTGACTGTTATGATTTGGTTCAGTGCATAGTTTCATGAAATATTGCATATTGCCTATACGCTGTGCCCACTGTGCATGTACACACACGCACAATATACTGTGTATGCACTTGAATAAGATGTTTTTTTCTGCCTGATTGTTTCCTGGGATATCATAGACATACTGCACTAGCAGTTTGCTTTTTATACGTTCCCTTATATGAACTAATAATTTTGAGAGGAATATACATGTATCTGCCCACACGCAGGAAATCCTGCGTGTCGATACCGGCGAAACTAAAAATGCTATCATATTGAAACTTTAACATGACTTTAGCATAGTCCTTAAAGTAGATTTCCGAGATTTTCAACACAATATGACGAGTAAAAAAATTTGGGCGTTAATGGGTTAAGGCTAGATATTGTTTCATTTTTCACTTTCGTAAACAAGGCAAAGGAAGTATACACTAGTGTATTTGATACACAGATAAAGGGTTTTATGCTAACACGAATCTCCTAGAAATGTTTGAGAGTACAAATTACGTCGACCGATTTGAACCCTTAGTAAAATTTGAAATCGATTTTTTGAGACACCACATTTTCTTTCTTGACATTTTCGTTCTTCGATTGATAGTAACGCTTGTACATAGGCCTCCAGACTCACAATACCATCCCGTTTTAAAGTTTAGGATCGAAAAACATCTATGTATTTTCTTGTATTTATTCTGAACATGAAAAACAATCCATTCCATGTATTTGATGAAAAGAATTGTAGAAGCTAGGAACAATTGTTGAAACTTTTTGGTCAACAGTGAAAGGTAATCAAACTTCTATCTAAAGAAGAAAGGAATCTAGTCTAAACTGCTCTTTTATCTTTCTCTACTCAGGGGGTTTCAGAAGCTCTGATGAGTTAAGCCTTCTCCTCAGGAGAGAGCGCGTGTTGGCTCATTGACACACTGCGGTGTGAACTGGTGTATAAATAGGGGAACAGCAATTGCTTGTAAAAAAGGGATGCATCTGACCGCTTCTTAGTAACCAAAAGAAAAACGAAGACAAGTAAAAAGTCCCTTTCTTTCTCATCCAATACGACCGTGTCTTGGAGCAGCGAATGATTTTTATTACGCTGCACTGCCACAGTGCATAATAACAAAAGTGGCAAGAACACAAATACGGTTTTGGTTGAAACATAAGCGAAAGTCACTTTATGCAGAAGTTAAGATCCAGTTATCCTGAAAAAATAGTTAAATTAATAATACAGAAATCTCCCGCTTTAGCGGATTGACTTCCGAGAACTGCCCCTCTTAACCGTAGGGTTTTTCATGTATTGCAAATGTTTCTTGATTTTTCTCCCGCTTAAGCGGATTTAAAAGTACTAATGATGATAATCTAACCATTCTGCCAGTAGAATTGTTGAATTTCACAAGTATCGGAATTCAAACACAAAGTTTGAATATGAATTTGAATTTCAAGTTGGAAAATTCCATTTTGTTGAATTCGATCTCTATGAAAAGGTTGGCCCCTATCACAATGAAAAGCACCAAAAATTAACGTTGATCTTGTGCCACTGTTATGTTTAGTAAGTTTTCAACCTTTTGGTGCAATGTGTGCTTCCTTCATCGGCCAGCGCCTACAAAAAGGTGACCCATAGCATTTTTCGATCAATTCCATTAATGTCCACTTAGGCTATCTGGCTAATATGAAAAATAAAAGCTACTTCATGACCAACAAGGGAGAATCACTTCCGTATTACCATGGAATCTAACAGTTCTTTGTGCTTCTGAGCGTGACATTGAGCATGAGTTCTTTCTACCAATTGCAATGATATTTCCTATATTTATCATGATCACTTAATGTAGCAGTCTTCCTCATAAACCTTGCAGGGCAATGGAATCACCTCACTTCATACTTCTCTGCATTCATAAATGTTGATTCCGATAATGGCAGTATCATATTCAGAAGTGCAATGTTTTTTTACAAAGAATAGTATAATCTCGTTAATACTACGGTTATCAACATGTCATCTTTGGTGCTTAAGTGTAAGATCTGGAAATTATTTGTGTCGAATTGGCAAGTTACAGAAAATTACTTGAGAATTTGGAAATAGCTAAAATAGAAATCCACTTCCAAGAAATCGAATTGTTATTTTTCACTGCATTTTTCAAGTGAAAGAGCCATTCAATGTGGCTTCCGCCAACTTCGAGTTGGCGCTGCAGGAGATTACGAAGCGCTCTCATAGCGTTTTGGCGTATTCCAGCAGGAATTTCTCTTATCTCTGTTCTTTGGTAGCATTCAGTGGCGGCCCGTCCATATGGGCGCCTGGGGCGCAGCCCTCCATTAAAAATTATTTACATCAAAGAAAATTACACAGAACATTGCGCTGAAACGCAACTGATCTGATAGACTGAATTGAACTATCAATGGTTCAACCTGTATTGCTAAACACATTCGAAGCGTGGTTCAGTGACTCATTCAGACGTCACTCTCCCTCTCTTCTACCGGATGGGGCGCACAATCTGTGCGCCTTGATTCATACATATTTTGCTGATCATACATCTGCATACATCGAAGATTTTTAGCAGCTTCGCACGCGTAAACAATGCATGGATGGGGCGCTCTCAAAAAGTCCCTCTGGCTCGCTTTCGTACATTCTGATTAGGTAACGCCGCGCGTGCGTTGGGAAGTCAGATTCTGGTCAAACTTATGTTATTCTGATGCGTGTATACAAGCCTTGGACTGGTGAAGCACTTTCAATCATAACTGTGTCTCACTGTGTCGACTGAGAATGAATCAGATTGCATATCTTTTAATGAATTGCTTTATCTTTGAATAAATGAAATTGATAAATGAAGTCGTTTCTACATTTCATGCCGGTTTCTGTTATCAAATTCAAATTTTTTCTTTCTTTACTTAACTTGGAAGTGTTCGAGCGATGATTTTGTTTTTAAGTAGGCTTCCGAAAATAATGTCATTATGAAGGACCACAGTAGCATATTTGCAGTGAGGCTTATCATGTCATAAACAGGCATTTACATAGGCGCACATGAAATATAGCAGAGACCGTAGTAGATGATGGGCTAAGATGAAGACGTTTGTATTGCTCCCCACATGAGCAGGACTGCACGAGCCGCCACTGGTAGCATTGCTAGTCCCATCGAGTGGGCATCTACTTGGGCCTTGTGTGGTGACGGAAATGGGGCGCGGATCACATGCTTACAGTCTAAGGCGCTTCGCAAATTCTCTCCAAACCGTCGTTATGCGACTGTGTGTGTCCATCAAATGGGCCAAAAATGGCGATCAAATGTCTGCTCTTTGCAAGTGAATGATTAAGCAATGAGAACCAATGTTAACACTCACACTTAAAACGCTAACGAGATGCTGACGTGTGAATATACTCGATTCATGATGATATATTTTCCATAGAAAGATGATGACATTTGACATAGGAAGCTGCAATCGTTTGAAAACGATGACTGCACAGTGCATAGAGATGACTGATGATGTCACATTGAATAACGCTTATTGAAAATTGCAATTTCAAAGACAGAAAATTGCAATTGTTAAACATCAACACTACTTCAGTACCATTGTTTTTACGTTTGTAGCTTTCTATTGGACTAAATTTCTCTTTTGATGACTGATTGATTTTAACGTGTGCTTTTATATTTAAACCACTGACGAAGAAGACATTGTCTTTGAAATTGCAATTTGGTATGTTACTCGTAAATAAAGGATGATAGAATGAAGCGAAGTTCTTCGAATTGCCTCAATATGTTACGATTCATGAAACTGAAAAGTTTGCATTTGATTTTATGTAAACTAAATGAATAGCTATTTCCGGGTTCTTACATGCTTTTCCGTAACTTACCCATTCGACAGAAAATAATTTCCCGATCTTATACTTGAGCACCAAAACATCATGTTGATAACTGCAGTATTAACGAAATCATAGCTATTATTTCTAACCTTTACACTTCTTCTGAATCACCCTGTATCAACCTCTACTGTACTTCAAGTGGGCTTATTCTTCATCTCATATTTTCACTGTACTTGAGATTGATTGAAACTATTGAATTGCTGGAAAATATTTTTACGATTTCTGGTAGCCCAAAACAAGGCATGTACATGTGCATGTCAACCCTTTGTTTCAAAGATTCGTGTGTCACACGTATTCGTTACATATTATTCTCTAAACAATCGCACTTCTGTCTTTGTAGAAAAAGTTGGAATCAGAAGTACAAATGTATCGTACGGAGACTAAACGACGTCAGGATAACACGAAGCGTGAATTCGAAGCTGCTCTCTTGAAGCAGATGCAGTTGGAGGAGGCCAACAATCGTCTCATTCACAAGACGTCGGAATTGAAGCGACAGCTCAACCTCGAATCCCTTCATCTTTCTGAAGAAGAGTATGAGGAACTTCGAGCGAAGCCAGAGCGGGAGATCAGTGTTCATGACTTCGTTGCAATGAGATTTTACGAAGTGATTCTACCAGTGGAGCGAGAACTCGTCGATTTCCGACGCCGTTTGACAGAAATCGAAGAGGAAAAGCGTCTTCTAGCCGAAGAACGTGCAGATTTAGCCGATGGCTACACGAGAGAGCGAGAATTGCATCACACACTACAGGAAGAATACCAGAAGACTCTGTTGGCACTCTCAGACACCAAAGCTTTGGTTCAGCATGGAAATTACAAGATCGAAAACTTTGACCAAGTTCGAGATGAAAGAGAACATTATGAAGCGAATTATAGTGATCTTCAAGAACGTCATGCTCATCTTGAAGTTGATCATGAGAACGTGCTGAAGGAGAGAGACGAATTGTTAAGGGACATGGCCTCAGCGAAGCAGACGATCAGTCTTTTAACTCAAGACAAAGATTATCTGACGAAGGAAAACAACGAATTCTCTTTGAGAAATAGACATGAAGAGGACAGAATTCAGCAATTAACACGTCAGCTTGAAGAAGCCAAAGAGGTAATGACACATTTATTGCCTTCCTTTTTATCACGAAGTTGATCTTTGATGATTTCCCCCAGACTAAGAAAAATCTTCATTATTGACAGTTGTGAAACACCATCCATACCCGTTATGGTCTGTATGCTTTCGCCGTGTAATTTTTTTCCTTATCTGTATATTTAATTCAAAGAGAAGTTTACAAATAATTCCATAACGTCAATTTTTTTGTCAATTCACTCAATTTAGCAGGTGACATGAATTTTCGCTGACGTTGCAGATCTACAAAATTATCATTCTACTGTTTACAATATATTAGTAGATTAAAGTAACAGAATATTATATTGCGTTATTGAAATTGTACCACACCAACCGAACAAGAACAAGACTCGCTTATTTGACTGTGATGCACTCATCACAATTGAACAAATGCAAAAATTATTGACGGTTCTTAATTAATCAGCAGTAAAAATCAAGAAATTCATAGTAATTGAAGAGTGATCTTATTCTACTTTGTCTATAGACTTTCCTCCATGACTTTTGATCGATATGTAAGATTGATAAGATCCTTCTCAAGAAGATTACCTAATTTATTATAATCCGAACATATCCCTATAAATAGAACGAGTTAACTTTAGATCTTGTGGATAAATCTTTATTTGCACTCCTAGTCATCTTCTGCTGAGGAACATATGCGATGTATAGGCTGACCCACCCTGCCGTGTAGAAAAAGCCTGCTGCATAGGAGTTATGCAGTAATAGCGTGGCTTGAATGCAGGGAGTGAATGGGGGATCCATTCATTTTTTGGATGGAAATTCATCGGAAATATTTCTTCCTTTCCAGGCTCGGGAAACGCTGTACGAGAAGTATGTTCGTTCTCGGGATGAATACAAATCTCAATACGAAGGTCGTCTTCATGATGAGCTTGAACAGCTGCGATTACGAACAGACACAGAATTGGATCGCCTGAAAACAAATACAAAGGAAATGTATGAACGAGAAAATCGCAGCCTTCGAGAACAACGCGATGAAGCGTTCTTGGAGAGAGATCGTGCCGAAAGTCGATTCAAGGAAGCAACTGCCAAGTTCGAAAATTTACAACGTGATCTCTCCAGTGTTCAATCATGCGCAGATACACGGGTAGCAGAACTATTAGGTGATGTCAAACTGAAAGCCTTTGAGCTGGAGAGGGCGAATCTCATGATTGAGGAACTGAGGGGGAAATTGAGAGAACTGGAGCTGAATTATGAGAAAGTGCAAGTGAAATTGGAAGCTGTGACGAAAGAATATTATTGCCTGGAATCAGAGAGCGGTCAGAAGTTAGCGGAACTTGAGACCAAGGCGGAAGAGCAGAAAGCCAAACTGGAATCATACGAGGCTGTGGAGAGTGAACTCGATCATGTTGTGATGGAAGCTGCGGAGAAATGTGAGGAGGTAAGCCCACTTCTAGAAATGCAGAGATATCTATTCTCCTTCGTCAATAATCAGAAAGTTTTCTTACAAACCTAGAAGTCATGAATACGCAGTGCGTGTAGGTGCACCGGATTGTCGATATGTAATGTCATCCAGATGTACATGAAGTAGCCAGTGAGGCGTTATTGTCATATACATCATAAGCTGTAAAATCGGAATTTCAAATGCTGGTATTTATCATTGTTCTATTCATGCTGTTCATACTATATGCTCGGTAAATGCAAATTACCAGCAATTGAATTGGTCCGACGAAAATATGGAACCCATTCCTTTGTTAGAAAAATGAATTCCAGCAAATAATGGGCTAGAGTTATCCATATTTATTTCCAAGTGAGAGAAACCCAAAAAACACCGTTGTTGGCTATAATGCTTTAATAAGCGAGGCCTTTCAACCGGCTCAGCCAGTCATCGTCAGGCGAATGACAATTCTTGACAGAAGAAATTGTACGGATTGCAAAATACAGCTCACTTGGCATGCAGCATTTGAAAGTCAAAATCAATTAAGTTAGTTATTAAAGAAATAATTCCGCTAACAAAAAGTAATCCAAGAGCATACTACTAGCAGATCAGGAGAAGAAAGTAAAGTCATGATACCAGAAAAATTACAAGAGAAAGTCATTAAAGTCAGAAATCACTTATGTTGTGCTTGGTGCGATTCGACGAGGATAACTTCTTGCTCCACCAGGCCTCCTCTACGATTCTCCTTCTCCAACTACCTTCTCTGTCGATGACCTTCATCGCATCAAAATCGACTGAATGCGAGCATTCATGAACGTGTTGGGGAACTTCAGAGCGAGTAACGTCCAGCTCTCGAACAGCCCTCACGTGCTCACGCTTACGTTCCTCCAGTGTACGGAACAAACTTTTGAATTACTATTTGTTAACGGAATTATTTCTTTAGTAACTTTGATTGATTTTGACTTTCTATGCTGCATGCCAAGTGAGCTGTATTTTGCAATCCGTACAATTTCTTCTGTCAAGAATTGTCATTCGACTGACGATGACTGGCTGGGCCGGTCGAAAGGCGTCGCTTAAAATAGCATTATAGCCAACAATGGTGTTTTTTGAGCCTCCCCCACTTGGAAATAAATAAAGAAAAATGACTGTTTTAAGCCATTTGATGGAAGTACATAAGGTAGCAGTAAATATGCAAACGTGATTATCTACCAGGATTTACCATTCAACACCAACGGCAACAGGAGAGAAATCCTTCGAATATCTTCAAGAATCATTGTTTCATCATTATCGCTTTTTTATCTACAGAGAAAACTCTTAAGAGATGGTCATTGGTCATGTATATGAAGGGCATTATTTTTCATATGTAATTAACCAGACGACGGGAGATCATAATGTCGATCTTTTTACCGAAACGATAGCAGCAAAAACTCCCTGAGTAGTTTGAGGTCGAAGTAATATTCCAAAAGTAAACAGACTGATCTTCGGCGTCCAGCGACTTCGTTGGTCGATCTTACAATAGCGTTACGGGCCAAGCAAGCCGTGTGAAGATATATGAAGAGTGAGTGATATTAAGAATTGTGATGTCTGTATGAATGCATGTCTAATTGTGAAGTCAGATTGTAGTGTGGCAGTTCATATTTCTTGTTTATTGTAGGTTTCAAGTATGTGATTGCTTTGGCTTCTGTTATTGTTGTCTCGTGTGTTGAACAGTTTGCTAATGAGACCGACCTGAAAATTTCCGATGCTGCCCTCTCCATTGTGTTTATCTTGCAGATGTTGATATAAGGCACTGGTGATGCTTTTATTTTCTATAGCTCTTTTGTGTTCTTGATGTCTCGTTTTTAGCATCCTCGCTGTTTTGCCGATGTAAAATTCTCCGCAATGTACACATATGTACTGATACACTACAAAGCGGTCTCTACAAGTATATTTACTGTTTACTAAGTCCTTACAAATACTACAGTCGCAAGATTTATTATTATTACTATTTTTTAGAAAAGACGCTGAATTACAGCCATACTCATTTGTCAAACTTATTGGTAAGCTATACTTCTTAATTAATTTATTAACCTTACGGTTGCAGCGATCAGTAACATACGGTAGCTTGAAATTTACATTCCCATCTTGACGTGCTTTACTTTGCTTCCTTAAAATACTTATATTCGTATCTTTTTTGTTGTAGCCACTATTTTCTAAGATATTTTCAAATTTGGAAAGGTTCTCTTTTCTGAGTTCGGGGTCATTGGACTGTTTGCTTATAGTATTAATGCTATTCCTAACATAGTTAGACTTTACATGCGCAGGTAAGAACGAGTCTTTTCTAAGAACGATGCCCGAATGGCATTCCTTTTGATACCAGGAGTACTCTAAATTTCCCCCCTTATGCGAATTTGAATATCCAAAAAAGGTAACAAATTTTGTGGTTTTGGTGCTTCTATTGAAAACTTGATATTAGTATTAATAGACTCGAAAGCTTCTCGAATTGACCTGAAGTGGTCTTCATCGTATTCTAACGGACCGATAATAATGTCATCTATGTATCGCTTGTATAGACTTGGGTTGAAATTTAACTTTTCTAAAGCATTAGTTTCTATTTTATGCATAAAAATTATTGCAAAAGGCGGTGCCAAATGGCATCCCATAGGAACGCCTCTAATTTGCTTATAGATTTTATCATTGTACTTCACTTCATAATTGTAGTAAACAAAGCGTAGTAATTTTTCTACGTTTTCAATATTTATCCCAAAGTTTTCAATTTTATCCCAATTATTTCGCAAATGTTCAATATTGTATTGTATATCCACTGCTAATGGAATGCTTGGGTACAAGTTTTTTACGTCAAGCGAAATAAATACGTGGTTATTATTGATGCTACCAAAACTGTCTAGAGCTAAAATTAGATCATCAGTTTTAGTTAGATGTGCCGGAACAAACCTTAGGGCTTGTGTTAATATTTTTGAAACAACCTAGTCTATTTTCTCAACCGGTGTGTTGTTGACTGAGGCTATCGGTCGAACGGAAAACCCTCTTCTGACTTTTCTTTGTGATTTTTAATAAAAGTAAAGAAGTTTGCTGGATTACTCCCTGTACTTATTAACCTCTCGCTTTGAGAGAGTAACGGACTGTCCTTAATCGCGGTTTTTATTAGTTTATTCGCTTGTTTTTCGATGGCGTCTCTTTTACTTTTTTCTAGTATTTGGTAAGTATCTTCATCTTGAAGAAAAGCTTAGTTCTTATCAATGTAGTCCTCAGTTTTACAGAGTACGAATTGATTGGTTTTATCCGACCTCACGCATTGTAGGTCATTTCTATTTAGAAAAGCTTTAGTCGTTTTACTTTTTTTATTTATATCTACATAAGATTTGCTTTTTCTAAGTTTTGCTGTTTCGCAGTCTAAAATTCCTTTTAGATCATTTTCAAAACAAATTAACTTATTTTCTTATTCTTCGCTCATCTTAGGCGGCAAACGACATGAATTCTTAGTGAACGGAACCTTTAGTACTGTTTCATCTTTAGGCTCATCTTTCATCCTATCGCTCCAACGTAAATTATATTTTAGGGCTTCAAAGTTCAAAGAAACCTTTTCCCAAAAAGACTTATGCTTAGGTCCTTTATTTAGAAAATCCCCTACAGCATCGGGAATCTCCAAGTAGGTCTCATTAGTAAACTTGGTGTCTGGAGTTGAATGATTAGTCGAGTGGTTTATGTTGATTTGATAGGGAAAACACGGCTGCTTAGCACATTTATAAAAATCATTACAAAGTGGGTAGTGAAAACCGCAGAGTCTCAACCACTTCTTACTGTGCTTTCTGAACAGTTACTGCTTTCTAAAAAATCATTATGATCTCCTGTCGTCTGGTCAATTGCGTTAACAACACCGTGAACCTTCCATGGTACGCGAAGAACACTGCGATAAGCTACATCAACACTCAAGTGAAGTATGTGAGGACAGAAAGCCACATGAAGTTTTTGAAGAGCTGCTTGAATTACAATGTCATTCCCAACTATCGAGTCTATTAATACTAATATCAAGTTTTCAATAGAAGCACCAAAACCACAAAATTTGTTACCTTTTTTGGATATTCAAATTCGCATAAGGGGGGGAAATTTAGAGTACTCCTGGTATCAAAAGGAATGCCATTCGGGCATCGTTCTTAGAAAAGACTCGTTCTTACCTGCGCATGTAAAGTCTAACAATGTTAGGAATAGCATTAATACTATAAGCAAACGGTCCAATGACCCCGAACTCAGAAAAGAGAACCTTTCCAAATTAGAAAATATCTTAGAAAATAGTGGCTACAACAAAAAAGATACGAATATAAGTATTTTAAGGAAGCAAAGTAAAGCACGTCAAGATGGGAATGTAAATTTCAAGCTACCGTATGTTACTGATCGCTGCAACCGTAAGGTTAATAAATTAATTAAGAAGTATAGCTTACCAATAAGTTTGACAAATGAGTATGGCTGTAATTCAGCGTCTTTTCTAAAAAATAGTAATAATAATAAATCTTGCGACTGTAGTATTTGTAAGGACTTAGTAAACAGTAAATATACTTGTAGAGACCGCTTTGTAGTGTATCAGTACATATGTGTACATTGCGGAGAATTTTACATCGGCAAAACAGCGAGGATGCTAAAAACGAGACATCAAGAACACAAAAGAGCTATAGAAAATAAAAGCATCACCAGTGCCTTACATCAACATCTGCAAGATAAACACAATGGAGAGGGCAGCATCGGAAATTTTCAGGTCGGTCTCATTAGCAAACTGTTCAACACACGAGACACAACAATAACAGAAGCCAAAGCAATCACATACTTGAAACCTACAATAAACAAGAAATATGAACTGCCACACTACAATCTGACTTCACAATTAGACATGCATTCATACAGACATCACAATTCTTAATATCACTCACTCTTCATATATCTTCACACGGCTTGCTTGGCCCGTAACGCTATTGTAAGATCGACCAACGAAGGTGCTGGACGCCGAAGATCAGTCTGTTTACTTTTGGAATATTACTTCGACCTCAAACTACTCAGGGAGTTTTTGCTGCTATCGTTTCGGTAAAAAATCATTATTTTTCACATGAAATTATTTGATATGACCCAAATGTCGTTCACACCTATTTGTTTTCGTGAGTTGATGAGTTGTAGCATAACTCATCAAAATATGTAGTTTTGTTCGACACATGGGTTTGTTCGACACAGTTTCGATGGTTTTGTTCGACAGTAGTTTTGTTCGACATTATGATATATATATATATATATATATTATACAATTGATCATAAGTAATCGCCATGAGACTTAATAATAAAGATAAATTAAAAAAATCAACGTAGTCTCAAGATAGAAATTGTTTATTATTGTGAATAAACAATTTCTATCTTGAGACTACGTTGATTTTTTTAATTTATCTTTATATTATACAATGTATATAATAAGGTTATTATTTTCTTGCGTATACCAAGTTCTATATCATAGCATTCATAGACATCCCTGATTAAATTGCAGTCTGTTTCATAAAACTGTATTTTCTTTGTTTAGCATTTTACTCCATACATTCGCGTACTCTGTGGTAGCCTTATATCAAGTTCCATCCTAGCAGGGATATAGAAATGTGACGGGGCAATATAGCAATAGAAATAAGTCATAACATGCTTTAATGTCAGCATAGATAATACATGGCATAGAGCAAGGATTTCCATGAAAAAAACACTGTCGAACAAAACCATGTGTCGAACAAAACCATGTGTCGAACAAAACCACTGTCGAACAAAATGCCTAAAATCCATGATATCTTATTGTCGAACAAAACTGCTACATTCCATAATTTATATGCATTAGCTGTTTGGTAGGCTTGCGATGCTACCTTTGTATTTGATATGAAGATGATTTGTAATGTCTGATTGCAGGAATTGCAATTGCTGAGATGGCACTTTGCTGTAGCATCGGTTTTCTTGTTTCCTCTGCAGATTTCTTTGTTTAATATTGTCAATGCAGATTTGGCCACTTGGATCACGCAGACACGGAAATTCACTTACAATCCATGATTTCAGCAGAGGGCTCGATTTCTTTTTAGGAATAGCATGATTTCACTTTGTGGAAAATTTTAGAAAGGTTCCAATTATTCTTGTAACAAGAAGAAAGCGACTCCGTATATTTGAATAAGATGCCTAAATTCAATGCAGCAGTGCATGGTGTATCAGCTCATTGTTATTTATTTGCATTAGTCAAAGTCTAAAGCAAAGCAATGTTCAAATTGACGTACTTTTGCATTTTTTCCTCCATTAGGAATGCATCTGTTTTTTTTCTAGAATCATCTGCTTGTGTTGAATTTTACTCTCTATTAGTTGCATTATTATTATAGTGGTCATATATGATCAAAAATGATATTATCCTCACTGATTTAATTTTCAGACAAATGAATGAAAAAGACGCTGCGGCTGCAGGAAGAACTGTTTCAGCATGCTTTGCAGTTGCATTAAAAAATCTCTCTTTAATCAATTGATCTGAGTCTTATATGTAAATCACAATTCATTAAAGCAACTGTCGTAATAGTCAATTGAACGATGTGATTTATCAGAGTCCACGGAGTTATTGATATGTCATGCTATAGTAAAATTCGAACGGTTGACCTGGAGAGAAAGTGTCTCAAATTTAACCGGCAGATTTACCGGATACGAATATTTTTCTGGTAGAACATGTTCGAGAAGCACCAGTGCTTGCGAAATTCGCAAAATTTTCAATTTTCAATTATCTCACTTAATCTTTATGTCTGGTCTCCTGTCTCGCCACATTTATTCTCAATGTCTACATCACCTAGACAGTCAGCTTGAAGACTTCGTTATTTTCACTTTTGAAGTTGAGAATTCAAACCTCTCAGTGAAACTTCAGCACTATATCTTTCAGGAGGACATCAACATGGAACGTGTTACTTTCGCCTTCGCTGACGGAGCTCATTTACCATCAACAGCACGACGTCGTATGCAGCAGAGTGTTCATCTAGCACGACGTGTCCTTGCATTGGAGAGGAAAATTCGAGAACTGAATAAAGAACTAGAGGTTGGCCGGAGTGAGCGACAACAAGCGATGGATGAAGCAGAGCGCGCGCATGGGGTAATGTCGTTGATTTCATAGCTATTAGGAAACTTGAATTTGAAGATTGATACCTTGATTTTTCCCATGGAAAATATAACTTTTACAACATTTTCTACACATAGTTATGTATATCTAAGTTCAACAAGGTAAAGACAATGTCGAAAGCTATTTTTGGAAGCATTTTTTCAAATGACCTTGTCATTGTTTTGTTGAAATTAATTGTATTCGAGTCAATGGTGAACCTGATGTTGACTCTGCTTTGACATGAGGTTAATGTTTACCTTGAAGGCCTTATCCCATCTCAGGATAGGGTCGGCCTGGTATTGCTCCTCCACCTGCCTCGGTCAGCCGCGTCTTTCTCCTCCAGACCGACTGCGCGCATGTCCTCGTTCTCTTGACCCCTACACGTCTTCCGCGGTCTTCCACTTTAGCGTCTTCCGGGGATGGGAGCGTCGTATGCCTCTCGAATAGGATGGTGTTTTCTCGCCGTAGGGCGTAACCGAGCCATCTGAGATGGTTGCATCTTATCACTTCTTTGATTAGCGCTGTCATAGATCACCCACACACATCACTATTTCGGACGTGATCCAAGCGTGTTACACACATCATTTAACGTGGCATCTTCATTTCTGTGGTCGAGACTTTCCGAACATGTTTGGTGTTTACCGGTCAACATTTGGAGCTGTGTACAGCTTGGCCTTCAGTCGCATGGGTATTATCTTGTCATACATGACACCAGCCAATCTTCTCCAACTCATCCATGCTACTTGCGTTCTGTGGTTAACATCGTCATCAATAGTGGCATCTTTCCTTAGGATCGACCCGAGGTACTTAAACTTCTTTGTTGTTGATATTGGGTTTGAGTTGATGTTCATCTGATGGTCAGTAATCTCGGTTGACATGTACTCAGTTTTATGTGGAAAAATAAAAAAGCTGGCAAGTTGCGACTCAAATATTTCATCTGTCACCGACATGACATGAACAAGAAATTGATTTTACGGTCATGTAAATACATGTTCGATGTCAGGGTGCAAACGATTTCATGAAGGTTGTGTTCTAAAGAAGGCATCAAAGTAACTTTGGCTTTAACTTAGAAACATTTTGACTTGTAATTGTTACTAGCCCCACAATTTTCATCATTGAGGCATTGAAATGTAGCGATATTGTTATTAGCACCCGAACTGGATCTAAGTTTCGATAACTTTCTGTTGTCACCAGTCATTTTAATTCGTCACTTATGCTTTTGGTTCCATAAGAGAATCATTATCATTACTTATGACAGACAGACGCTGAAGTCGTAACTCATTCACCACATGTTCTTTTTTATGTATAGAATTACCTATAATTGTAAAAATGGAGCTGATACATTTTTCTTTTCCTTGAGAATCTTTTCCTTCATAATCAGATCGTGCTCATCCATCAACTTTGGATTCGTCTTGCTGTGTGTAGTCAGGAGAGATGACGTTATCGGGTCACGAGTACTGCAAATTTAAGCAGCAGTCTCAAATATAGCACATCTTCGCTCTCTGGGGAGAAAGATTTTCAACCCATCTGGCTTCTCTCCTAAACTAGCGGTCCGATAATCGACAGAACTCGTCAATGCAATTAAGGAATCTGTCATAAAGTTGAGGTGATCTGTCAACATAGGTGAAAGGAGAGGATGACAAGCATAGCATCAGTATTTAAACTCAGGATTCAGAGTGAGAACAAAATTCCTTCTTTGGATTAGCGACTATGAAAGACTTGTCACGAGAATCTTGCATCCAGTTCATTAGCATGCATGCAGCTCAGAACATCGTTAGTCCATCATGCCAGAAGCTATCTTTACAAGTCCACTATCCGTCGACTGAGATGGAGTATAATATTGTTGCCATTTCTGAACGGCGCCCCGTAAACAAATATTGGTAAATCAAGTGGATTGAGAATTTTATAGCTGAAAAACGTCAGCGAGTTGCAGCCATTCTCTCTCAGACGGGATGTAATTTCACTTAGTCCTTCTATTGATGCTATGTCAGTAGAAGCAGTTCTGCAGCAAATGAGTGCATGTTGCATGCCTAGGCCCTTTTCCGGAACTTCATGGATAAACCTACCCCTGGAGCGCTGCTTGCATTTGTAGTTTCTTCGTGGCTTAAGTCTTTCTTATGGCACAGGTTTAGTATTTGCGAGCTAGACTATCACCAAATCTTGATTTCCCTACGTATTCTTTTACAGAAATCGTATTTGTATATCTCCATAAGATGCTATCGAAGCGCGAAAGTTTAGGCTATGATTTTGCATATTGCCATTAAAAAAACTAAATTATTATTATTTTCGTTTATAAAATTCATTTCGGTTGATGGATAACGACTCATCTAATATGAAGAAGAAAAATACACTGCCGTCTAAAGCCATTAACTTGATTGAATAAGCTTCACTGTCATTAGCTGATCAATGGCTGCAATGGAATTATTTTCAAAAAAGCATTGACAGACAGGCATGAGCTCTTCATGTAAATATCTCTTTAGATCTCAGCTTTTGTGAAGATTTTCGGGGTTTATACCATTAACCAGCATGCGATTAATGGATTTATGCGGTTGGAAATTTTAATCCGGTTGAAATGAAAATATGTCAGCGACTAACACATATAAAGCTTAAAAGCAATATTTATACAAATCGAGAGATTTATTAATGCTTTTCAAATACCATCTCTGCGAATTGCAGGCCATCTGTAATTGTGTAATCGTTGTAAATCGAGGATCACAAAACACGCAATGCGTCAGACGATTTAAGAAATGTTGATTTTGCATGCACACTCGAATGCCAAAGTACGACTGTGCATAGTGCAATTTTTGCTTGCACCGAAATTTGTTAATTGCGACCATTGTAAAGTATACAATGTAATTAATCGAACCACGAGAACATTTTTTTGATTTTGGACTTTTAATTTCTATATCATAGAAATGAAGCTTCATGAAAATTATGGTTTTGTCACGAAAAAAACTAATGCATTTTCTGATGCTGAGAAAAATGTGGTTAGATGAGATCCTTAGGTGACGATAATAAAATATACTGAAACATCACAGAGAAACCGCTTGAAGCCGAGCAGTATCGAGATGTTGACCTTCTTCCATAGTGATTTGTAGATTGCGCAGCTCATGGCTTGCAATAATTTGTGGATGAGGTTGCTGATCAAAATGATATTTTTGCTAAATGGTTCTGAAATGGGTATATTTTCAATCTCTCGGAGGCCATTGAGTTTCCTGCTAATATTTTAACAGAAATGTAGGTATCATATGTTGATTAGAACGTTTCTGTCACTTAAGTTTTATAGTTCCCTATTACAGTTGTATCAAGATCACTCTGTAAGAGGATCTATTTGACTTGGGATCGTAGATAGCGGTGACGCTGTTTTGAATCTTTCAACATTTCCTGATGTCTTCAGATATTGCAACTTATCTTTTGTCATGTTTTTGTAGTTAAGAAAAGAAGAAAAGAAAAGGAGAGCCAAAAATCTCAGAGCAGATGCTTCTTCAAGCCAACCCCATTCTTCTCTTCCACGAAATTTTTGCGGCACTTCAAATTAAGGGAGAACAATCAATTTCTAGGGTTTGAAAATTTACCGCTACTTTTGGAAATTCGACATTTCATCACTGCATGTTCACCCTTACACTGTCATATCAACTCCCCTACAAGACTACAAGACAACCCTTTTCAATTTAATTTTCTATGCTGAGCAACAAATTTCATGACATATTTATATTATCCGTACATTATACATCATTTTTTCATCTGTTTGCTGTCAACTGCTTTCTCTTTGTGCATTACGCATTTATGAGAGTATTAAAATATGATGCAATTAATAATAAAATAGCCACTATGTGAGAAAATCTCTATTTGCTGGACAACGTTTCGGGAGTCACCTGCTCCCTTCCTCAGGTCACAAGAAATGAATGATGACAAAATCAGCGGCAAATACAATTTACAACTCGCGAAGCGGTTACCAAGTCCGGGGTCAAGCATAGAACTGAAAGTTCTCGGTCACATTTTGACAAACTCCTACGATCCCTCATTTCAAGAAGTTTGTGGGCCAAATTTAGTGTCATCGAAAATATCGTGAATCTCTCCGATTTTGTGCTTTCTAATTTTGAATTAGAACTGTTAGGTTTTGGTTTAAATTTTGCTCTTCCTAACAATCGTCAGGTTTTCCCTGAATTTGTATCAAAGATGTACGATTCTAAAGATTCTTTTCATAAGAATTTCATTTATGGTCATATTAGCGGTATTTTTGATAGTCTTGGTAATTTTTCTAAGACTCCCAAGGCGCTATCAGTCAGCTTTATCTTCTTTACGTAAAAATAAGTTGTTACATATTTGTCAGGCTGACAAGGGAGGAAAAATTGTCATTCTTAATCGCAAGGATTATGTAAAAAAGATGCTGGATAATTTATCCTGTCAGGATACTTATCGCACTGTTTCTAATGTTCCCTTGCCTCTTATGCAAAGGAATTTCAATAGTGGGTTGAAATCAATTGCTGATAAGTACCCTGCAGATAGGAATTTTGTTTTATCATTCAAATCGATTTTGCCCTCTTTACCTTACGCTTATGGACTTCCGAAAGTCCACAAGGTCAATTGTCCATTTCGTCCGATTATTTCTTGTTGCAATTCGCCATCTTACAAGCTTTCTAAGACCTTAGCCCGTTCTCTTTCCCCTTTGCTTGGTTGCTTTTCCACTAGTCATCTTAAGAATTCATCTGATTTGTTGAACAGAATTTCCAACATCTCTCTGAATCCCGGAGATAAATTCGTTTCTTTCGATGCCATTTCTCTATTTACTAATGTGCCTGTTCAACCTACTATAGATTTTTTGTCTCGTCGTCTTTCTTCCGTTTCTTATGACTTTCCTGTTAGTGTAGATTGTCTGCTAGATCTTGTTCGATTATGTCATAGTCACAATTATTTTACTTTTGAAAACAATTATTTTCAGCAAGCTTTTGCCTTAGCCATGGGAAACCCATTTTCCCCTGTGCTTGCGAATTTTTTCCTTGAGCATGTAGAAAGCGAGTTGCTTCCCACTTTTGCTGGCAACAGCCCTCTTCTTTGGTTTCGTTATGTTGACGATGTTCTATCTTTAGTTTCGCATGATTTTGATTTGGATTCATTCTTGTCTTTTATTAACTCCTTATATCCTTCTCTGAAGTTCTCTTATGAGTATGAGTCTCATAACGCCATTCCCTTTCTAGATGTTTTGATTAAGAAGGTTGGCCGTTCTCTTGGTTTTTCTGTTTTTAGAACGGATACTCACTCTAACAGCTATCTTCATTTCTTTTCTTTTCATCCATTAATTGTTAAAATAAATGTCGCTCGCGGCCAGTTTTTGCGTGCGCTTCGTATTTGTAGTTCTGATTCTATTGATGATGAAATTGATTTCATTTTTTCTTCGTTTATGAAACTTGGTTATCCTCCAGATGTCTTAAAAAAAGTTTTATCTAAAGCTAAGTCTACGTATTTTCGACCTGAACCTTTGTCGGATAATGTACATGTAAATAATGTAAATTTTCTTTCTGTACCCTTTTTACCTTCTCTAAATTGTACCAGTAATCATCGTTTGGCTAAATGTTACGGTACCAAACTTGTATTTCATTACCCTAACAGTATTAAATCAAACCTAGTTCATAACAACAGCATTAAGAAACCTGGCGGTGTGTATAGTAAACCATGTAAAGACTGCGATAAATTTTATGTCGGTGAAACAGGTCGATCTGTTATTACTCGTATCAATGAACACAATAGAGCTGTCAGATATTTTGATGAAAATAATGCTTTGGCCCAACATTGTATGCAAACAGGTCATTCTATCGATTTTAATAGGCATGACGTTTTATCTTATTGTAGTGATTTTAGAACCAGACGTGTGGTTGAATCTTCATTTATTAAGGTTAACCAATCAAAAATGTTCAACAGTAACTCAGGCTTTCATCAACCGGACTTGGTAACCGCTTCGCGAGTTGCAAATTGTATTCGCCGCTGATTTTGTCATCATTCATTTCTTGTGACCTGAGGAAGGGAGCAGGTGACTCCCGAAACGTTGTCCAGCAAATAGAGATTTTCTCACATAGTGGCTATTTTATTATTACAATTATCCGACGAACATTTTCGGTTACCTAGATTATGATGCAATTCCTATAGAAAAATGATCTGGGAAATAACCTCCACATTTATTTATGACTTTCACATTTCTCTGCAGATGTTGAATGATGTCCAGCAGCCGTACGGATATCTTGTCGATTCGTTGCGTGTTCGAGATGAACAGTTAGCCAAACAGCGAGATCACGTAGCTACATTAGAAGCCGAATGTCGAAACCTCCGCCGAGAACGCAGCGAGCTTCTTCGAGTAAAGAATCAAATGTCAATCGATCTAGAAAAGTTGTTGAGCCAACGAGAAGAGCTCAGCATGCTGAAGCAGCTAATGGCTGATCTAAAGGAACAACGGAACGCCAGAGTTCCGAAACATGAGGTAATTATCAAAGTAGTTCATGATTTTCTGTCATTGTAAACAGATGCCATAGATCATTTAGCTTCATGAAACTTTAAGTGTCACAATTATCCATGGACGGTGCTGACACAGTCAAACTCTATCTAAAGCGTTGTGATCTTTAAGCCCAGATGCTCTTCCTGTTGACTGACAAAGGCACTTTTGGTGCTCGATCTCTAGACCAGAAGATTGCTGGGTCAATACTCAACCACTGTGCAATGGAGATCATAACATAGTTTGATGATATTAAGTAAAGGGAATAGAAGTAAACGCCTATCAATTGTCTAATCTGAATGCTAGGCCTAGTGATAATTAATTCATTTCCTCTGCACGAGGCCACTACTGCTACTGACCGGCTTAACGTCCTCTGTTCCTCAGGTTTGCGGGGTTGGCAGTGTACGTGTCGATAAATGGTTCGTCGGATTGCACTTCGCTGCGAATCGGAGGTCTTTCTCAATGTTGTTTCCACTTTTTTTCTGGCCTGTTCGAACCAGGACTTCTTGCGATGTAGCTAGAGCGATAAAATCGACCCAGTTAATAGTTGTAATGTGAAAAGTGGAGCTAAATCGTTGAGCTAAGAGAGGATAAAATGTCGTCACGATTTTATACTGATCTTCATTAGTCCGGTGTGAACAGATGATAATTTCACAACCTTAAGTGTAAGCATTTTAAGTGTGTATTTGAACTTCCACCCCTTCCTCACACAACGCCCTCAATGCGTCGTGGGATTGAGTAGCGCATCTGCTCACAATAGTCTGATTCGACTATCTCTTTTATCTTCTCCATCAGACTATCTCGTGAAGTTGTTGTCAGTGTGGAATATTTGCTTCATATTAATGTCCAGCAGTTTTTGATGGGATTTAAGTTGAAAGTTGGCCTCGGCCATGGTCCCAACACCGTTTCTATTGAAGCCAATTTGTTACACTTTTTCACCCAATGACATGGGACGCCATTATGTTAAAATATCGTACACTGAGAGACTTCAAAACTATGAGAGTAATTTTTTGCTAAGTTGTCGAGATAAGTCATATATCTCATCGTTATAATGAGTGGTATTATTCGAATGGACTCACAACCCTTCACTGAGATAGCCGCTCAAATCATGAAAGATGGACAACTCTTGGCAGCTTGTTTTGCATATATATCGAGAGACAAGAATTGATCCGTCTACGAACGCGAATATTGCTTTATCATACACTCGTCCATTACTCAGAAATCCAGATTTGATACTTACGACAAAACGCAAGACAATCTTTGATATTTTTTGACGACAACTTTAAATTCTTAGCCCACCTGTAGGATTTCTGTTTGAACTCTGTTTCTGTCATCGATTATAGGTAGACTGGCGTCATGCTTACTTTCTTTATGAAGGTAGAATCTTTATGAAAATGGATCGCGATTTGAGTCAGCCAGAAATTGTTAGTCCGTTTATTTCAAGACGTTTGAATTGAGCAGAATCGTGCTATCATTAAATGCATTTGCAAGATATTTTACATATTGGCAGTTTGGCTAAGGTCATGGCTAAGAGTTAACTTGTTTCCTATGTATCATGAAGTTGAACAAATTGCGCCCATGCAAGGTCCAGATGTACTAACATCTTACTAAAGATGACTCTGATGGCCGCATGAAGTTCTACGAATAGCCGTTAACCAGATGGACAGAGAAGTTTTATTCAGAAAATTCTTTTTACGGAGGTATAGCCAATTTTTTGTCAATGGCAACAAATTATTTGAATAGTGAGCATCATTGACAAGAATCGTTTGGTTGGAGGGATTCTACATTTTCATGTAAAGAAAAAAAGTTTATTTTTCGCGAGCACTTTTGTAGTCCACCGACCGAACATGTTCATCCAACAATAGTGAGTCAACAACCATTATTAAAACTTTCGATATTGGAGTGATATCGATGAAAAGTTGATGCTGTGGCGTATAATATGGTTCACAAGAGTAGTAAGGCATTTTTCATCTTGGAAATTTAAAAGGGTCACTTGAATGCTGCGGTTTACTCGAGAAACGTGCGACTACTGTTAAATAAAGAAATCTCTGAACGCATGAAAGACCCTATTCCTGACTCGTTTGGAGTTGTAGCTCCAACGCAATTGCGTGGACTGCATCTCAGCCTTTCATTAGAGTGACGGTTCACATGGAGAAATTAATACAAATACTATTTCATTTACCTACAGCTGAAATTTGTTGGTTGTATAGTCATTAAGTATCACAAATTACTTGGTTATACTATTTTTCATTTTTTTGCGTGTTAAATAGTGAGTTTATCCCAAATCTGTTGCGGTGAATTTGATTCTGCTAACTACAGTCCGTTTCATTAAAAGTGGATCATCCTAAAATTTGACTAGATAGAACATAAGTATGATACAGAAAGCATTTTTCATGTTATTTCATGTCCCTAATATATTTAAATGTCCTTATATAATCTGATAAGCTATGATACAGTAACGGTTCTTAAGAAGCTAATATTTTGTGACCCTACCCTTATTGTCAATGACATTACCAATTCGTCTAGGCATTGATTCGATGATATCGTTGATTTTTGACTGATCTAACTTTCTCCACTCTCTTTTTAACAGTGACGTAAGTTGTGATACGCCATCTGTAGGTAGCAGTGAACGACGAACGTTACATTTTAGAATACTCCATACATTTTCTATCGGATTCAGATCAGGAGAACGAGCTGGCCAAGATAATGTCCTAAGCCCTAATTGAGACTTGCATAAGTTGACTCTACTACTCCTGTGACACGTAGCATTATCATCCATAAATAACCAAGTCGATGGATCACCAAGTTGATCTGTCATTTGGCCAATGTTCATTCGTAAAACATTCACATGGCGTTCAGAATTCATGGTTCCTTGCTGTGTGTGAAGTTCAGAGCGGCCATTGGTCCAAATGCCAGCCCAAATCAGTAGAGTCGCACCACCTTGTACCCGGGGACGATGTAAATGTCTCGGAATTTCCTGATCAGATTTTATCCATAATCTCAATCGACCATCACTATCCTTCAGACGAACTGATGCCTCATCAGACCAGACAACCCGATCCCATTGATTTCGCCGGTGACAATGACTCATTGCCCATCTGAGACGTCTTTTTGTATGCTGATCTGATAATTCGATCTGAGAGGGCCTCTTACAGCTCTTGAAATTCGACTCAATAAGTCTTCTACGAATAGTGGACTTAGAAATAGACGAGACTAGTGCAGCCATCTCAGTTAACGAGAGACTTGGATCAACTTTAACAAATCTCAAAATTAGGCGGTCTCTATGTTTGGATGTTTTGCGTGGACGGCCAGAGCCCTCTTTACGACAGAGTCGAAAATCATCATTATGCCATCGATGCACATTTGTGTAAGTGACATTTAGTCGCTTGCTTGTAGCTCGCAAAGAAAACCCTAGTTCTAGCAAGGCTGACACTTTGCCTTTTGTGAATGCGATCTCGTTATTGTTCATTTGTGCATTGTATTGTTTTCAACCGGTAAGAGATAGAATTCTAGCTGAAAGCAATCAGGAGTGCTGCCAACACCACCGCAACGAAGTCAGGAAGCTATGGAACATGAAGTCCAGTTAATCACATGTAGCAGTTACATTATTGTTGATGAATAATGGTGCTATACTGGCTCTGATTGACCGATTTTCTTTATTTTTGTTTTGCTTGATAGCTTTTGGCTTGTAGAACAACATATTACATAACAAAGGAAACAAATGTAATTTTATAAGAGTGAGGTATGATTTTGTGTAACATTGCTAAATGAAGATCAAACTATCTACTACTTTTTTATCTATAACAGGAAAATAACTCAATATTCATGCTTGAAATTTCCAACAATGATATTAGCAAGCACAACTGACATATCTTCCAAATTTCAGAGAAATTTGTTAAAGTTTGGCGGAGTTAGACAAAGCTGAAGTCAAGGCGATGTTTAAGGGTGATCCATTTTTTATGAAACAATCTGTAGTTAGTCTAACAAATTCAATTAGTCTAACTGCTAACAAATTCAAAGTTCGATTGTAAAAAATGCAAGTTTGATTAAAGAGCATTTACATGTCTTTTCAGATGAACAGTCGCCGAAGAGGCGATGGGCACATCACTAGTGCGCGACCCGAGATTATCATAGACAAGAAGTCAAGCCCTGATGATGAAGGAGCAGACTGGGTTCGAGTGTTGAAGCAGAAGAACATAGAACCTAAAACGGATGTTAAAAAGGTTTATGGAACATACTACTCATGACCTGATTATCACATTGGAATCTCAGTGAAATTTTAAATTTTGTTGTCAATATTTGCAAGAGAGTCGTAATGTCATTCATTGATTTGCACCGCAGAGCGGAGATTTGCACCAGGATGTCTGACCTATTTTGTATTATATCTTTGTTACTTCTATGCTTTCTGCATTGTTGGTTTTTATTTCCAATGGATGCCCAAACACTGATGACAAATTCATTCTGCAGGGACAGTATTATTCTGTCGTTTCTATTACCTTACAAGTACGATAATGTGAATTGATTGTACAGTAGTTTTAGTTCTTGTCAATGTAGGTAATATTACATTCAAATTATTTTGTATCACTTTTATACCAAATAAAGACGAGATAGCATTCCTTCGTTTTTCTTGAACGATCGAACATGCAGCTAGAAGGTTGATTGAACGTGCTACTAGCTGATTTTTCCGCCTTGACAGAATTTTTAAAATTTGTAGATTCCGTCGATATACTTTTTTGTGATAGCTAGGTCGCATTAGGCATAGCCTAGAGGAAGGCTTGCTGTATCAAAACCTCAGTCTCTTTCACGAGCGATCATGGTGCTCCCTCAGTGCACACACAGGATTGAGTTGAAAACTGAATTTGGATCATGTTAGCACATACACGAGAGAAAATGTATTTTTCAAAGTATTGGATGTCTTACGAAACAGGTGGATACATCATCAACATATTTAACATGTCAAAGAAATTACATAAAGCCTACTACATCTTTTCAAAGAAGATCTTAGTAGTGTGAATTAGCCCACTAGTGCAATTCAGATAAAATGTCAAAGACGCCGCAAGAGTGTTGCAGATGCAACAGCTGCACTGTCGTTGCATTCGTACCTAGCTCTTTTCATGAATTACCAAAAATTTATCTTTAACAAGCGTCACATTTGCCGTCCAGGAGACAGTTTTTATGGTGTGCATAAATTTGCTTGTACATTCATTCGGAAACATTAATATAAAGACAACCAATATGCTGCTTTTATTGTGAAGGGCGTCTGCATGATAGTGATGAAAATTTTCCGGAAAATTTTTAATCAAAATTTTCCGTGGAAAATTATGGAAAATTTTGAAAGCTTTGATTTTTTTGATAGGCCTTATAATTTGAGCGCTTCCACTGCCGAGGCAGCTATACGTACCAATAAATTGGGTCTAAAACTCTTAATTTCATCATTATTTCGATTGAGCGATCGTTAGCAACATGAGTTCCGTCCGCGGATTTTTGAACATTCCTTTGCCACCGCAGTGGCTTGTACTATAAATTGTTAGCATTTTTAACTATCACACAGACACCGTTTGGGAATCTTACTTTACAATCGGCACAATTTCATGCAATGTGAAAGATCTGCAGCAAAAATAATATACTTCATTTTGGAGTTTGCTTATTAGCTTGAAAGTTAAGCTTTATTATGCAGCGTTGATCAGTGATGCAAATTGTCCATGTGTTGATGAACAAGTGAAGCATAAGCACACAGTCCAAGCAGCATTCATGAGCGACCATTTTGGAAGACATAAAGACTGTAAACTCGTTAGTTGGTCACTAAAGATATCTGTGATGAGTAAAAGAATATCTATGATAGCCTCTAACTTCTGGTCTAATTTCCGACATCTTCGCTGAGGATACACATCCTCCATTTCTGTTCATAGTTCCAATTCGATTTCAGATCTGCCCAAATGAATTTCAGATATGATCCACATGAATTGCAGATCTGCAGTTGAATTTAAGATCTTTTCAAAGTTGAGTTTCTGACAGATATATGAAATTCAGCTAGAGAAATCTGAAATCCATCCAATGTCTGAAATTCATTTGGAAGGATCTGAAATAGACATGGAAATAAAGGTGCAGTTGGTTACAAAAGTTACATACAGGGATGATAGAGAAGTTTCCGGTCTTTGAATATTACATAGTCTTTTCAAACGACTATAATAAGTCTACAAAACAAAGGCAAAAACGTCAATCACCAAAAAATAAATTTCAAAATTTTCCATTTGCATCACTACAGTGCATGATAACAAAATTATCAACAAACAAAATCTTATAATCACTTAATGCCGCCTGCAAACTCGTCTTGTTGAACAACCTGTTTTTTACAATCGATAAAAGGAATACGCTAACGTGATGCTGAAAATTAGCATTTACGAATGCTTTTAGAATGTGTATGACAAAACATAACTTACAAGCTTCAACTATACTCAAATATAAGATGCGAAATACAAAGTCGCGTAAACGCATTGTATGACAAAATAAAGGCCGTGTGGTCCAGGGCTCCCACTCCTGCGCAAATTTTGCGCAGACGCAAATTTTCAAATTCTGTGCAAATGCGCAAATTTTTCGGAAATTCCAATTTTCTGCGCAAATTTGAGAATTTTGTTGTAAAAATCTTAAATTAATATCGACATGGTATCCATGAAGTTGCTACCGTTGAAAATAAATTTTCTTTTTCATGCTAATTGGATGTGAATGGGACGAATTCATTGAATATATTTTTTCTAAGCATGCTTTTCTTTTTCTGGATTATTATTGCGTCTTTCCCGAGACTTAAACAGAAGTAAACTTTTGTAAACATCCCGTATAATGATCATTCAGATAGGAAGACGAGAAAATCTAACTTAATGTACATCAACTTAATTATTTCGCTTTAGCTGCAGACACATTACACCAATTACAAATCAGATACAAATCTAAAAAAGTTACGTCTTAAGATATGTAAATTAGTAAGGGCATCCCTTGGAAACATTTAATTCAGCTGTTTCATTCAAGTTGTATTCAATCACTAGCCTACTGTTAGTGATGAAAATTTTCCGGAAAATTTTGAATCAAAATTTTCCATGGAAAATTTTGGAAAATATTGGAAAATTTTGGAAAAAATCGGAAAATATTGGAAAATTTTGGAAAATTTTGAAAGTTCTAATTTTTTGTGATAGGCCCTATGCTTTGACCGCTTCTACAGCCGAGGCAGCTACACACCAATAGCATGGGTCTAAAAGTGGTGATCTTGATCATCATTTTGATTAAACCGATTTTGAAAAATGAAAAAATTTGAATTTTTGTGACATAATTTTTACGTTTTCCATCATAGCAGAGGCATAGACACATCAATTGAATTGTTCTAAAACTCTTGATTTCATCATATCATTTCGATTAAAACAATCGTGGCAATACGAATCCCGTCCGCGGATTTTTTAGCATTCCTTTGCCACCAGTGGCTTGTGGCAATTTGCAGTTGGCATTTTTAATATTATAACACAGACATCTTTTGGGACAACGTGAATTTTTTTCCTTGACGATAGGGGTATAATTTCATGCATTGTGAAAGATCTGGAGCAAAAAAGAATGCACTTTATTTGGGAGCTTGTTTATGGCTTAAAAGTTGAGCTTTATCATGCAGCCTTGATTGCAATGATACAAATTCTCCATGTGTTGATGAACATGTGAAGCACAGGCACACTGTCCAACACAGCATTATGCATGAGCGACCATATATTGGAAGATAAGACTGTAAACTCATGAGATATTTGGAAACTAAAGATATCTGATATGAGTATAAGAAAATCTATATGATAGCTTCTAACTTCTGGGGTAATGTCCGATATCTTCATGGAGGACAAACTACACATCTTCCATTTCTAGCTCAGATGGTTCAGATAGTTCCAAATCGATTTCAGATCTGTGAATTTCAGACTTTTCCAGATGAATTGGAGATTCCAGTTGAATCTAAGATCTTTTCAAAGTTGAGTTTCTGACAAATATCTGAAATTCAATTAGAGAAATCTGAAATCCATTTAATATCTGATTCAGTTGGAAAGATCTGAAATAGACATGGAGGCTGCAGTTGGTTCCAAAAGCTAACATGCAGGGATGATAGAGAAGTTTTCGGACTTTGAATGTTACATAGTCTTTTCAAACGACTGCAACAAGTCTCCAAAACAAAGGCAAAAACGTCAATCACCGAAAAAAAAATTTCAAAATTTTCCGGAAAATTTTGAAAAAATTGGAAAATTTTCCGGAAAATTTTCTGGAAAATTTTCCATTTGCATCACTACCTACTGTCAATTAATTTGAAATTTATAACTTTTCGTAGAATCAACCAAATTTAATATTGTTACTGATATACCGTACGAGTTTATATTCATTTTCAATCTCATAGTCGCTCTACTCGCTTGTAGTGATGCAAATGGAAAATTTTCCGGAAAATTTTCCAATTTTTTCAAAATTTTCCGGAAAATTTTCCAGTGGAAAATTGTGAAATTTTTTTTCTGGTGATTGACGTTTTTGCCATTGTTTTGGAGGCTTGTTGCAGTCGTTTGAAAAGACTATGTAATATTCAAAGACCGAAAACTTCTCTATCATCCCTGCATGTTAACTTTTGGAACCAACTGCAGCCTCCATGTCTATTTCAGATCTTTCCAGCTGAATATCAGACATTAAATGGATTTCAGATTTCTCTAGTTGAATTTCAGATATCTATCAGAAACCCAACTTTGAAAGGATCTTAAATTCAACTGGAGAATCTCCAATTCATCTGGAAATGTCTGAAATTCATTTGGGTAGATCTGAAATCGATTTGGAACTAGCTGAACCATCTGAGCTAGAACTGGAAGATGTGCATGCAGTTTGTCCTCAACGAAGATCGGACAATATGTCAGAACTTAGAAACTGTCATAGTTATTCTTCTACTCATCACAGATATCTTTAGTTTCCAAATATCTCACGAGTTTGCAGTCTTCCAATATGGTCGCTCATGTATAATGCTGCGTGGACTGTGTGCTTATTCTTCTGCGATCGCTTTAATCGAAATAATGATGAAATCAAGAGTTTTAGACCCATTCTATTGGTATGTATACCTGCGTCGGCTGCGGAAGCGTCCCAATTATAGGGCGTATCACAAAAATCAAAATTTTCCAAAATTTTCCATAATTTTCCAATTTTTTCCAATTTTTTCCATAATTTTCCAATATTTTCCAAAATTTTCCAATTTTTTCCATAATTTTCCATGGAAAATTTTGATTCAAAATTTTCCGGAAAATTTTCATCACTACTCGCTTGTCGTCTGGTATGTAATTTTTTGAAATTTCCCTGTTTAAGCTGTATCTACATAAGTTTAGAACTTTCAACAACATTCAATGAAACGTCATTATTTAAAGAGCAATAACGGTTAATTTAGAAGGTCGTAGCCTACCTGATAAAACTTTTAACCTTTTCACTACGGCTGGCATACCAGGTATGCCATGCAAATCATTCCGCCAGCAGCGGTAAGGTTTTCCCCATTACGCGCGCATTTTACGATTGTCTATTGAACTGACAACGAAGTCATTTCTCTATAATACGGTTAATTTTGCCTGTCGAGGTATGTTTTGTTGTAAATAACTAAACACTAAACATGAGGTTAAGCTAGTGAATAAAACTGCAATTTATGAAAATCTTCTAAAAATATTAAAGCAAACTCGATCTTACATAATCATCAACAAACTTAACTCTTATTCATTGTTGGTAGCAGTTAATAACAATCACAAGCTAATCGAGTGAAAAAGTTGGAAGCACTTTCCAGTTGAGTACACTCCAGGTTTTCCCGCACAGGCAGTGCATTGGAACGTGACATCTTTCGAAAACCATCTTTAAAACAGATTCTACATCTCTTCTGGGGCTTTGAGATCAAATCAGTAGCTGGAATCTTTTCCAAACAATGCTCCTGGCTATTTGCAAGCGACATTCGCGCTCCAGAGTTGTTTGCTTGTTGAGATTCTCCGCTAGTTTCAATCAGTCGACGATGGTTAGGTTTTCGTTTGGGAGCAGAGCCAGTTTCAAGTACGAGATATTCGATGACTTTGTCTGTGTAGCGTAGAAAAGTAAGTGAGCCACCCTACCTTTGATAAAGCACAAAGAATTTCTGACCAATATATGAATTAGGTAAATAGCGTATTTGGTAAACCACTTGTATGTTTTTCATGTGGGGGAATATGGTTCCAGGCATCTGTCTGCGAGATCTACCCCGCCCATGTTTTTATTGTAGAGCAAAACTGAGTTGGGTTTGCTGACAGCAGTTGAAACTCTATCCCTTTCAGCGGGACACAACTTCCGTGGTACCAGCGTGGGAAAAAGAATCTATCATGTAGATCAATTTTTTTTCCGCTTGCTTTTTTGTCATCATATCGACTGATTAGTACGTCACCCTTGCGCATAAAAAGACATTGCTGCGCGCGATTGCGTAATTGAGGCGGTGGGCCTCTGTTGCTGCGGATGGTTCCAGTAAGTAACGTATCATATTCCAAGAGATATTCGGCGAGAGCACATGAAGAAAACCAATTGTCGAGGAAAATGTGATATCCCAAATCAAGAGCGGACGAGAAAGTTGAACAGCTTGTTCGGACTTCTTAAATGAGCAGTTTATTTCATCATCCCAAGTGTTTTTTCCAGAATACAGAAGGAAAATTCCAAACGTATCCTATCCAGTACTCGCCTCAGACAAGACAAAAGTTTTTCAAACCGTAGCGGGCGCGCTTATTTGGCACATATTGCCGAAAGTGCAATCTACCTTTGATAAAAGCAGTCCTCATCAACAGAAATTTCACGTTCAGGCAGGGTTAGTTATTCATACAAATATCACGAACCATATCACAAAAAGGCAGAATTTTATCTTCACTCTTTGAATCAGTAGAAAGCGAGTTGTAGGATGCAAAGCGAACAAATTTAGTTATTGAGAAAAATCGGTCTCGTGGCAAGCACTCCATTCGTTCAAAGAAAGGACTGAAGTATTTTTTCGTCTTTGCTCCAGCAAAGGTGAAGTTCTGGCTCCTTGCTAAGTCCCATGAGTAGAGATAATCCGAAATATTTCCGCATTTCATCTTCCGTCACGCTGTCCCATTCCTTTGCGAGTTCATTATCGCTGCGATATATCTCATGCCTCTCATTTGTCCATTTCGCTATTGTGGAAAACAATTTAGATGACAGGAACAAATCAACGAAAAATGAAATATCTTCAACATTTTCAGGAACATCAAGTAAAGGGTTTATGCCAGGTGTGCCTAAGAATTCAAGCATATCAGTCAAACGCGAGTCTCTATCTGGCTCAACAAAATGCCAATCACCAGGATTTTGGATTTCAGCCTCATCCTCACTAGAACTGTCTTCGTCACCTTCATCAGAATATGTCGGCTCTTCATCTGAATTGATGGGACTGTGCGCCGGGTGATGGAAATAAATTGTTAATTACGCTAGACTTGGCAGCTCTTGAAGATCGCGATATGATCCTAAATGCTGAAATGAATGCGTGTTCTCCCGCCTAATTGACCTGCAACGCTGTGAGTGCAAATTGTCCAATCAAAAGCGACTTATTCACGGCCGATTCTGACGAACTTGTTATTGTTCGAAAGCGCATTCTACGGTGGATGTGTTTCCCTAAGTCAATATCTAGAGATATGTGCACAAATGACGATAAAACACTGATTCTCATCTAAAAACATGAATCTGGCATACCAGGTATGCCAGATTTCCTTACCGTATTTTAGAGGGATGATTTGTCATGGCATACCTGGTATGCCAGATTCGCTTACCGCATTTTGAATGATGCTTATCCATGGCATACCTGGTATGCCTGCCGTATTTTGAGGGAATGACTGCTAAAAGCTTACCGTAGTGAAAAGGTTAAAAGATAGTTCGCATGGAAGATGTGGATCTTCAGATTTTGTCTCTCTGTATATGCCCACAATTATTAATTAAAGAAAGAAAAATAATAAATACCTTCTGGACGTTTCTTTGAAGAAGGATTGACCCGAAAAGACGAGAAAGTTAAGTTTTTATTTATTTATTTTACAGGGGTAGACAAAATCGGAATACTATGTCAATATATTAAATTATATTTGACACCTATAAGTGCAATGAGCACATAGGCAGCAAAGGAAAATATATCAGGAGTTACAGTAAGTCATGATAAGCTGTCGCTTAAATTGTTTCACAGTATCACTATTAACAATGTTATCGGGGAGGCGGTTCCAGTCATCATGAGTCGTCGTTGTACACGTTTGATAGCTAGAAATGTCTTAACTCCATACTTGGATAGCATATTCGAGTTGGGGGAGAATCAATGTATTGGAAAGATGGACAAGCAATTCGGCGTCCCGAGAGACAATGACCTGAGGATGGTAGACACAATTCGGTTAGCTCTCTGAACACAAGTCAATGTGCCGAGAGAATTTCAGGTCTTTCGGCATGAGAACTCCGAGGTCCTTCACACAGCGGGAGTGATTCATATTTTTTCCACACATCGCTATAGAAATATATTTTCGTGTTATTATAGTCTCTTATCTATAAGGGCGATTGATTATAATGTGGTCATACGTACGTGGAACCACATTAATTTGCATAGTAGCCTACGGTTATAAAGTTTTAATAGAAATTTGAATCATGCCAAGTTTTGTTCAGCTTATGTATGGTGTTAGCAATATAGCTCAAACTTTGGTCTACATTGATATTTTAGAAATGCAATAAGATAATAACTTGAAGCAATTAAATAAATCACAAACACAAAGATGGCGACACAGGGGGGTCTAGGTAGTGATGCAAATGGAAATTTTTCCCGAAAATTTTCCAGTGGAAAATTTTGAAATTTATTTTTTTGGTGATTGACATTTTTTCCATTGTTTTGGAGACCTGTTGTAGTCGCTTGAAAAGACTATGCAATATGCAAAGACCGAAAACTTCTCTATCATTCCTGCATGTTTCCTTTTGGAACCAATTGCACCCTTTCCATGTCTATTTCAGATCATCCCAAATGAATTTCAGATATTAGATGGATTTCAGATTTCTATCAGAAACCCAACTTTGAAAGGATCTTAAATTCAACTGGAGAATCTCCAATTCTTCTGGAAATGTCTGAAATTCATTTGGGTAGATCTGAAATCGATTTGGAACTATCTGAACCATCTGAGCTAGAAATGGAAGATGTGCATGCAGTTTGTCCTCAACGAAGATCGGACAATATGCCAGAACTTAGAAACTGTCATAGATATTCTTCTACTCATCACAGATATCCTTAGTTTCCAAATATCTCACGAGTTTACAGTTCTTCAATATGGTCGCTCATGTATAATGCTGCCGTGGACTGTGTGCTTATTCTTCACATATTCATCAACATATGGAGAATTTGTATCACATGATCAAGGCTGCACAATAGAGCTTAACTTTCAAGCTAACAAGCAAACTCCAAAATTATTTTTGCTCCAGATCTTTCACATTGCATGAAATTATATCTCTATTGAAAAGCAAGATTCACGTTATCCCAAACGGTGTCTGTGTGATAATTAAAAGTGCTAACAAAATGGCACAATTGCCATTGGTGGTAAAGGAATGTTCAAAATCCGCGGACGGAACTCGTATTACTACGATAACTTTAATCGAAATAATGATGAAATCAATAGTTTTAGAAGCAATTTATTGGTACTCAAGCTGCCTCGACAGTGGAAGCGCTCAAATTATGAGGCCTATCAAAAACCAAACTTTCAAAATTTCCAAAATTTTCCATAATTTTCCAATATTTTCCAAAATTTTCCAATTTTTTCCATAATTTTCCACGGAAAATTTTGATTCAAAATTTTCCGGAAAATTTTCATCACTAGGTCTAGGCACAAGAATTTCGAATTTTATCCCTGAAATCAAAAGCTGCGCAAATTTTAGCAGCCTGTGCAAATTTTCGCAATATTATGGAGTGGGAGCCCTGGTGTGGTCTCAGATCCAAACAAAAGGACTCTGGCATTGGAACGTATGAGGTAACAGCCGCTGTGCGGGAACTTCACTCTGAAAATCGATGAGTAAGCGCGATTGTGGATAAATTGTTTTGCTCATTTTTGTACCAAAATTATCGCAAGATGTGAAGGTCGATGCAGGGGCGACGGCACGATCGAGTTCAGAGTAAGTATGTGTTGCACCGGCCTTATGGGCACTTTAGGATTTATCTTTGGGAATAGGTCCCTGCCCCCATAGAGTAAATATGTTAGGTAGAGTGGTTAACTCCGCATTTATTAGATCCCCAATGTGTATACACTTTCGATTTTATTAAATGAACTCAAAGGAGATACAGTCAGAATTGTTTCCAAATGTGAGATATGCGCATTTATGCTTTGAAGAAATTACAACGGAATTGAGTGATCATGATTGATCATGATAGCATAAAGCAGAAGGAAATGATATTATTTTACAGATAGTCCGTGTCTGACAGCCTTGGTCAGGTAATGTTTGTTGAATTGGCAACTCGAGGACCTGCGCTACATTGATTTCTTGCTGAACCTAAAGATAATCTTTAAGCGAGATCAGGCAACAGCTGCCAGCACTGGCATGGCAAAATCACAGAATCAATGACAATGATTTCAATTAACTTTGAAAGATGTAAATGGGTTCCCATCACTATTCAGATTCAGGAACTGAAACATGAATTTATAGTGAATCATGAAATCATTCCGGTGAAAATTGAATTAAAAACTTGAAATTTCAGCAAAGAAAACACGGATAAGATCGCGACTTTTTCATGAAGACTTCCATTATAATGCCGTTCATTAGATTTCCTTGATAATCAACTTAATTTCCGCTTAGTTAGGATACTTATTAGCAAATAGTCATTCCTATCGATATCCAACTGTTTCATACTACTTATGTAGGAGAGCCATCTCGGTAATATGCAAAATTTTGACAGTTTTGAAACTGCTCAAATAATTCACATTTAAGCAAAGAGGTTTAATATATAGGGAACTAGAGCGGACAGAAAGGCCTTTTACAATAGAGACTGATGGCACCACGCAATTTAATGATAAAATTTCAGTTTAACAAAAGACTTTTTCTATCGGTTTGTTTTACCGACGATAAGTGGCTACTAACTAATTTATCAGTAGATCTAAATATTGAACTTTATGAGATGTTGTGAAGATCATCGAAACGAGAATTTATTATCATTGCAAAGTAATTTAAGTAACAAGTCATCAAGCATTAAGGAGTAAAATTTGATTGTATGTAGTACTTTGAAGCAGGGCTGTGGAGCCGATGCGTTATCTCATCGGCTCCGGCTCCACGACACTGATGTGAAAGGCTCCGGCTCCGACTTCAAATTCAGGTTCTATCTATGCTGGTTATCCTGGATCCGTTGAACGGGTTTTTGGATAACGGTGTGGCCTTTAGAGGCTTGCTACAATCATCAAATTAGTTTTCATTAACAAGCAACGACTTAAGTTAATAACAAAAATGATAATAGCCTAATATAATGACAAATAACATACTTGTCATATATTTTTGCATGAATTGACTATCTCTGAAAGATAAAATAAAGTTATAGCCAGGATTGGTTAAATTAGATAAAGATCTCCCGCACTGGCTAAATATAAATTGGCCTAGCCTGCAACCAGTCTACTACGAGGCTACATTAAATAAGACCACATGAGTGATGATGATATACCTAATTAGCCGTCACAGGGGCCGAATAGTAGTATAAGTTTTTTTACAAAGCTTGAATATGAAACTGGATAGCGTATGCCTCTAAATAGCTTATAGGGCCTGTATCTACTCGAACATGAAAGGGTTTAAGCTATATAGCCAAATATACCTTATCAATAAAGATATCAATTGCTTTATTGAATATTAAAGTGTATATAGGCTAGCTTAGGTTGTTATTGTTATTTGTTATTGCCTTTATTCAATAGTCTGTTAGTCCATGAATAATATGATCGGTGTGTAGCCCACGACTCATCATCTGCAGAAAGTGTAATTTAGATAGCCTCATTGCAGTGTAGGCTAGAAATGTACAATTGAAAATTATACTTAAAAAAATTAAAAATATCTAATTTAGGACAAGTTTTGTAATTCTATGCAGCATACTTAATAAGTTAAGGCCTAACTTACATTATATTAATTTCGTATTTTTCATTATGGCGTAAAGTTGCACTAAATAATTCATCAATGATTCATGTATATTATTATATTCAATTTATATATAACACATTGCCACTATTCCTCTGATGATGGTTAGGCTGATGAAACTGAACTCGGAGTATCACACAGTATGTTGCAGGGTGCTATGCATAATAAAAATTTGACTGCGAGCACCGAGCAGAAATCCCATCTACTTTGCTAGCTTTCGAATGCGAGTGCGGTTTAATGTCACAGACAATAGAAAAGGGAGGTCAAAAGGCGCCTTTATTGAGAGCGTCTCAGTCTTTTTTTATTGTTTACAAGTCAGCACGATATCAGCATAAAGTGTTGACAGACGGAAAAAATAATAATGAAAATTCTTGAAATCCACAGGTCTATGACATTTGGGGAAATATTATTACACGATACGGCTCTTGTGCAGTCCTCCACCCCCCCATTTTTTCTCTGGTCAAAAGATGCAGCACCATTGGATGTCCGTTTCAGCATCACCGGTTTGAGTGAAGCATTCCGTGCTGTTGTAAAAATCTACGTGGGTAATTGCGATGTCATGCTGGTCGCAAACTTCGTCAGCAAGTCAACATTGTAATTTGCCTTCGGGTTTTTCGCATTGAAATTTACCCTTTGAATTTTGAAGTCAAAGGAAATTCATTGTGAATGAGATACCTTTAATTAAAGTAATAGGGCGCTACTAGAAGTGGCTGGGGATCGCTTATTGCTACAGCCATGTGAGGACTTGTAGTCAGGTCATTCGTGTGAAGAGTTATCCCTCCAATCAAAATTGATCAAATTGAATAACCGATTGTTTTGAAAAATGTAGGTGGGGGGACTGCACAAGAGCCTACAATACAATCTAAGGAAATTGGCATTGTCACAGATACCAGTAGCTTCTGCCAGTAGCCATACCGATAGATGATAGCCTACATAGTAACCGTATTAGATTTAAGACATTGCGCAAGAAATGTAGTTATATTATCTTTGCTGACTGAACTGGAAATGTGTACATAAATGACTGGCGACTTGTCTCTAGGAATCTACAATCATCTAGTTAGCATGCATATAACAAGTCTTCAAATAATTGGATTTTGGAGAATACGTTGTCAATATGGAAATTAGTCTTACGAAACATATGCAATAAAAAAATATTACACATGTGTGTAAATATATAATAAATATAATACAAAAGAAGGCGGCAACTGCAAAGAAAGATATCGTGGAGGACAGATCATTGGTATACTTAAAAGACATATCTTTAGATTTCAAATGATTTAATTTTTTTATGATGCCAATTAATAACATTCAAAATTCTAGATTTATATCAAAACTCAAACTATCGGAGCCGGAGTCGGAGCCGGAGCCTTTGTGATAAATCGGCTCCGGCTCCGACCAAAACCATCGGCTCCGGCTCCACCGCCCTGCTTTGAAGTATTTATTAATTGCGATAGCGTGCAACAATTTGAAAGTGGACGCAATAATTGAAATCGCTCGACCACACGACAAATCTTGATTAGTGAATTTTGCACCATTGTTTTCTTATTAGGTTTGAGGACATCATTCATTTTTTACATGTTGTCCAGGCCAGTTACGTGAAGACATTACACACTTATACCCTCGCCATGAATTGATCCATTTCGTGTTCAAATGTTTGCAACAATGATGCAGTGTAGATCATATTGCATACTCAAATGGCTGCACTTGAAAATCGTTCTATCAGTTGAGACACCGAAACACTTGTCGAACACTCACGAAGATTCCTCATTGACGCCAGATTGGTTTTGATCAAGAATTAAAAAACAGCAAAGTACCGTTGTTGTAAAAGGCATGCAATTCCATAAATAACAAAGTCCCTCATTTGGTGTAAGCGCACCTCGCTGTGTTGGATATTTCCGCAATAATCGTACGATGAGATAAGTGGCTGATCCACATCTGTTAAAGGAGTCTTATTGTCTCGGTTTACTGCAATGAGAAGCCATTCGATGAATAAGACTGCCTAACCTGCGCATGAACGCACGCGCGTGTGTGTGTTGGAACTGATGCGGTTCCCTTGATGCTTGCAACGAGTAACTAACATATTGTGGTATCAGTGTGTGTTACCGGCGCGCGTCTTTTACCAGATGCGTGATGTGTGCGTGCCAGCGGTGTCGAAATTCATGCAGAGAAATTGCCATGACGGGCGTCTGTATCTGCCAAGCGATGAATTTCGCCAACCATTTTGAGCTGTGTGCACCCGTAACAAAATTTAATGCAATTTAGCTACTTAGCAGCACTGAACACATGACCGTGCTTTTCCGCTTTAAATCGTCATTCGAACATCATTATTCCGCGTTTGCATCAAAAGTGGTTAGCGCAGTCCAGTATTGAAACCATATGATTGAATAAGAAAAATGGATAATATGGATAAGAAAAACCGACAGAAATTTTTCCAGCAAATAGAAAAGCAACAAAGAAAAGTAACAACCCATACATTTAGTATTGATAATATCAATTATCAAGCGAATTTGATGAATTCGCCGGTACTTATGGGTTATTCACCCCACGTTTTCAAATGTCTAAAATCCGTAAAAATGAATCAACTGTCGCTAAACTTCAGATACACGTATTTGAATATTTTCTACCCACATACAAAAAATATGCAGATTCGACAAGTACTTTTTGAATTAGAGACGATGACGTGAAGTGTAGCGATGTCAACAGCTTGATCTGACTTTGTCTGTTCGACGCATTACTGTTATAGTGTGTGCATTGTTCTCTTTCCGTCTCCGTCTCATCCATTACTATTTGAAATCTTCTCACGACCACAACCCCACCACACATTTCTTAAATTATATAAGCACACCAATGGAAAGGATGTGGTCCGGATCATAATCACTTCTACTGCAACGTTGTCGCGACATGACTTTGTTGACCTAGTGCTATCTACTCAGACGATGAGGTCAGGCGAAGTTAGATCAAGCTGCTGACATCGCTACACTCCACGTACGTCATCGTCTCTAATTCAAAAAGTACTTTTCAGATTTGCATAAAATTCTGCATGTAGGTAGAAAATATACTCAAATACGTGTCTCTGAAGTTTTGTGATGATTGATTCATTTCTACGGATTGTGACAAATTTGAAAAAGGGGGGGTGGAGATAACCCACAAGTACTAATTCGCCTTACAGATAAATATCGATATTCATCGGAAAACAATGAAGTCGCATTTTCCCTTAGACGCTAACATGAGCTCATACCAGGAGGTTCCGTTTTGTAATCAGTTTATGGTCCGAAGTAGATTCATCTGTTGTTATTGTAATTTTGATATCGGTAAAAAGACACGAACGTATGAAGGAATATATATTCATTACAAAAGATTAGGTACTTATGGGTTACCCCACGTTTTCAAATTTGTATAAAATCCGTAGAAATGAATCAATCGTTACAAAACTTTAAGTGCACGTGAGTGAGGATATTTTCTATCGACATACCAAAACTTGTCCAAATTGGACAAGTTCTGAATAAGGAGCGATAACTTGAATTGAAGCGTTGCTGCAGCTTGATCTGATTTCTTCTGACCTCATCGTCTGAGCATAAAGCACTTGAAGTTAACAAAGTCATTTCCCGACAACTCCTGAAGTGATGATGACCAAGCCATATCCCTTACACTAACATTTTCAACTTAATAAAGGTGTGGCAAGGTAGTGGTCGTAGGAAGATTTCAAATAACAGTGGATGAGACAAAGAGGTGGAGAGAACAATGCACACACGAGTAGCAATAATGCGTCGAACAGACGAAGTCAAATCAAGCAGCTGACATCGCTACACTTCACGTCATCGTCTCTAATGCAAAAAGTACTTGTCTGATCAGCGTGAAATTTTATATGTGGGTAGAAAATATGCTTAATTACGTGTACCTGAAGTTTGGTGGCGTTTAATACATTTTTGCAGATGCTAGACAAATTTGAAAACCTGTGGGGGGGGGGAGATAACCCATTAATACCAAAGATTATACACTTATGCGCGCATATGTCAAATTTAACTGTAGTAGTCAGAAAATTTATTCTCTCGATCACTGTCCGTCATGTCATCATCTACAACGAAAATAAGATGACAACTCATGTTATACTAAAGTTGAGCATGCGAGAAATGTAGGTGAAGCATGGGCGGCAGGGTGATACAACAAAATATCAAGTTTCTTTGGAAGTCTTCAGCCTTTTGGCCACTTTTAACAATGTGTGACACGCTTTCTTTATTCACTCATAACTCGAATGCTTCTGTGTGCCGAACTTCACTTTACTTTGAGTATTGTCCAACAATTCATTTGCTTGCCTAACTCCGATCAAATCGCCTTTTTTAATGGCTTCCTCAGTCATACTCAATTTTTATCCTTTCATGCAGTAAGATTCTTCACTCGTCTAATGCCTCATGTTTCCTCCTTACAGATTTGACAGCTTCAAATATTGACGCCTCTTTCATGATAATCTGTCTTTATCAGCAGCGGTTGCTGATAAATGCACGGGTATACCATCAGACTCCACGTAGTATCCCATCTCCCCCCCCCATTTACTAGGATTAAGCTAAATGTACCATCAGACTCCACGTAGTATCCCATCTCCCCCCCCATTTACTAGGATTAAGCTAAATGTACCTTTTATAACTGATAAGATAACGGGCATGAGATAATGCATACGATCAAGCATCTGCCGTTTACAATCCAGTCATAAACAGTAATCACGTATCTAGTTAACAAGCCTACAAACTCACGAAAACCTAAACAGCATTTCCTTTTTGGAAACGAAGACACTGCAAGACGCATTAGCTCAATAGAAAACTTTGGCATGTCAAAGGCCGCAGAAAGATGCGTTCAAATAAGGAAAGACTTTTAATAAACCAATGACAAACATTTTAACAAATGTTTTAAGGAATCTTTCCAATAAAACCAATGACAGTTCCCACCGGGTAAGCGGACATCAGACAGAACTCCGCCTTTTGTCCCTATACAAAAATCCTCGCAATCCAGCAACGGATAGAAGAACATCGCAGCAGACTAAACAAATGTGAAGGATTTCATCATGATTAATGAAGGATTAACAGTTTGACTTAACGGGTTTTTGTGTAAATCACACGGATAAGATTTCGACATTATACAGAACTGCTGTACTCAGGATGATACTAAACCGGAATCAAACCGAATAATACTACAAATGACCACAAATTTCACTCACATCACTTGAATTTTTTCCTGCTATACATGCCGTACACTCCAATAATCAACTAACTCCCAGATCATACTGTTAATATTGTAATCAGCATAGACACAGGAATCCACTGACCATCGGTACGAAACGACTGCTGAAATGAATACATCAATTAACAAATATAGTTTGAAAGATAAGCCGAACCCAACCTCAAGCAACGTAATTTTAAATCCAGTGGCTAGTTGCGCAATCAGGACTCAAAACTTACGAATTTGAGGCAATGAACAATCTGAAAATGAAAAAAATTTTACCAGAACTCACGTTATGGTTTTCCATGTCTCATCTTCCTTCAGAGAACAAAGTGGCAGGAACTCATGAGAAACTGAAAGAAATAAGACATCCACTATATAGTGTACTTGCATTGAGATTATCATGGATAAACATCAGATGGGACCAGGGATCGCAATTCACCCAAGAAAACGGAAAGTCGGAAAAACCGTGGGTTTGAATGCATAAAATTGAAATATTCACGTTAGACTAATTTTAGTAAAAAAAACCGGAAAATTGCGATCCCCCTGGATGTTGACATTGAAATTCTTGAGGCGCATCGTACATTTCATAACATTGCTACGCGTTAGCAAAATGAGTAATCAGAATTCAATATAGAATAAGCTTCTATGTTGACATTGCTTTCAACCTCATCAGAAGGCATATTACAAAATTCAGTTGATAGTTTTTCTAACTTCAAAACACAAAAAACATCTCTAAACAATTATTCAAACTCACATAATCTTTCTCCATTCCGTACTTCAGAGATTCACGCTCGCAATTTCCAAAGAAACACATGAAAAGAATTACATGAAAGAAATGACAGCATCTATTAAAATATTTGCGATACCTCAACAAGAAATAAAGTTTTGAGCAGGTTTACGAAACGCATTATCACCTTATTCTTCCATCGTTATGACCTCAAACAATTTTCGCTGATAAAAAAAGAGGCAAATGACAAAGACAAATCAGGGAGTTATTTCAGGGAAATTTATTCTTTATACTTCCGATTCTAAGTGTCCCTTCTAATCCTGAACCCACAAATAGATTCATCTTAGTAATGTAAAAGCTGATAAAATAAATAATGACAAAACATTACGGTATGTAAACGAACGTGTATTTTTAATTCCATTCTTCGAAAGGTAACAAAGAGTTTTCCCTTTCCTCGATAACCCCACTTATATTGAAATACAATTACGCAGATTTACTGCAAAAAGTGTGATATTCAAAAATTATGAGTGGTTATCAGTTCCGTAGTTACCGCATAATATTTTTTCCAATTAATTGCTTAGACTTTCCACGTTCTCTTTCTTGACTAAGTATTTACGGTTACAAGTATTATTAATAGTCAACGGCAAATTTTTCCGTTTGTTTGGCACCTGCACGAGTTTCCAAAATAAATGGCTTAGAATTTGTTTTTGCTAATTAACATAAAGAAATTTGTTACTCACGTCTGAATCTCAACTAACAAAATGAGGATGGAATACTATCCTCAACAGCGATACATACACCATTCATTCGTTAGTTTCCATTCATGAAGAAAGTAAAAGCGGCTAACAGATGAAATCGGGAACTCAATGCTAACAGGAGAGCGTCATAACTACGAGGGCGCGTCGTTATGCTCGCATTCTGTAATCAAGGGGCAATCTCCCTCTTACGTAGCCAATAAAGTTCAAATGATTAGAGGTCAAAATAAATTAGAATTAAGTCAAATTCTAAGAGAATATCTTGAATGAATGATAACTATAACTCATTATATTTAATTGTTGAGGAAGAGCCAAGGTTTTAGTGATGTTTTACTTTAATTATGATGTAATTAATTTCGGTTGATATTCGGCAACCATCATCAGATAGAAGGAATTTAACATAAACGCAAAAGTCATGAATTCAAATTTCACATTAACATAGGAAATAAGGGAGTCACGGCTGCGTCAAAAATCGATTATTGCCAAAAAAATTCTCCATTTCGCGATTTCTCTTTTTCTGATTATACGCTATATGCCAACTGTATCTGAAAATCAAAAATCGCTCAAAATTCTTTTACAGGCGGTCTTTGCAAATGGGGACCACTTTTTCAAAATGGCGGCCAAATACTTTAAATTGTTAAGTAATGATAGTTTTCAGTCTCTAATTGATACATTCATGCACCCAAATCTAGCAAAAAATG
>CAJQUW010010361.1:0-18082 GCA_907163375.1 Prostheceraeus crozeri
TATTGGAATATATCTGAAAATAGTTAATACGACGCGATAGCGACATGTCTGCGCTAGCTTTGGTTACAGTACCACTTTTAAAGATATTTTGGTCAAAACCCAAAATGTCCATTAGAGTTTTATCCATAATTAGTTCAATACCTTTTCCACTTATAGTGAGAGACAAAGTACCTTCTTTTTCAGAAAATGAAATATGTTGGTCATTAATCACTTCATTTAAATAATCTACAACCAATTTAACTGAAGTAATGATGCGAGGCATCAACACTCTTGTTTCATGTAAGATACCACCGAAAGGCTCTACACACTTTCTGTATAAAGATACGGTCCATTCTTGTGAGCGTGTTGTATTTCTAATTCTCTATTGTTCACTGTCTTAGGACATAGCAATCCGACTCTCGACCGCATGCCTGACATCCTATTATCAAGTCAAGTGTTCTGGTGACGTTTCATGATAATAACATTTCATTGCTGTGCATGTTTCGTGAGTTGTGTTATGCCATTGTTATACAGGTATAAATATCCACGTCTGCAAATAAAGTGCGTCTTTGCTATTTGGAATTCGCGTTTTTACTTACAAGCTATCACGGCGGTTTGTCGTGCTGAACATGAGCGGCTCGTTAAAGTTGGTCGATATCGTGAAGAGATTCAAGGGTGAACGTGATGAAAATATTGATCAATGGTTTCAGACGATACGAGACAGCGGTGTCTATAGTAACCGCCCCAAAGGATTTAGAGGCTGAGATGGCTCGAATGATGCCTCTATTTTTGGATGGTCCTGCTTTCGCGACCTGGGATCAATTGGAGCCAACAGATAAAAATGACTTTAAAGTTGTGATGAAGGCTTTGAAGAGAGTTTATGGACTTAACAAGGCAAGTGCCTGGCTAAAACTCAAATCCCTCCGTTTGTGGCCTGGCGAACAGATCGACATCATCGCAGATGATGCAAAGACATTGTTGAAGGTTATCACTGGCAAAGATCCTGATGAGGAGCTGGTATCGTTAGCTGTGATCGATGCGTTACCAGCTGATGTAAAGGAGAAGGTGTATATCCAAGACGGCGAAGATATGAAGCTCCAAGATGTTCTGTCTACGGCGAAGGCGCTTTTGGCAACTCGAGATGCCTTACCCACCGCAGTCGCTGCGACGATGGGTCCGCAAAACAGCCAAATGAAAGTCTCCAAGCAAATGGTTCGCTGTCAAGGCTGTCGCCGCTTTGGCCATGAGAAGGCCAGCTGTATTATCACCTGTTTCTTTTGTAACGAGAAAGGGCATATTCAGCGATTTTGCCCACACCGTCAACAACAGGCAAGTGCGAGCATGGCTGCGGCGACGGAAATCACCGGTGCACAAATCTCACGTCCAATGAATGTCAATGGCCAAAGGATGAACGCGCTGATCGACACTGGATCTGTGACTTCTGTCATTGGTGAGCATGTGGTTGGGAATGAGAGTCGGTCTCGGTCTTCGAATCGCTTTAGTTGGGACAAAGGATCGATATCCGCGAATAATGTTTGGGAAGTTTTAGGCACTGATGTAACTCATGTAGACGGTAGACCTTATTTATCCGTTATCGATATTGCTTCCAGATTTACAATCTGGCGTAGCTTAAGAAATGAATCCTCCACTGAGATAGCTTTCAACATTGAACAGATCTTCGCAGAATTTGGTCCCCCAGCGTACATAATGAGTGATAAACGGGACAGTTTTCCGTAGCCGCGAGTTTAATGAGCTGTTAGATAAGTGGAAAGTTCAACAGGTCTTGACTTCCGCTTATAGGCCCCAGGGAAACTCGGTGGTTGAGCGGGTTCATCGTACCGTTAAGAGAACCGTAAAGCGTACAGGAAAATCCCTCGCAGAGGCCGTTTTCTGGGTTAATAATACAAAAGGTAGAAACGATTCAACACCTTACGAATTAGTTTTCTGTGCGAAGTCTAGAAAGCCGGATGTTACAGCTGATCGCATTGAGATAGAACGACCCAAATTGAATTACGAGGTAAACGATAATTACTTTGATAAAGACCGTAATCCTTTTCTTGTTGGCGATAAAGTTTTTCTTAAGCCTCCTTCCTCCCGATGTGATGACGTTTGGAGCGGTCCACACGTCGTGACAAAAATCATTTCGAGTGTTTCAGTTGAGTTAGATGATATAAATGTCTCTCGTCATGTATCGCATTTAAGACTGGTACCTTATTGCAGGGAATCTACCGAAGTCGACTTAGAAACGAAATACTGCTCTTTGACGAATGATAGCGATGTCGAAATTGATTCTGAGGCGGTACCCCGAAGGAGTAGTCGCGTGACTAAACGACCTATTTTTCAAGGTGACCATGTCGTTGATTACAGATAGCAGACCTTATATTGTTTCGTATATAATATATACTTTTGTATATTAGTTTCTTAAGAAACTAGGGAGCGTGTGAGCGTGTTGTATTTCTAATTCTCTATTGTTCACTGTCTTAGGACATAGCAATCCGACTCTCGACCGCATGCCTGACATCCTATTATCAAGTCAAGTGTTCTGGTGACGTTTCATGATAATAACATTTCATTGCTGTGCATGTTTCGTGAGTTGTGTTATGCCATTGTTATACAGGTATAAATATCCACGTCTGCAAATAAAGTGCGTCTTTGCTATTTGGAATTCGCGTTTTTACTTACAATTCTGTATCAAATTGATTTGACCTTTCACATGGTAAATGTTGCATATTAAATTTTCCATGAACAGCTGCAGAATGATGTCGCAAGAACTGATGAAAATCTTTTGAACAAACTAATACTAGATCATCATCATTTAATTTACTTATTGCAATATGATTAGATGATTTAATATAAGTCAATGTTGCCACTTGTTTACCATCAACTCGAAGGAGATAATTAAATTTCTTCAATAATGTTTCAGGAGTCATGTTTGTCTTTCTTGGCTTAATCACAATCTTCTTCACCAACGTCTTCTCATTTTTTGGAATAAGATCTACATAATAAGCTTCCTCTCGATATATTAACTGTTTATGAGCACTTATGTGGTAATTAACGTTAAAATTATCATAGGTTGTCAAGGCGCTAGCGAGGTAACCTAAATCATTTCTTAAACTTGGACTTAAACCAACAATCCAATCTTTCTCAACTACATGATGTATATAAGTATAATCATCATTGTGTGGAGTAAATTGGGCAATATGTTTACACGCTTTATTCAAGAAATCATATATAAACTTTTTACATGATAAGAGATCTTTCTTTGGCCACTGTGGAATGTATACTCGGCAGCCCTTTTCACATTGGTAAGCAGCTGTACGTCTCATATTAATAGTCATCACCTCATGATCAAAAGTATAGACACAGTTGCTATAAACAAGTTGAGTGACACCCACTTCCCAATTCCCATTTAGCTGTTGTGCATGATCAATGGGAGTAGAAAAGAGTGCGGCTCGATTACTAGTAAATCTCTTTGTAGCCGCATTGCTAAGCAAAATATGATAAAACGACATTTTTATATTGCTAATCTGCAACTTTGCATAACATCATGAAGACTTGGATTTTGGACTCTCTACAATATATCAGAGTTGATCGTGATGGAAACGTACATTTCAAAAATTCTCATGGTCATACATCAAGAGGAATTACATTAACATGGCGACAATTTGTCAACCTCAATGATATCATGAGGGATTTGGAATATTTTGAAACATTAAGATTCATCTCCTTGGGTGATCAAGTTTGGCTTCAACATTACAGAAATGAAATTCAAATCTACCATTCTCATTCCGCAAACTGTTTCTCATTTCGCAAATACAATTGGGAGAAGTATAGAAGATACATACATCGCTCCATCATGACATTTATTCGTCGTGAGTTCATCGCCCTACTATGCAAATCTTAATCAGACATGACTATCACGCACCATGAGTTGGAAATTAGATTCCCTACAACGTATTGAAACGGATCATGATCGAAACGTCTATTTCAAAGATTCAACTGGAAATGTGAGAAGAGAGTTTGTTTTATCTTATCGTCATTTTCAATCTCTACATCATATCATGAAGGATTTAAAATACTTCTATATGAAAAGACATTCACGTATTGGAAATCGCATCTGGTTGCGCGTCAACAATCGGCGAATTCAACTCTATCATTCCCAACTTCATACTAACTTCACATTTCATCAAGGTAGTTGGGAAAAGTATAAAAGGAAGGTACATCGCTCAATTTACTCATTCTTTCATCATGAAGCGCCATCGCTACACCATCGTCAACATTCTCCGCCGCTTCAGACTCTACACCAAAATCGATCTCACAACATTACACCAACAGCTTCCAAACAGCAAGTATTACCCGGGCCGTCCTCAAATGTTAGTGGTGAAGATGAACAATTCACGGAATCTTCAACTCTTCCCAAATGGGACTGTACAGATTCTCGGCGCCCTTTCTCATTCATCGGCGCAGTCAATGCGCTTAGAGCTACAGAGACTACTACGTCGGATATGGAAGAGGGAGAGGTGTGTGATGTCGAATCTGACTGTGGACAATATGGTGATCTCTACTCAATTGAGTGACAGTCTATCATTTTTGAAGATTCGTACCAGCAGTTACAGTTTGTGTTATGAACCCGAACTTTTTCCTGCAGCTCTCATTAGTTGTTGGTTGCCTGTGCATGTGGCAATCTTTCATAATAGTAAAGTGATCATTACTGAACTAAAATCTCATGTACAAGCAAATATGATCCTAGACTATCTCATTGAGTATGTACGTACCCAGCGGATTGTAAAATAAAAAACAATTTTTCCAACATGATGTTTTTATTTCAAATCATGATAGAACTTACAAATCATTTTTTCATTAGAGGATGGATTACATGAAAAGTTTTGAATAACAGATGCAAATCGAGATACATGTAAACGTTTTAAGATGAAGTACAGTACAAAGCACCACACGTTGATGAAAGTGGATGTTGTAGTATGCGTTCATTTCGCTGATATTGACGCGTATGTTTTCTCAACCACTGCTGTGTTGGTATATTTGGAGGTTGAGCAAGAGAGTCAAATAGTTCACCACGTCGGTCTTCTCCAATAAAGATCGCTTTCCAATGCTCACCGCCTAAATTCTGTGAATGAGTGTTTAGCACAATAAAGATGGGATAGTGATTTACTGCAGGTGGTAAGGTATCGAGTGAATAGACATTATCGAAAGCTTTCAACGTCGCTTCGTCTGCATTACGCTGCACTTTAGTCTTAATATCGTCAGCAGTCAACCAACTCATTAACGATTATACTGAAGAATCACGTCACGATACTTTGTAATTTCAATATTTGAATCGAAGACTGCATAAATTAATACATTGATCGTCTCAGGTAGTGTTCTTTTGAACGTCAAATCCAAACGAATATTATGAGGCACGTTCGCTTGACGATAGGGTGCACTAATATCGCTGTCAGCAGTCAAATCAAATGCATAAATAGTATATCCACTCTTAAACTCTTTCATAGTCAGTCCGTTGGTATCATCCGTATTGTAAAAGCCAAAGACATCCATAAAAATCAACATAACTGCGCATAAATTGATCCGAAGCAAAATCTGGTTTGTAGGGTGGACCAGGATGACTCACACCATTAACACGTAAAGCAATTTCACTTAACTGATTGTGTTTAAAATTGAAAGGATTCTTCTTTATATTACCATTAAATGCATCATTTTCAACCATTGCCACCATGAGGAGCTTCGGTGCTTCCGATGGAAAGAGGCCATCTTTCATGAAACTCTTTTGATCTTTCGGAATTGTAAAGGTGAGAAGCTTTGTATGCTGAACGGGGTAAATGGCATTTTGGCGGTTAAGACCTTCAGCATGCCCTCTAATGACACTTGGATTCGGTACTACTCGACGAATGTAAAGTGCAATATCTTCCACATGAATTCTAAAATTGTCAACTTTAGCAAATGCATTCAGCGCAAATTCAGGCTTATTCAATGTCAGCTTGAGTCGCATGCTGGTATTACAGAGTAAAAACTTTGACTGTCTAAAGAAGTCTAAATTCAGCGGACCATATAGCTGACATACTCTACTATCTTTAATCATAGCAGATCGCTTTACAAAGCCACTGTTTGTTTCAACATCAAATTTTCCTGCTTCATCTCTGTACCATCCCATGGCTTCCATATGACTTTTTTGTGCTGCTGGATGAAACTGTGATACATGATTGAAATATGATTTATAGGGATAATCGCTTTGACCACCTTCCACCTGCTGCTCTCCAATCGTTAGAGAAACATCGCGAAGTAATGTAGTCAATGGTAAATTGTTCAGTCCAACTTTATGTGCATCGTCAATAGCAGTTCCATCTGCTTGCTGAATTCTAAACCTCAAATCAAGCATCGCATAACTCAAATCTATGTAGTCATCACTACCACCAGGAATAACAAATTCAATGGGGCCAGCATTCTCAGCTGTTCGAGGATGATAATCTACAATACTTGAACTAAGAATATCTGTCTGTATGGCTTGTTGATCGAACAAACAAAAACCGGAAGTTTTACACTCCATGATTAGAAGTTATAGCAGCGTCGTCGTTTAGCGCCTGATGAATGATTAGAGCCTCTGCGACGTTTGCGTGAATGCCTTTTGACTGAAGATCGCACCTTACCAGCTCCGCGATGTTTCCTCCTTCCTTTTCTCATTCGTTTAGGTGATTTCTTTCCTTGAGTAACACCAGCAATGGTCTGCTTCAATGTTTTTAAACCGCGTTCCTTCCCACGATTCAACAAACTGCTCTTAAAACTTCTACCTCTGGAAAGATCACTAGCAACATCACCAGCAAAGCCAACGGCATTACTTAAAACATTTCGTTTTAAAGATCTACCGACATTGGATATGAGAGGTGCTACAACAGATTTCAGTGCACCAAGTATGCTACCTCCACGTTGGCGGCGAGCACCGATGTAAATTTGTCCTCCACCACTTACGTAGGAGGGTCGTGAATAAAATGAGGCAGTTGGATTCATAGCTCAAACCCTAAACATTGTTAGTTACAACTTTGCATGAATCACTGTCGATCACTTAGATGAAAGATGTCGGCACGACGCATCCAAGAGTTCATACTTGAAGGATAACCAGTCCATTTAACAAGACACCATTCTTCACCTTGCCGTTTTTTACATCGAATGATTTTCTCTACCAAATATGTTTCACTTTCAGTGACTACCTCAATCTCATCGCGGTAAAAGCTACCCTCAATTTCTTCATTATCGTAATCTTTCAACTTGTAGGTGGTCGGAGAGTCTTTTTGATTAATCCTTGATACTGTAAATACCTCCTCTGTCCAATTCGGGAGGTACCCTTTAGCAAAAACACTTTTCACTTTTGAGATACGAACTTTATCGCCAATTTTCACATCACTTTTCACATGAGTGCGTTTACGTTGGAATGATTCGCGCACTTTATCTACATTGTCAGCATTTACATCTACTGGTCTGAGTCCAATAGAACGATGGATAGAGTGATTGTAGGCATGGAGTGTATCTTGTAGAACCTTTGTCCAATTTTGTGTCAAGTTGGCAGTAAAATGTCGCCACAAACGATTTTTTAATGTGCGATTAAAACGTTCAACGAGTGCAGCTTTATAAGCGCTCTTTACACTAAACAACTCAATGTCATACCTCTCAAATAATCTTGTCACATGCTGATTTTCAAACTCTTTTCCTTGATCACTCTGAATTCTTTTTGGAATGCGACCTTCTCGAAAAATTGTTTGGAATGCTTTTGCTACTCCTTTCCCTTCTTTAGTTTTTAAAGGTTGAGCCCACGCATAACGCGAGAAAATATCAATGACGGTTAAAATAAAATTATTGCCCGAGTTATGTTTTGAAATGGAGGCAACATCGCACAAATCTGCTTGCCACTGTTCATCGATGTCATGAACAATATAATGGCGGGTGCGGTACTTCTTTTTCGCTTGTTTGTGGAGTGTATAGGTAGCCTGACCCTTTAACCATCGTTTCACTTGTGATTGTGGAAGACCACTCGCTTTTGATAATTTCTTGATAGATGCAAATCCTGCCGGATGTTTTACATCATAATAGATTGACTTCAAACGTTCAGTCGATGACGGCTGACTCTTTTTCCTCCTTCTCATCTTTTTTCTTTCTTGCCTTTCTACATTTACAACAACTGCAGCATTTAGCGGTTTTGCGATCGTGTTCACATTGCTTAGGGGTTTCATTATGAGAGCTGGCGCAGCAAGTGCAAGTGACAACGACATTCAACTCTGGCGGCTCATTACATGGCAAGCAACACATCTGCTTCATATTAATAGTCTGAGAACATGTATTTCCTAGGAGGAGCTGTTTTACGTTTTCCTTTTACCAGTTTTAGTGGCGATACAGATCTACGTCGAGTTCTTCCCCTTGTTTGCTTAGTGAGTGTGGGAGGGGATGTAGCAGGTGACGTCTTAAACCAATTTGTTGGCATTTTCATCGCCTGAAGCATTGGAGTAGTAGCCACTGTTGAATCAAGTTCTTTCAATGTCTCATTATTTAAAGCAAATTTTGGCACATTATGCTTTTTCAATAGTTTAAGAAAGTATGACCAACCAGGTGGAACATAGCCCTGACGGCGCTTTCTACGTGTCGCATACTGAATCAAGTCTTCATAACGTGAAGCATCAATCACTTTATTTTCATCTGTAATGATTTCTCCTCTATCATTTACATTGAGATGGGGTTCAATACTGTTGAAAAGAGATATGGCATGTGCGCGAGATGCTAAAGGTGTAGCAGTCGATACAGAGTCACGCATCTTATTCTTCAAGTTTTTCAATTGCTCAACAGTTTCCGATTGTAATAATACAGCACGATGTGGATCTTTGATGTGAACATTTTGCTGATAATCTATTTCTTTCCTATACATTTGATTTGCAAGAGGTTGCTTTACTTGCTGCATGGCAGTCAATTGTACATATTCATCCTGAGGAATAACAATCATGCGAGAATAAGAACTCATAGTTTGTAGATAATCATGGGAGTTTTCAAAATATCACTTCGAAATCTAAATTCTTCCGGACACTCTTGCGTAAAGTCAATGAATAAGTAACCGTATGGTTTTTCAGTAGCTGCTTGAAAAATTTCAATTAAGGCTTTTGATCCTCTGGGTGCAACTTGTCGCGCTAAAATTTCAAATTGACTTTTATCTCGCGGATTCTTGAAAATAGCATAATAGTGTGTATTCAGGTTTCGTGTACGAGCTTCTTTTCCATCAGGAAACAAATTTTGTGTAATATAGATGATAAAACACCTTTTATGGTGTGCTGCGCGAGTGAACATATCTGTAACATCTTTTGAATTCTTACTTTCTTTTAATAAATCATCCAATACAACAACATCATTAGACTGAAGTTTATCCACTGGAATAATTCCTTCATGTCGAATAAAGTTGCGACTTTGCAATTCCTGAAACAGCGACGGTTGATAAATACCATAACACCAAATCACTCGATTGATAGGTTCCTTAAACAACTCCCTTCTTTTATCCAATAAATTCAGCGTGAAAACAGTTTTACCTGCATGAGATGGAACTGATACAGTCAGAACTTTATCACATTGAAGTCTGAAATCCATTTTATTACTTTGAGACTCAACATTTGCATAATTAACGCTTAGAGCCAAAGATATTTCCCAATAGGTTGCCCACGGCAGGAGCTATCATTGGAAGTATTGCTGAAAGGAAACCGCCCTTTTGTGTTAGAGTTTTCCTCTTTCTTTGAAGGGCGACTTTAGGATTGGAGATGAAACGCAATTTCGTAGCATATCGCTTAAGTAACTTTCGTTGTTTTGGCGCTAATTTCTTCGTCCTCAACTTCCTCACATGAGAAATAATTTCACAAATGAATTTATCGTTAGCATGTCGTATAGCATTGTATCGCTGATTTGCTTTCATTCGTCGGAGAGCTTGAATGGCTGAAGAAAACTTTTGACTTTTACGTTTCGTCATTTTACGTTTCGCCATTTTCCGTGTTAGTCTTTGCTAAAACCTATCTTTACCACATTTGCATAGGTACTAACTATTGCGACATAAGTGACACTCGAAATGAGCAATGTCACAGTGGTTACATTGGCAAAGTTGAATGCAATTACGTATGAAACAGCGTTGACAAAAAGCATGCTTACATCTCTTGAAGATGCGCTTTTCATTTCCATCCTTTCGCTTACATACATCGCAACACATAGTTTCACCGTTACTGATGTCTATAGCAAGTCTTTTTGAAGATATGAATTTGCTAGCCTTTTCTAAATAATAGACGCATGTACAGAAGGAATATACTTCGAGAGTGAGCAGACATAGCTCGAAAACCAGTTGTGCTACAATCAAGTACCACTGCATTTTCAATTTTTCTTTATGGAAAGTTGAATGTGAATATCTGAAATCGCTTCAATCACTAGACTGCTACCATGATGGTTAAATGCGTTAAGACGTTCAGCAATTTTTATCATATGTCTTTTAAAAAATTCTTGGGGGTGATCTACCACTTCCATTGAATAAGAAGCAAAATGGAAAGAGCGACTTTCCACCTCTTCCTTTCCAAAATGACTAAACTTAATTTTCGCAACTAATCGCGCCATGATAATGCTATCAGAGAATGTATTCATTAACTCTAGAAATAGAGTGCTAGCATCATCGACCACTGCTTCGATGTCGGTCTCATCTTTATGAAATTTTATCACATAATCTTGAACAGCTCCTTTTAAACTTTGCCTATGAAAACGTAATGTTCCGCAGTCGTTTGAGAAAGACATGATCGCCCTTTATCTAACCCATCCATTGCATGAAAACAACAACTCTTCTCATAGTAACATTTATTGAATAATGGTAACAAGCATGCATTATAAATCAATGGTTTGAAAGAGATAAAATAGATACAGCTGGTAACTATCATACAGCGAGCAATGATAACCATACAGGACTTTGGCAGTGTTGAGGTAAGGAGGAAAGAAGCATTGGTTATGAACGTAGCTACTACAACGAACAGACAAAATAGGAACACACAAATCCTTAAAACGTTTTGTGACTTCATGATAATGTTGATTCACTCTACTATCCCAAGGTGGGAGCAAAATATCATCAATGATTAGATTGGGAAATACTTTCCTCTCCTTACCAGGATTATTACAAAAGATGCGTATAACATTGAAAGCAGCTAACCATCGTTTAAAGTCAATAAGAAGAGCACTCTCACAAGAAAAGCCATAGTCTTGCAAATATTTCAGATTAAGTCCATGAATGTGTTTTCTCGCCCATTGATCAACATTGGGATCGCAGTTGGCATGTTGATGATAGACACTGACAATCTGATATGTCCAATTGTTCATAGCAATAGCACTGAGCTCCTGTACAGGTTCACCCTCACAATCCATAAAAATGATGATAGAAGCCTAAAACGGAAATTTACACATCTAAGGAAACGTTCTATAACATATTACAAAATGAAGAATTACATCGATGCTTTTCACGACAAAATACACAAATGATATGATGGCAACGAAGAAGTAAAATGTATCTAATAAGACCACGTCTACGACACTCAAAGCACATAAGCGAATTGTCATAGGGTAGAGTTAGGAAAGGACTAGTAATTCTCCTTCTTTGATTTGCGTTTTGATGTAGCATTCTTCTCCGACTTGCGCTTCGTACCACTGCTGTTAAGGATTTGATCAATTATGTCGTCCACGTTGGGTGGTTTGGAATATATAGGATGGATTCCATATGCATGGAGAGAGAGGCTATTTTATTATCCTTGTGTCGACCATAATATAGCCCATTCACTTTGAAAAGGATATCCCAAGTACCTTCTCCGAGCTCATCACATCTGATGGGTATTGAATGATCTCCCTCCTTCTTTATAGTAAGTACACCAATGTGATACCGGTAGGCAAATGTGATTACCATCCCAAATCTTTCTATAGGGAGTATCCTTGTCATCTCTCGCCTTCCACTCTTGAGCAAGAGGAGTAGGAATGTCCATATTTAATGTCACGTACTCCTCAATAATATCAAGTTGGTGGCGAATGTACGGACTCACGGGGATCAGTATGTAGTCCCCATACTGATTGTGCATTATCTTGACATCCGTGGAAGGGAGCATTCCCGTTTGGAGTACTACGCTATGATCATCATAACGCAAGGCTTGTTTAAATTTACGCTGTAGCGGTGTAGGATTATGTACCTTGGATGTTTCTTCCACTGGCCTCAGTTGTAGATGATCTGACCGTAGCGAACCTTGTAACGTTTGACCGCCATTTTGTCCTACTAGTGCAGCAGATGGAGTAGATGCCTGAAAATGAAAAAAGATTGTATTAAGTTTACGTTCAAGGGAGGAGAGGGAGGGAAGTAGCGACTTACCATTTTAGTTGGATAATAGAACAGGGAACTAGAGAGAGAAAATGTGCGTCCGTCACTCGTGTGATTCAACGATGGAATGATTCTCACTGTGGAAGGCTCGCTATTTATAAAGAAATGCTTGATTCTCATTGGATGATGATCCTCATTGGACAATAACATCAAGTTGATTCCAAATCTGGCATCCGTTTACCAATCCGATAGTTCGTTTTGAAGCTACAGCCCAAAACGTCCCAAATTCTAACTCTGTCGTTTTTCACCAATGTCCCAAAATCTTAAATGGCGTCTCACATGTAAACGAAGGCAGATACGAACAAGCCGATTCTTTCACTGAATTTGTCTCACTCTTAGCTTTCAAACGAGCTATTGCACGACAAAATCCGTCCACTAGAAGCCAAGATAGAAGCTAGCTGTCCAGAGGGGGGGGGGGAGGTCAGTGAAATTTGATGAAAAATGTTTTGGTGACGGTCCCAGGTCGAAATTCCACACTTTGGAAAATTTTCAAATTTTTACCCATACAAAGTCACTCTGACACTTAGGATTTTTTCAGGTGAGCGAGCTCCGACCTAAAATCTTGTAACCGCTCTAACTTTTGAACGAAGACAGATAGGAACAAGCCGATTCTTTCACTGAATTTGTCTCACTCTTAGCTTTCAAACGAGCTATCGCACGACAAAATCCGTCCACTGGAAGCAAGCTGTCCAGGGGGGGGGGGGACGTCAGCCGAAAATTTTTTCTCTCCGATTTCGCTGGAAACATCCTTCCTAACCCAAAATTTCACGTAGATTCCGAATCTGGCCTCCGTTTTCTCATCCGATGCTTTCGTTTGGGCGCTACACACCAAAAACATCACACACTATAGCCTCAAGACTAATCCTGGCGGTCGCCCACGTCAACCTAGACGGTCGCCCACGTCCACCAGGCGGTCGGACCCACTCACCCGAGTCTCACACTCTGTCGTTGCAGAGGGGGGGGGGACGTCAGCGAACATGTTGTGAACGTGGACCCACCCGGCCGGCACACCACGACAGACCACAACCTCTGTCGTTCCAGAGGGGGGGGGGGACTCAGACACGAAGCACCACGGCGGCCGACCACGACACTCTGCCGTGCCAGAGGGGGGGGGGACGTCAGCCACGACGGCGGCCATCTTGCGCGGTCCAGTATTTGTCACTTGCTTACTACTGAAGTGAATTTTTGATGCGTCTCATTTGCTTAAGTTTATGAGAAATCTATTGCATGACTTTCAAATTCTTACTTACAAAGATTCTGACGGTGCATTTCATAAAATTGAATGGATTTACATTGAAAATCTTCATGAATTGCAAACAAATGATTCATATATTTTCGCAAAAATTCTCGTATTCATTACAAACGGGCACTTATGAAGGTGTTCCTTTCATAGAAGGAACGTTCATCTATAACTGCAAAAGCGCTTAATCACATATTTGAGTTGATGAACTTCCACAGAAACTTCTTGCAATTTTATCAAGCTGCAATTACGATGACTGACTATGCAGATGAATCAGAACCCGTACGTACTGCGTGATTACTTACATAAATGGAAATGGTTGTAAATGTCTACTTTTTGTCATATGAGCTTCTAATCACTTTTATCAATGAATAATTGCCGCGACTTTAATAGTATCCGCCAACTTCTTGCCGAAGTATTTTTTAGACACAAAATACACCCCAGTATATTTCTGACACGAGACAATGACTTGCTTACCGGCTTTCACGTGCTGTTGATCAGAGCAGGCCGTCTTCGCTATGGCGACAACTGAAGTCTCGTTTACTCATTCAATTAGTTACTTTCACCAAGTAAAATTTCATCACGTGATAGCGTTGGGATGAAATGCTGCATGAATATTATGAAAATCCAGATTTCCTTTTTCACGTTGCGCAATGTCATATTTCAGACTCGTGGAGCGTCTGCCAGGTTTCTCTTAGCTAACTAATAACTTTCTCGTCTGTATCAAACAGGTCGACCATCTGACAAGCTTCATTACGCAATTTCTACACAAAGTGACGTTATGAGTTTGTCAATGAAATTCTCTTTCAAGACAATAAACTACCACAAGTTTGGAAGACAACGCCCAGCGTACTCGGACCTAGCTTACTGTACATTAACCATTACATGTACTTGTTGTATTATTCTTACTAGCAGCAGCACAAAGCTCAATCAATACTTGCCTCCGCACCAGTCAGTCGGTAATGATGTATAATAGCGGATTAGGAAATAAGTCTGACAAACGTTTTCCAAGAATCCACAGGCTTGCAGAACCGAAATATATCTATTTGAAATATGAGCACTTAAACAAAATACACCCAAAGCTTCTAAATGTGCCGTAAGTTAATAGAGTACCGTTGTGCTTCAAAAATGTCTTCATAAACAGAAAATGAAGGGAAATTTCAGCGTCAACAAGTAGGTTCACTCTGTGTGAAGTAAGGGTGAAACAAGTGTATTCCGTTAGTACTCACAAAATACGGGAATATAGAAGAATAAAATATCTGTTCCATGATAATGTTGCTGATTGATTGGGGACACTAATCGATATTCAAATGCTGCATTACCATACATGCTGTGCAATCGCCACTTATAGCATTATTCATATGATGACAATTATGGCTTACTACATGTCATAACTTTCATCGTTATGGAAATTTCTGCATAAACGCCTGGCTAAATTTATAAGCATCGGCGCGCCACTGGCGAAATTGTGGCTTATGGGGCAAATATTTAGTGATGCCGTCAGTCGCCGGTACGGTGAGGGTTTTATTGGGCATGGGTCACCTCAAGTGGTGCCCTCACCTTGCCAATCCTGAAAAAAGTGATGCCCACGACAGCCCATATGACCCATTCCTGAGCCAGCGTGGGGCCGTCAGAAGCGTGTTACTAGGGGCTCCATCTCATCCTCACGATGTCAGCTATACCAATGTGAAACTCCTATTCATGCCGTCGAACACCACGTCCGTGCTCCAGCCTCTCGATCAAGGAATCATTGCAACTGTAAAGCGACAATATCAACAGAGACTATTGAATTTCGTCATCTTGAAGGCCGAATCCATGGATGGCGATGTCAACAGCGTTCACAAAAGTATCGACGTCCATCTATCCATCACTTGGATGAGTGAAGCCATTTCTGCATGCAGACCTGAAACCGTCTCCAAATGTTTCAGGCGGACTGGCGTTTCAGAAGACACAGTTGGAAATGAAGCTACGGTCGGAGAGGAGAGCGCCGGTGAAGGATCTGAGGATGAGGATGACATACCACTGGCACAGCTGTTCGAAAAAGCTGTCAATGGATTGAAACTCAAGGATCCCATAACATTCAACGAATTCATTAGCTCAGAGGGTCAAACTGAATCCTTCGAGGACAATCCATATACAGCACCAACCATACAAGAAGACAATGAGGAATCTGAAGATGACGACAGCGACTTCCCAACTGCCCTTCAGCCCTTCCACATAAATGAAATGCTCGATACACTACGTCGCCATTTCAATGCAACGGGAATGGAGAAATCATCTGCAGCAGTGATGGCATCGTGGAATTCTTACGAAAAGGAGTCTACAGCAAGACGTCGACAATCAACCATCGACATGATATTCTGCAGCTGACATTCGCCAGTTTTTCGCAAGATTCGTTCCCACAGGGCATAGGTTAAGGAAATTAAAAATGGATATTATAAAACAACAGGAAACCGATGAATAAAAATTGGAAAAGTGGAGGTAAAATATGGAAATACAACGATGCTACTACACCGATTTGCAAGTGAAGACACTACACAAAGTGGATAATGGTAAGAGTGGATAAGTGGCAAGTGGATAATGGAGGTAAACAATAGAACTACAATGACACTCTACTACACCGAAAGCAATGAAATTATACACACTATACCTAAGACTATATGGAAAATACTATTTCTTCACTTGAATTTATTATCGCCATTTTCTTCATCCGTCTATTACTTCATGTAATTCCACATTTCTTCATTTGAATTACAATATCGACCACTACTTCAGCTACCGATTAAGGGACATAAAACATAACACTACAGTCCGTCAGTCATCAGCAGGTACTCGTCTATAGTTGTGTTTCGACCCCTAACCTGAACACTCAAACCCAGACGAGTGGGGTCCCACACATAGTGGCTGACAAAATACTGAATAGGTAATGATATGTCTTGTCACAAAGATGAATCAGACATCATTCAATTGTTGCGTTTCCCACATAAACTGATCCTGTCATTAAATTCATCCCATCAATAAATGCAGTATGCTTTTTTTGCGATCCGCACATGTAAAACAAATCCTGTACATCAATCTTTGCCTTTTCGATTCCCACAAGTAAACAGATCCTGTTCATCCTCGAATCCCATAATTAAGACATGCATGCCTATACGCATGAAATAGGGGGCCTCTAAAATCACCATTGTGATAACTTTAACTTTTCTACAAGGACATGACCCAACACCAAACCCTAGACAAACCTATACTTTTTTGATCCTCTATTCACCTACAATCCATATACAAAGCCTCATCCCCGAAACCCTAACACTAGCCGATTGCATTTTTCAAACAGAAAATTAACTATTATGTCGGACTTGCGCTTCCCATACCTTGCCCATTTGCCTGCTACCTTTCATACACTGAACACATTTCAGGTCATCAACTTCACATTGTTTTTATACGATATACAGTTAAATTCAAAACACTGGACCAGGCTTCAAAAACAATGGTTTTTTCACATTGAAAGATACAATTTGTTTAACTTTACAAAAAGTATTATATGGGTCATAATTATTCAGAGGAAATTCATATGTGTTTATTCAAGTTACAATAAGCATGTTTCTTAAGGCATAATTGTTTCCACTAACATATTAGTCTCGGAGGAATAGGGGCGGGTGATTCCAATGTGCGCTCATTCCTCCCTATCTATAGGCTGCAGCCTGTGAAGAGCCTGTCAATGTTGTGCTAAGTTCTTCATAAACTTATGCCATTCCTCAGCGGTCAGTCCGCAAATTGAAATCATCCGGAAGCTCGCCACAAATGTTCCTCTTAAATCTGACATGCATTCCAATCGGCGAGGAAAATAGTCGCGACAAAATAAACTTCAGGTTGCATGCAGAGAATTTGCTTCGAAAGGAATTTGTCCGATGTGGTGGGGGAACACCCCCACGAAAGGGGAATTGCCTCCGCGTGGACAAACAAACAACTACTCTCCAAGAGGGACACAAGAAAAGAGGAAGCAACTTTTACTTTTCTTCTGATAGAATGGAGGGTTATCGGAGAATTAGGTGAGAAATGGAGTGAATTTCGGAGAGGGAGCTGCTAGAGAACAAGCCAGGACAAGAAATCGTGAAAATGAAAACTCATATGCAAGTCGACAACTTTTGGAATAGCATCATTAAGCTTTATACATCGCTGCCTAACAGTTTTAGAAGAAATACCGGCCTGGCTACGGTTGCTCATTTCCTTTATCATTATTGATGGCAGCACACAAGCATTGGTTTTGAATTAAAGGCACTTATCCGTTAAACTACTTCTTCTTCGGCGCACGACAGGAAAATGAAGTGTATTGCGCTGACCGATTTATTTTTATAATTTTAGGAAAGTTAACCTCAGTGAGGAATGAGTATATAGGTTTAGGCATTTGTTTATGAATAAGGAAATTTATGAAACACCTGTAGGCCTAC